>CAHIKZ030004836.1:797500-817500 GCA_903632075.3 Acanthosepion pharaonis
CTGTCAATGGACGAAAGAATAACATTTCGAAAGACAGATTTAGGTTTCTTTTTCACATTCAAAATATTCAGACCAATCAGAGCATCAGAGCATTTCAAATTTTTAAGCTGATAAATTTCGGAGACGAAGAGAACGCGCCAAATCGTCCAGTTAAAGAAAAGGGGCAGATATCAATCTTTCTATTTTGAAAACAAGGAGTTGATTGTATGGCTTATGGCGGCACCGTTTCATGATGGTCTTTACATTCATAAATTGTTTAGCTTCTTTGATCAAAACTATTTCCTTCACACATCAATCACAATCTCCATTCATGCTTGCTAGTACGTTTTTATTTTGATTAGTTTAAATTCGCTTACGTATCCAACCGCCACACTGCTATTTATTTAATACTAATACACTTTTCCCATCACAAATGAGCTACACTGCATAACGGATCTGTTTCTTCAACTGAACACAAACACACCGACATATGTGCGCACACAAAATAAAAAACTAAAAAAAAAAACTAAAATTCAATGGGTTACTGAGTGTGAAAAAATACTAGAAAAAGAAAAAAAAAACATTATCAAAAGGAGACAACAATAAAAGATCAGGGATTATGAAGACCGAAAATAACGATTGACATTGCATTTAAATGTTTGAAGATCAAAGTTGGTAAGAAAGCATGAAACTGGAAGAGAGTGCTAAAGAAAAAACTCTCTTAACATAGAACTTACAGTTACATCTAGGTTTTTCAAGTATAAGATGATAAGACCTAGCCACCTATTTACTAGTACGGTTAAATTCATAAAGTCTATTATCAAAGTGAAATAAAGTGAAAAACTCATCAGAACAATCACCATGAAAATATTTATATAAAAGGCACAAGAAAGCTACATTACGGCGGTGGTTAAGTGACTGAAGCCGAAATGTTAGATCAGGAGTAATAACATCTTTGTATTTTTACAAGAATCTCTAAATACATAGCAGATGCGCCAGACCAAATGTGACCAACGATATTCAATTAGAATTATGTGTAAGACAGATTCTGTCGAGAAAATGTTTCTATCACGACACAGTGTACCAACTTTCTTAGCAGCAGACATAGCAAGTGATTCAATATAAATTTCGCCTTCATGTCTGCAGAAAATTTTTGTCCAAGAAGTCACAAGGATTTACTCTCCTGGAGGTTAGCATCAGCCATGCTGACTGAAGACATAAAAAGTTCTCTCGACGATTACAAGAAAGCTGTTTTATTTTGGAAGCGTTAAAATTAACAACAGTTTGTGGGTCATTTTTGAGCTCAGGTGCCAATTTGAATTTATCAAACCCAATTACACAACTGTTTTGTCCAGTTGTATCATCAGCATAGTCCTTGAGTTAAGAACTGATGACATCAGGAAGGTCTTTTTTGAAAATTAGAAACAACGTAAGTCCAAGACTAGAGCCAAACTTTCATATACATATGCGGGTCTGCATGCTAGCGTTTAATTAAACGGAATCAACTCACGAAACTTTAAAACCCAAATATTAACCTAAGAACTCAAGTCATTGCGAGATCTAGACGCTCATGTGGATGTCACACATGGCACCAAACTCGTTCAGGAATGCTTAAACTATAATCTCTATGCAAACGTTTTTTCAGATCAATGATTAAATATGGTTTCAGCGAATGAATCCTTTAGAACTTCAATAGAATTATCACCAGACCTTATAAATTGGCGCTACATAATCATACGAAAAAGGCTATCAGGTAGCAAAAATCACATTGTTTAAAGACTTTCAACAGTTCATGTGCGTAGCACATGTAACTCAAAGGAAAAATAATTCTGCAATTAAGATGGTGACTATCCATACTACCGTAAACATTAGCCCAACACTCATGCCACTAACATCTACCGCTGGTGGCCCGCTAAGGGAACGCCGGCGCGTTCGTCTCGGCAATGTTAACATTTGTTGGCCACTAGTGGCCCACCGGTGGCCCGCCGGCGTTCTACCGGTGGCTGCCACCAGAGGACCGCTGGTGTTGCCATCATCGACCTGCTAGCGGGCTACTAGCGGTTTGGAAGAACAAGAAAAAAACATTAATATTAGAAAGAGCGATAACAGTTACTGGACTTGAGAAATTTAATTTTCTTGAAAGATAGTCTTAAACATGGATTCGACTAACACTAATGCAAGGTTCGTCAATGAATGCCGAATGTTTCTTTTATGGAATTGGTTCCAGTCATTACAGTCAATTCTTCTTTTTAAGGATTGAAATCAGTCTTCTTAGCATCTTTTTTATAGACCATATTTCTTCATGATGTCTTTCTGTAACTTTTACTGTCGCGTCTTTTTCTTTTTATTGCCGTCCATAACTCGTTAAATATTTTACACTTAATTTGCATTGCTTTTCTTGCACCTACTGTGTCCTGTGAGTGTTCAATTCTCTATGCCTACCTTTCTAATTATGTCTCACGGAAATTTCCGCCTCGCACCATCACAGTTTTCAAAGTTTCATCATTAACTGATGGTTGTTTAGTTGACAGCATTCCTGTTTTGCTTTTAATGAAATCACTGCTTTTTTTAAAAATAAAAGAGTTACTACTCATTATGAAACGTCTTTGAAGAGAATTATAATCTATAAAATACCTCGTGTTTTAAGATGTCCTCATCAAAATATACTAAGGATTATAACAGTGTTTCAAATGATGTTTTGACACTTCATCCGTATCCATGAGATGGTTATTCAGTTGATACAAAATTCAGTAATAAAAATTGTAAGTATAAAAACAATGAAAAGAAAAGGATCAGTTACGTACTTGCTAGTATGATTGATGTAATTTTCCCAGAATCTGATTTATGTTTCTAACTCAAGTCAAAGTGAATTTATCGGGTTTTACTTTTGGCAGTTACTCTTCAAAGACTTGAAATGCCTCCAAGTATTAAAGTTTGCGGGAAATTCTATGAGGCTTTTGGGTCTTTTACTCACCATGGTTCTCAAATCTTCATCACTGATTGATGGTTTTGGCCGACCTCTTTCCTGGTTTTCTAAACTATACGCTACCTGTAAATTTGTGATACTTAAAGATTGCTATGCGTCCAGGAACAGCATTGTCCCAAATGCGAAATTGATATTCCTTGCAGCTACGGTTTCATTCTGGTCCAGTTTGGACTCAAGCAAGTATAAAACGTTAACGTCATGAGCTGAATGACTTAGTACAACAGTTTAGAAAACTTGCGAAATTGCCCAGAAATAATAAATAAAAAAAGAAAGACAGAGAAATGGAAGGACACATAAGGATATTTATAGACAAATATATTGGACGGAATGAACACCACATGAGATAAGATAAAACGTGTGAAGCACACAAAAATATTGTCAGTTTATAATAATAATGGATTATAGGGGTAGGAGGAATAGATAGAAAGAAACTGGTTGAGATAGATAGATAGATAGATAGATAGATAGATAGATAGATAGATAGATAGATATGAAGTTAATAAGATAGATGAATAGATAAATACGAAGAGACTGGTATAGATAGATAGATAGATAGATAGATATGAAGTTACTGAGATAGGTCAAGAGAAAAATAGACAGATATGAAGACGATAAAGATAGCTAGCTAGGTAGTTACCTAGCTACTTATGTAGCTAGCTAGCTAGCTAGCTAGCTAGATAGATAGATACATAGACAAATAGATATGGAGTTACTGAGATAGGTGAAAAGATAAATAGATAGATGTGAAGAGACTGAGATAGCTAGCTAGCTATGATAGATACATTTCTACAAAAATAAATTAAAGGCTGGAACAAGAACAGCGTAACAAACTGATAAATAAAGAATTTTTTTCACTCACGATTCAGAATATTTTACAACAGGCATAATAGATAGATAGATAGATAGATAGATAGATAGATAGATAGATAGATAGATAGATAGATAGATATGAAGTTAATAAGATCGATGAATAGATAAATAGATAAATACGAAGGAGTTAGATGATAGATGAAGTTAATAAGATAGATGAATAGATAAATAGATAAATACGAAGAGACTGGTGTAGATAGATAGATAGATAGATAGATAGATAGATAGATAGATAGATAGATAGATAGATAGATATGAAGTTAATAAGATCGATGAATAGATAAATAGATAAATACGAAGAGACTGGTGTAGATAGATAGATATGAAGTTAATAAGATAGATGAATAGATAAATAGATAAATACGAAGAGACTGGAGATAGATAGATAGATAGATGAAGAATAGATAGATAAATAATAGATAGATAGATTTTAATAAGATCGATGAATAGATAAATATAGATAAATACGAAGAGACTGGTGTAATAGTGAGTTAATAAGATAGATGAATAGATAAATAGATAAATACGAAGAGATGGTGAGATAGATAGATAGATAGATAGATAGATAGATAGATAGATAGATAGATAGATATGAAGTTAATAAGATCGATGAATAGATAAATAGATAAATACGAAGAGACTGGTGTAGATAGATAGATATGAAGTTAATAAGATAGATGAATAGATAAATAGATAAATACGAAGAGACTGGTGTAGATAGATAGATAGATAGATAGATAGATAGATAGATAGATAGATAGACAGACAGACAGACAGACAGACAGAAAGAAAGAAAGAAAGAAAGAAAGAAAGAAAGAAAGAAAAACAGAAAGGTAGATAGATATGAAATGACAGGGATAGATATGAAGAGACTAGATCGATATAAAATATTGATATGGATATGAAGGGGATCGAATTTATAGACAGAGATCCATATAGAAAGGAACAGGCAGACACAGATACGCAGATAACTGGGAATGACTAAGATAGATAGATAGATAGATAGATAGATAGATAGATAGATAGATAGATTTAACTGTCTGGGATTGATATGAAAAAACTAAGATAGAGAGGAAGAGATACTTACATGCACCTGTACAAACCGAAATATACACAGTCACTCCCTCTCTCTCTCTCTCTCTCTCTCTCTCTCTCTCACACACACACACACAAGCACGTACAGACGTTCACGTGTGTGTGTGTGTGTATTTAAAAATGCTTTCATGTAACAAGGTAAACTCCTGAATATACGTAAAATTTGACTGATAAACGGACATGATAAGTCTGTTATAGATAGTTATTTACCATGATGGATTTATATGAATATATTGCTCTATGAATCGATTGAAATTTGCATTGTTCAATATACTTGACGGTCTTGACGCTTTATACCTCAAGTAAAGACTGGACTTATAAATATTATACAATCTGCAAGGCTAGCGGGCTTGTCATTACTCCACAGCAGAGACCCTTATTGAAGCATACAGATATGAAGACATGCCAGTCCTTGCCAACGGTGATAAATACTGCATCGAACAGTTATTTGCTCGATATGTATTTTGGAGGGAATCATTTCCCAAAATGTTCATACAAATATTCTCTTTACCACCAACCATCAATGCGTTTTTCTTTTTGTACTTTGTAAATATTTGGCAATGTAAAATATCGTGCCTCTCCCAAAGGCGTTTTTGCTAAGTGAACCTGAACAGCCGTATCCGGATATTGAACACGGCTCGCTAATTTCGTTTTTAGTGCTAATAACCTTTATGACACCATGCTCGAAGAATTTGAGATGATTGTTCAATCGGCTTATCTGTCAAGTTGTCCAGCGTTTCCCCTGTCTCGCCGAACGTTTCATGAAATCACTCCAGCAGGAAATAAAGAATCTCATCTTCAATAATTTATTTATTTTTGGGGGGGGGGAGAAGCCATTTCTGGTTTTGATATATATATATATATGAGAGAGATAGAGATACAGAGAGAGAGAGAGACAGACAGACAGAGAGAGAGAGAGAGAGAGGGAAGGAGAGAGAGAGGTAATTACCCGTACGCTACAACCCCCCGGAGTTAGACACAGTCGAGCAATTCACAATGTGAGCCGCGTCGTAACGCGATATACTCACATGCACACGCACATTCAACTTACCACGCGCCTCAACGTTGACAAAGACATCCACTCTTGCCCTCAGAATTCCGCGCATGCGTGCTCCGTGCCAAATACAGAGATCTGCAGGCGCGCTCACATGCTTACAAGTCTGACGAAGTTGCAGAAAGTCAGGCCATGCATATTCAGACGTTAGTCATTTCTTGGAACGGGGGCTAAGGAATGGGGAGAGTAAACATTTTGGAAGAGTCAAGAAAGGAAGCGAGTCAGAACTGTCGGGGCGTCATGGAAGGAGGCGGGATGTAAGAGTGAGGGACTAAAACAGGGGACATGCTGAATAAAGGTAGGGGAATGGGGAAGAGAGGTAAGGAGACAAATAAAAGGGGTAGGGAAGAAGCTAGTGGTATGATATAGGATATTCTTTTTTGGGTAGATAAGAATTTTTTGTCAACAATACAACTGTCGTCACCATTTTCAAAAAAGATAAGAGAAGATTATTGTTTCTAACTTGGATATTATTTGAATTAAGGCTTTAATTGATTTAGCGTGAACGAGAATCTTCTTTTATAGATTTCATGGATTAACAAACAAAATTGGTTTACTTACCTAATTCTAAGCGGACTGTGAATAACTAAGATTCTAGTGAGTAAACAAAACATCTTTTATGTGACATATCCTTTCAGGATGTGGGCGATCTTAGCTCTCCACAACGTCTTGTCTTTTGCTGCTCCAAGTAATTTTTTGATATTTTACCATTCCACTCTGACCTTTTCTTGCTACGAGTCTTGACAAAGGTCATCCTCCTTTGAACATTTTGGACTGGAATTATTTGTACCAATTAAGAGAAACCGCATCACTTGAAAACTACCAACAGTAGCAATAACTTAAATTGATAAATGGTAACTCCAAGAGAAAATAATGACATAATCAAGCTGTTAACATTCCACACCATTTCAGATAAAAAGTTAGGAAGAGAACCCTCATCAATAGTGGAAAGAACGATAACAGCTACTGGACGTGAGAAACCTGTTTTCTAAAAAAGATGCTTAAGAGAAAGATTTTAAACATTTCGACCGTAAACAGCACTGGCTGCTCAGTCAATGAATGTCAAATGTTTCCTTATAAGGAAGCGGCTAATGTTACCATTAACATTTACACAAAGTTTCTAAGTATGTTACATGCTATTTCTTATAGTTTCTTATGCTTTCAGTGTTTTCTGTGAGTGCTAAATTCTCCAGACACTTCCTTTTCTTATACCGTGACCAAAAAGTTTTAGCTGTTTCTTTTGGGTTGTAAAGACAGCTTTCATTACAGCAGCTACTTTTTTTTTAGACGTCTCTGTTTCTCGAATGTTCTGTCCATTGTACTCAACAGTAGAATGACGTCTCTGTTGGTATAAATCTTTTCTTCTTCATCTGTAACAATATAATATAGTCCAGTATTCACCGCCATACAAAAGGATGATATTTCATTGCAGTTCAGATATCTTTTATTTTTTACTAACGATAAGATAACATTTTTTTATTTCACAATATTTAGCTTTTTAGCAGTCGTAGCTTTAATCAGCAGACACGTTAGGTTTAAGGCTCCAAGTTTACTACAGCAAATTATCCTACAGAACAATGGGCTAGTGTAT
The DNA here is from genome assembly GCA_903632075.3 of Acanthosepion pharaonis. Taxonomy (NCBI): domain Eukaryota; kingdom Metazoa; phylum Mollusca; class Cephalopoda; order Sepiida; family Sepiidae; genus Acanthosepion; species Acanthosepion pharaonis. Next base: position 805,076 of record CAHIKZ030004836.1, read on the forward strand.
TAAAGCGTTCGTGAATTTGGTCAGTTCAATCCCTGGATCGGGCAGTGTGCATTTGAACTCAGTGAAAACGGGCGAAAATAAGATATATAAGAACTAGATGATACCCATATAATAAATATCCCTCTTCAGAATTCATTGTAGGTTACCCAGAAAGGAAGGTCAGAGGGTAGAACGGTCGAAACGTTGTGATAACAACAACAAAGATGATGACAATAGTTCAAATATAAATAGTGTAAATAAATAAAATCCCTGTTCGACCAAAGTGTGTCAAATTAAAATAACATGAAAAATGGGGAAATATCCGGACCTTGTGTCTAGAACTAAAAATAGTAGGTATTATTGTACCAATTGTAACACTTATTATATTGGTGTTCTGAACGGACCATACGGTAATGAATAAAATTGTAGAGAGTAATTTGATGAAAAAGATTCATAGCAAAAGTGATAAGACTTGAATAAAACTCAAAAAGAACAACAGCAAAATAAACAAAAAGAAGAAAAACGGCATCATTAGCATTTCAAAAGTTAAATAAAAGGATGACATAAACACGGCTGCGTGGAGAACACCTTAAAAGAAAAAAACATTGCAATCCAAATTGGATTGAATATGAAATCCAAGCAAGGGTTTATACTGCACAGAGCAGTGTCCCTGGGGACTTCGAGGATACTGAGGAAGGTGCTTTCATGCAAACTTCAATAATAATAATAATATTAATATTAATAATAATAATAAAAAAAGAAAAGGAGGAGGAGGAGAAGAAGAAGTGGCAGGTCGATTCGTATTATCACTACTATTGATCGCACGTATTCATTGCCAATCATAATATGAGACCGATTTCTGTTTCTGTTAATAATATAAGAAAATAATAAGCAGAGAGTAAAACTCTTTGTGTTATTCAGAGGCAGACCAGCCATATAGGAAAGCTGAGAACGATCTCTATAATTTAAGAAAAAGATCAGAGGAACAGGAATTTCTGGGAAAAGTCAAAACCATCTAACCATTACCGACAAAAAGTAAGCCAAAAGCGTGCTTTAATATTGGAGAAATTTTTGTGTCACTCAATCTCCAATTACTACTGACGTGAACACAACGAGTAAATGGTAATAATAACAATAATATAAGAATAATAATTGCTCACAGGATTCTAAAAGTAATGTTTCTAAAAAAGAATTTCAAAAACCGTCAAAAATGTGGAACTTAAAACGACGATTATCCCTGTTGCGATAGTGGCGTTGGATATGGTAAAGTACCGGAAATCACGTGAGTAAAATTCCTGGAAAAATTAGCATCTCAGAGCTGCAAAGCATTACTGTGCGGAACTGCATGTATCAGCCGCAAAACTCCTCATCTAAACGAAACGTCGCAAATTTGCATAGGCAACTCTCCTACAGTGACCTTTTAACTCATAGAACCCAAAAGAGACTTGTTAATTAGACACTTAAAATTACTCTCTGGAAAAATGTTACCACACAACAACAACAACAACAACAACAACAATAATAATAATAATAATAATAATGTGGCAAAAAACGAGTCAGAAACTTCATAAGAACAGGGAATTTTGAGTTAGTAATTTCAAATTAAAATCTTATTTATTCCGTTTTCGGAAGCGAGTTATATTCATTGTAACCAAAGTAAAGAATTTTTTTTCGATATGGTTTTTGCGTTTAGATCAGACAAAATGGGGAAATGGTAAGCCGAAGAAATGGTGAAACATTGTCAGAGAACTAATAGAAGGTGTAGAATTTGAAGTTAACTATTTTAACTCATTTGTAGAGTTCTTGGCGTCGTTTCGAAGAACCTAGAAAAATGATTGTTCATAGAAAGAACAAAAAAAGCTGAAAGTAAATAATGATTGACTGTTTGTTTCCGAGTATGCTCGTTTGGGACGGTGGCTAGCTAACCCCTGTTGCGCCTTCTCAGCCATATCTGCATTTCTTCAACACCTAAGAGAGCCAACGTTTTTGCTAAGTGAACCTGAACAGCCGTATCAGGATATTGAACACGGCTCGCTAATTTCGTTTTTAGTGCTAATAACCTTTATGACACCATAATATTTGGAGTAAAACGTACTAATATTTGGAGTAAAACGTAAAGTTTTGGTGAGAGAACGTATAGTCTAGCGCGATCAACGATTTTGAACAAGGCCCATATACCCAAAACTTCTGAGTGAGCGTATTGTCTGAAGCCCCCGTGTTGCTTCTTGCTAGCACAACTATCGATTGATTCCAAAACGTTTCATCTACGCAACTTCATTTAAATATCTTGGGTCAAGTCATGGTATGATTTGTAAGCACTTCTCTAAGATACTGCACTGCGAGACCGTCTCTTCTGGCTGGTATTATCAAGAAGTCACATGGTCAGTATAGTAACGTTTTAACTCGGCTAACCGTCCAGGAAAGTGTTAAAGTTGAAACGAGCAAGAGTACAAAAGTGACTGCTTCGAGGTTATCTGTTCTCTTTTGATCCTGAGTGATAACCATCGGTTACTATTGGATAATAAAAGAGGAAAAAAGTAGTGTGATAATGTCAAGAAGATAATTTATACGAGGTGTTCGTAAAAAAAAGTTCTCTGTTTAACCAAGAGGTCTTACTCACCCCCACAAACATTCTAACCAGAAGAAAAGATCTCGGAGATATGTAAGACTTAATATCTCGTGTCATTTTAGATCACAGTAAGATTACCGAAAAAGAATGCAATGTGGAACAAAGATCAAGAAATTGTCACAGAACGAAAACCATTCAGGCAGACGAGAGTACCATGTTTACCCATGATTATAAGAGCACTTAGGTTGGTCTTAAAATACTTGCGCAAAGTTTGAAAAAAAAGAAAAGAATATTTAGAGAACTGAATATTTACTTAAACATTAACCCGTGTCTTGCATGTATAGTAACCATTTTGTTTAAACTTCGTATTGATTTCACATGAATACTTGGAAATTTTCCAACATATTTCAGTGCATTTTTCACTTTCCAAAATTCTAGTTTATATATAAGAAAAACAAGACGTAAGTTTAAACTGTTGGCAAGAATATATGGATTAAACTGACGCTTGCTCTTTCTTATTTATATTATGACCGTTTGGTTTAAATTTTGTATATTTTGCTTCAAATAAGAACTTGGAAAATTTCCAAAATATTTCTGTGAAATTTTCATTTTCCAAAATTATAATTTACTAGTTTTGACCCGTGAAAATTTCGTTGTTTTCTCATTTAAAATTTGCTGAGGAATCTTAATTCTTCAGTTAATGGTTGAATAATCCCTAGAAATCCCCCTATTGCATCGTTAAATATTTGAGCTTAACAACATTAACAAAATAGTGTCATAACAATCATGAATATGAATGTCGGTGCTTATTTCAAGAAGTAAGGGAGTACAAATGGATAGATTTGAAATTGACAACTTTTCACTGAAATAGATGTTAAACACTTTTATCTTCCTTTCTTTCAAGAAGCGTTTTTGATATGTCTTCCTTTCCATGCGACCAAAAGGGAACAGTCCATTATTTATAAGGTATTGGCAGAGCGTAAAGGTCGTGCAAACTACCGGATGGGCGGGACAAGCACAATTATTATAAATATTATTAGAAATTATTAGAAATATTAGGCTTCAGTTTAGATTGACACCGTGAAGATTTGGATTATAATTCTAACCACCGATTTAAAATAACGGATCATGAACATGACGATTGTATTCATAAACATTGGAGCAAATTGGCGGCCGGTTCAGGGAATCAAGGAGGTATTATAACTCTTCAACCAACAATATACGTAAAACTAGGAAAAGCTATGTACTGAGGAATGGAAGATTAATTGATTGGTTTGTTTAATGGCATATCAACTCCTTATGGTTCATTTAATGCCGAAATGTAATTTTCATGAGAGTTTGGAAGTAATAAAATTATGATATATGTTATTTTGCTTTCACAAGTGAATACATGGTAGATAATACTCAGCTTTTGTGCATATACATGTTTGCGTAGACATGATTATTAGAGTAGGTGATATGTGTGTTTTATGTCGTAGTTTTGTTGGAGTTATATTTTGGAATATAGTTTGATTTAAGAAAATTTAGTATATTATATGGATTAATATCATGAAAGAGTTTTTTCACTTTGGTTGGTTTGTTGATTTTGTTTAGCGGCAAAACCTCTATGGTTCATGTAATGCCGAAATCTAAATATTTTAAAGGCAATTATATGTCGTCAATCACAGATAAAATGCATTGTTGGTTATTTTGTAATAAAATGAATTGTCAATTCTACTATAAATAGATAGTGTTGGTATTTTTGTTTGTATAAAAATGTATTGCTGGTATTTTTAATATAAAAAATGTATTTTCTACTTTCATAGCGGTTTAGTTTTCTTTGTGGCTTCATTATTTGCCCATTGCTGGGACCCCTAATAGGTGATAGCACCCTAAGTCAGGGGTGGTTCAAATGCTCCAATCTCCAGATCAGAGGCCTTGCTACCGGATGTTACTCGTGAGAACACCGGTGATTTATGAGAACTTTCTGTCACTTGATCTCTTGTCAGAACCACCACGAATAATCCCCAAAAAGACAAGTGTGGCACAGTCAGGTTCAGGAGAAGGAAAGGGTTAAAATAAAGAGAAATTGACGATATGGAACAGTCGGCGCTGACGATGAGGAAGAGGATATGAATTATATGGTAAGGAAGAAAGAGGAAGAGAAAAGAATTTCATAACGCAAAAAAAAAAAAGAAAAAAAAAGAGGACAAGATTACGGTGGGTGTTGGTGGCGGCGGTGATGGTGGTGGTAGGGTGCAGTTGGATAAGTGAGAAGGCAGTATATTTTGGTATCCATTATTGGTACTGCCGCCTCTTGCTTAACCGGATGACATGTGCCGCGGTCTCTACCACTCCAGGCTCCCAGTTTCCTCATCGTTCGACTGGGTTGCAGTGAAATCTGACTGGCTCCTTGTAATTGTTTCTCCTGTTCTCGGCTGTTGTGCCCTAGTGACTAATTGAATTTGCGCGTGCCTATCTCTCTCTCTCTCTCTCTGTGTTTCTTTCACTCTCACTCTCTATTTCTCTCCCTATATGTACAGGCAACAGACACACACACACAAACACGCACACGAACACACTCACACACACGCATGCATGCATACGCGTGCGGGCACACAAGTTCACCCATTTCGACACAGCAAAGAACAAATCTACAGTACCCGCCACCCCCATCGCGTGTACCTTTAGTCTGAAGTGTAGAGAGGGGGAAGGTGTTTACTAAACGCTTCACACATGGTAGACATAAGAGCGTGCATCAGAGTATCTTTGCTATTCTATCAGGTTTTGCGAGCAATATAAATCTACAGACGCGCTCCCACACACACACGCACGCACTCAAACACACTCACATATATATAATGTCGAATATATATATATATATATATATATATATATATATATATATATAGGTAGATATTTATCACACACATATATATATATATGTATATATATATATATATGTCTCATATATATAGGTAGATATTTATCACACACACACACACACACACACATATATATATATATATATATATATATGAAGTGACGGATTTTTTTTATTTCTTAATCCGCCAGATTTCATTACATGAGCGTTATTTTTAGTGGATACCCATATTTGAGTAGACGCTTATTATTATTTATTAAACAGTATATTTATATATTTTCATCTACTAGCTTGAATATTCGAGAAATCCTATTAAAGAAAAATATGGGCTCTCCGTCAAGATTTGAACCTGCCTCACTCTGTTGCAGGGTAAGCCTTTGTTAGATCAGATGTACTTTAGACCGTCGACTCAACTACTTTATAAGGCACTTTGCTTGATCATCGACGCATTTCGTGGCCGAGAGCTCTAAAGCACGTTCTATATATATATATATATATATATATATATATATATATATATATATATATATATATATATATATATATATATATATATATATATTATTTATCTAAAAATTATTTCAACACCTCTGGTGTCTTATCAAGTGATGATGTTGAATGTAGATTGTAGAATAAAGGTTTGAAAAGGTTCAAATTAATTAGCTATCCCTCGTAAGGGGAAACGCTGTTACATGAGCTGAAATGACTAATCAAAAAACAAGTCTACCAGAATTAAAAAAAAACTTGACAACGAACTAAGGTTATAATAACTATTAAATGCTTTAAAGTTAGGTTTATACTAAAATAGAATTTATTCTAACTAATAATTATTAAATTGTACGATAAAATTTGAAATTAAAATTAAAAAACTACCCATTTCAAAAATGTAAATTTAATCTATATTAAGTTTAAAATTTTAAAGTCATTGAGGAAAAAAGAAAAAATACATATGTTATTCTATTCATTTTGTTTGTATTGAAATTACGTTGGAATAAACGTTAAGATACAAAAATAGCCATTTTGTTTCATTATATATATATATATATATATATATATATATATATATATATATATATATATATATATATATATATATATATATATATATATATATATATATATATATATTGGGGTAATATGTATAGAAGACCAAGAATGGAGTATCGCTGCTATATCAGGGCTGGCGCTGCCCAATCTTCACTGTCCAGCCTGGATAGAGTTCAAATGCGATTAAACGGCATTGTGGGTGATAAATTACCTCCGCCATACCAACCCTTATATAACAAACGAATTGTTGGCAGCAGTTCACTGCACAATCGCTATTACTATGCCAGATGTTCAGACGAGTTACATTCCATTGTTCTACCAGCAAGTCCTCTCCATGCCATGTTCACAATGCCAAAGCATTCCTATTCTCTTCGTTTTCCTTTAATGAGGAACAATTTCCACTTAGCTTCTTCCCGATAACTTTTGCTTTGCATTACAGACTCCCGAGAGGATGCTTTGTTGAAAACTATCATACTGCTCTTTTCAAATCCCGCGTCAACCTATATCTACCCTACACGTCTTTATAATATGCATTACTTAATTCCTACTTCACTATCCATCAAAAAAATTTCACTGAGTAACCCTCTAACTTGAGTGCCCCTTGGGCCTTGTAATGGCTGAACTCTCTGTTAATTAATGATAAATATATAGATAATATATATATATATGAGGCAGAAGTTACTTTGAGAATTACGCTTTCAGGTATTTTGTAGAAATTATGATTGGCGCCTTGTTAATGGTAAATGTCTACTATTGTACTGTGAGCTCGATCCTCACTAGGTGCCCTTATTTGTGGCAGCGATCCAAACTAAACTAAGCTTATAAACACTTATATGTAGTACTACAATTGTTTTTTTTTCTTTTTAGTGTGGCAATTTAAGCTTTAAATATTTCCGGAGTATGTCTTCCGTCAATATTCACAAAACAATGTTTAAAATTTAAATTACAGTAAATAGGGCTTAAATGGAACACATATGGACTATGGGTTGTGCTCCCTGTAAGTGGCCATTAACTTCAAATAAATTTAGCTAAAATAGAGTACAAAAGAACTAATTGTGATTTTAATATTAGACGATTCGTTATAAGGAAACATTTGGCATTCATTAACCGGGCAGCTAGAACTACTATCCATGACCTAATGCTTCTTCTTTTTCTTCTTCTTCTTCTTCTTCTTCTTCTTCTTCTTCTTCTTCTTCTTCCAAGCCATCTTTCTTTATTAATTTTGAGCTTTTAACTGTCTCCTCATAGAGCTTCATAGAAGTGTACTGTTAGTTTCCATTTTCTCTAAAACTTCGTTATTGATCACGTTTTCTGTTCATGGGATTCTCAGCATCCTTGTGTAGAACAACATTCCGTTGCCAGTAAAATCTTCTGTTTATTCTAATTTACTCATAGCATAAAAATGGCCGATTTTTTTTTGGTTTTAATGTGATATTCACTCTGTAAAAAACCCGGAGGCCACTCGAGGTAGAGTGTTACAGTGTCAAAGACAATTTATGCGGATGGGTAGCTTCTTCTTAACGAACAGGTTCAAATTGTAGTGATCAGGGAAACATTCGTCTGGAGTCGATTTCACAGAGTATTCTTCTTCTTCTTCTTCTTCTTCTTCTTCTTCTTCTTCTTCTTCTTCTTCTTCTTCTTCTTCTTCTTCTTCTTCTTCTTCTTCTTCTTCTTCTTCTTCTTCTTCTTCTTCTTCTTCTTCTTCTTCTTCTTCTTCTTCTTCTTCTTCTTCTTCTTCTTCTTCTTCTTCTTCTTCTTCTTCTTCTTCTTCTTCTTCTTCTTCTTCTTCTTCTTCTTCTTCTTCTTCTTACATCTCACAATGGAATATGGTGAGAACGAGGGTGGCCTGTTGCAATGTGAGTGGCATGGTCGGTCCTCGCCGTCAAAGTTACAACTGGCGGAACTAAGAAATGCAGACGCCTGCTCAGTAACATTTGTGTTTCTTCAACATCAGCATAGCCCACCTTTGGTTTATACTGCAACTATGATGAGTGGACCTTTGTTAAAGTTTCTGGAAGAGAACGCATTATCTGGCATGATCAACAATCTGAACAAGGCCAGCACTATCAAACTCTCAGTCACGATGACTTGTGGTTTCATGCTAGCACAAACATCGACGTCTTTCAAAGGTTCTGTCTACCCAATTTCACTTACAAGGCTTGCTTTTCAGGCACTTTCCAAATGTGCCACAGGTTGGGAACGCCTCCCTCTACCGATAACATTAAGAAGACAACTTCCTGATTAATCGACCATAATCGACCACTTTAATTCCGCAATGATGTCATATCGAGAACTACCTCATCACCGGCTTCTGAATAGGCACTATTTTCACTGTCTTTATTAATATTTACGAACTGCACTTAGGCACAGTTCAGTTTCGTTTTTTTTTTTTTTTAATAGGACTCATGGCAAAGAAATCTCTCGCCAACAAAAGCAATTTCTCTGCGAAAGAAGAAAAGCATTATCCAATTCACATTCAGAATAAAAAGAATCATGAAAAAGAAATGTCTAGTGAGGTATCACGTCTGCTGTTGAAACAAAGAAGCATTGCTACTTTCAGAATAAAAAAAAACAAAACAAAACAAAAACAAAACAAACTCAGAACAAAGACATTTCTGGCAAGAGATCTCATCAGGTGATGCGAAACAAAAAGTCACTATCACTAAAAGTTATTTTCTTCGATGAGTCCGCTGTTGTCACCCATAACAACGAGGGTTGTCGTGACAGTTCCGTTCATTACAGTAGACAATAGTTACGGGGGTTAATTTATTGAATACCGGTTATTAAATGTAGGAGGCGCTTACGTTCTTGTCGATAATTTTAAAAAACGATTATCATTATACTGTAATATTTCCGAAAAACTGCTTTTTATTTAATGTTATTGGTGTTATTCACATGCGCATGATGTTACGATCACTCTATTCTGCGGTCCTATTCATGTGCATGGAATAACGTGTATGGAAGAGTATGTCACCCTATTCTGTACAAATGATTAGGATCGTAGAATAGAATGGTCAAAGCATTATGTGAGTATAAAAAACAAATATAGCACCCGAGGGGAACATTCGACTGTCTAAAATAAAATTCATTTAGTTTGGAAACGATCTAGAATTGTCAGCTATTAATTGAGGGTAGAATTCGATAAAAAAAAAAAGCAGTTTGTAAGATAAGTTTAGTAGCTAGTTAGTTGATTTTATTTGGTGGCATATCAACCTCTATGAGCGACTTAATGCCGAAATCTAAATTGTTAAATAATAGTCTAGCAGACTATTATTTTTTAAAGAATTATATTTTCCGCTGACTTCCTCATTTTGACTTTTGAGGTCAGATACAGGAAAACAATAAGTGAACTTACTGGCTAGTTAAAAATGTACTCGTCGATGTGTTAATAAAATAGACAACTTTCAAATTCCCGTTGTTGATCTCTCTAAGGTCTCTTTTATCTCCGAACCACCAAAACATTTCGACACACGTCAAGGATAAGACGACCGAGAGAGAAGAATGCAGCTTTGTTGTCGAATTGACCCCGTCAACCAAAAGACCTCCCCAGAAGGGAAGGGGTATGCAACATAAATATTTTGTACACAATTTTATGACTTCAACTAGATATTTTGTACATGATTTTATATTTTCGTATGTTTTTTTTAAGATATACAGTTTGTAGATAAAATGTATGGAAGAGTATGTCACCCTATTCTGTACAAGTGATTAGGATCGTAGAATAGAATGGTCAAAGCATTATGTGAGTATAAAAAACAAATATAGCACCCGAGGGGAACATTCGACTGTCTAAAATAAAATTCATTTAGTTTGGAAACGATCTAGAATTGTCAGCTATTAATTGAAAAAAATTAAAATAATTTTAATATAAAATGTATTTTTATACTTTGGTGCTGCATTGATTATCATTATGCTAGAAAAATGTATTACTATTGGTCCTTTTTTTATTAAATATATTGCTGGTATTGTTACCATAATGTATATTTCAACCACCAAGCAAAAATGAAAACCCCATAGATGGGGCCCTAACAGATGCTACCACCTCGGTTCAGGGTGAAACTGGGAAGAATAGCAATTAAAAGATGGTTTCACGCTCCTCAAACCGCCAATCGCGAGATCAGAAGCCTTGCTGCCAGATGAAGTTTAGCGTCATACCCAGGACTACAGTTTAGTAGCTGTCGTATTTCAATTTATTTAGACCCGACATTGATGCGGAAATTGAAGTATTTTAATATTAGTGAAAAATATATTTTAAATAATTGTCTTATTGAAATTTACTCCATTTAATTAAAGAGAAATTAAGCATTATTTAATGGTTTATAAAAATACGGTTTTGATTATAAGTTCATAATAATCGAAAATTATTTATAGGTTCTTAACTATAACACATGAATGTACAATTTCCTCCACACAGAATGAGAAATTGTAGAACCGAGTTCGAATTCCAGTCGAGTTCGTTAAGCGCAACTACTGTTGGTAAAGGTATGAAATCCATGTTTTGTCACTCTCCAGCTATTGATTAAATAGTAGAATTTGCATCTAGAAAAATCGTTGTCATTTTCAAAAAATAGGTAATACAATATTCCCTTGCAAAATTCTTACTATCCAAAATATGCTTCGGTTTTAAATAAAATACAAAGGGTTGATAAGACATAAAAAAACAAAGCAATCAATCAACCAACTTCCTAAAAATGTGTCGGTACCGATTAATAGGTTAAAGTACTGTCCTTAGGATCTCCCTAATTATTCAAGAGTCTCTGTCACTTTTGAAAAGAGTTTGCGAAATTCCTCTTTCTCAAACCCTATCAGTTTTCCTTATTGCGTTCTTCATGACATTTCAACAGTGCTTTTATCTTTGAGACAAAGCCAGAAGGTGACGGGAGCTAACTCTATAGTATAGTGAGGTTAACCCACATGTGAAATTCTGCTCCCACTCAACCTAACAAAGAAAAAAAATCCCTGAAAGACATGATGAATATTCTCATTTTGGTCATTCTAAATGTATCAGTCATCTAGTAAGCTCAAAATACTGGCCCAAGAAGGAGATGAGAACACATGCGCGGTAAGGTCCTAGTTGATTGGTTAACAAGTTAATTACTTAGGAAGCAGTTTATAGCTGCTTAAGTTCCGGACAACTCGTGTAGAATTCCATGTTATTACATAATATATCCTTTGTGAAGCTTCCGCATTCATTTTTCAACTATTTATCTATAATGTGAACACGTTCAACATGGCATTCGTATCATTCAGATGTTCGGAAAATATTCATATTATCGGCGGGAAAAGATAGTAAAAATATTTTCATTCCATCCTATGTTACTTATTTTGTTCTACGAATGGCACAAAACAATTTTGTCCGATATATTGATCTTATTCTTTATGCTATCATCTGCAAACTCTTCTGCAAAATAGCTGTGTTACTTTTAGAGGTTTAGGAGGAGAATAATGTGCGAGTATTTAAGTAATTCTTCTTCTTTTGTATGTATCTTGTCCATTCAGGACGTAGGCGATCAGGGATCTTCACAATTTCCGGTCCTTTGTAGCTCTTAATAAATTTTGTCTTTTTGTTATTTCTTCTAAATTCTGTTACGCCATCCATTTACTAAAGCTCTTGAAAAATATTATGCGTTGCTTTCTCTGCTTCTCTTGCCTTCCATCTGTCCTGTTAGTATCAGATTTTCCAAGCCCTCTTTCCTCTTTATGTGCCCAAGAAATTTCAACTGTCCCCTGACGTTAAGTATAAGTTCCCTTTTTGTTCACACTTTCGCTAAAAAAAATGAATCCTGGCTCACATGTACGGTCAATGGTATCCTCAGCATCCTTCTGTAGAACTAAATTTCTTTTGCTCCATCTTTGAGTAGAATGTCTAGCATTCATTGTCATATAAGAGGGCAGATATCATGTAACATTGCAGTGCATTTTTCTTTGTTTCTCGCGAAGTTTTTATGTTTTTCAATATTCTGCTTA
>CAHIKZ030004836.1:822500-825000 GCA_903632075.3 Acanthosepion pharaonis
TAATAGGATCTAGTTGCGAGGCTTTCAGCCCGGTGCTCGTCAGCCACTGATGTGTTTTCCTTTCGTCCATATCTCTTTCTTTAGTTTTTTTTGTATTTACCATGCAACGTCTTGTCTCCCAGTTTTGTTTTTTGTTTTTTTTTGTAATTTCATTTGGCAAAGTTGTTTTGCTTTCTGTTTCATTCGTTTGATGTAGATGGTATTTACTTCGTTTTTTGTTGGCAAGGTTTCAGGTATATTAAGCTAATTCTTGAAGAGTGGAACTTCTTTTTTGATGGAGTGGATTTGGTGTTTTATTATTTGTAGGAGGGGGTCATTTTTGTGAGGCATACTTCCAATTCGATTGCTGTAGATTTTAGAATTAGTTCAGGTTGGATTACACCTCCGGCACGTACAACCCATCAACTTCTGATTTCGGGTGGTGCATCCTCACTTGGATAAGCATATTTCTGGTCTTGGTGTCCAGTCTTTTAATGTTATTCAACTTACATTTAATAATGTTGAAACTGTATGTTACTACAGGTATAGTTAAGGTATTGATAGCGTTCATTTTATTGGCCACATCAAGTTCGCATTTTAGTATCAAACATTCTAGTGTCTTCTATAACATTCTTTTCGGATCATTTCTTCGATTGAATGTTGTATTCTGTCTCCTTCATTAATTCCTAACTATTTGTATGTACCATCTTGGTCTAGTTCCTTAATCTTGTTGTTGATATCAAGGTCTACATCTGTAGCTTTCGTTAGTTTACCCCGTTTGAAGGTAGGTTTGGCACATTTGTCGATTCCGAACTCCATCCTAATGTCTTCGCTGAAGGTTTTGACAATGATGAGTAGGTTTTTCTTCTGTTAGCTGTCATCCTTGGCAAACGTTTTGAGATCATCAATATACAATAGGTGATTCAGTTTGCCATTTTATGATTTTTATCCGTAGCTACTGTTGTTCAGTAGGCAGCTGAGTAGCTCTAAAGTAAGGCAGGAGAGTAGTGATAACAATGAATCTCTTTGGAAGATCCCACTTTTGATGTTGATTGGTCTCGATGTTAATGACCTGTTTGTATGGTTTAGGTTTACTGTCGTCTTCCAGTTTTTCATGTTCTCCGTAAGGAATTTGACAGTTGTGGGGCACACTATATTTTTAGTTGTTCCTCTCACCCATAACTTCCTCTCTTACACCCATTCTGTTCTACTGGGAGTAAATTGTTTTTTCTCAAACAAGTCATATGTTCTCTCGATTATGATAGAAGTATGGATTTTGTACATTGTTGGTAGGCAGGTGATGGGTCTATAGTGCTTCGGATTCTGTGTATCTTCTGTTTTTGAGAGTTTGTATATTACTCTCCGCGTGAGACTTTTGAAGCATTTTTATGTGTTTATGATTAAATCATTGGATGCCCGTGCAAGGTCTTGTTGGGTGCTAAAAAAATGGCTATTCGATCTGTTCCTCGTGATTTCCAGTTTTTGGTTTTGAAGATAGCGGCAGTTTTTTCAGTGATATTGATATCCGTCCATGTGTGTTGTTTGATCCATATAGCTCTTTCATTGTGCATTTTTAACTTTTCCTACATATTACAGCAGAACTCGTCGACTTCCTGGATATTAGGTGGGTCATTTATCTCTATTTTATTTTTCCCAGTTCTCGATATAGTTTCTTGGCATCTTCTTTGAAGGTCTTGCTTTGCCAGAAGAATCTATTTCTTTTTTCATAACGCCTTATTCTTTTTTTTACTTTCGCTTGAGTTTGTTTTATCAGCTTCTCTTTAACTTTTGGTAGGACAATCTTATTCTTTATGTCAAGGCTTCGTTTCGGTAGCATCCTTTTTCTTTCTTTCATTTGGAGCCCATGTCTACTTAACTTAGAAGTAATAATTGTCCTCGTAGTTTAATAATTTCGGTTTGTATTTTTTTCCTTCCACACTCCCTTTACTTTTTCACCTATTGTTTCTGTGATCTTTCCCGAGGCCGCGTATATAAGATGATTAATTTCTGTCAGGTTTATCGGTCTTTCTATTTCGTCCCTTATTTTTCTAATTGCTTGGATACCGACAAGGATGGTTTCCTTCACTTGACAGTTCTTTTTTATTTTCCTTACTTTTGAAATTGTTTGCCTTTCCTCGAAAAACATTTCCTTTACATTGTACCATTTATTTCGGATGTTTTTTGTTGTCTCTGTTTCTCTCTCATATTCATCATTATATTCCTCTATTTGCTTGTGTACCTCATAGGTAATATTACAACTAGTTTCTGTTTGTTCCTCAGCATGTCTCTCCTCTGGGTTGTTGGCATTATCCTCTCGATATTAACGTTTAATCTATTTTTTTATGTTTTCCGGATGGTTTTGAGTTCTATGTCAGGTATTCTTTTTTTTTCCTGATGATGTCACGCCTGCCATTGGCTAGTTTGTTGGTATCGATGTTTCGCCTGTTTGAGGGATGTTTTTCTTTCTCGCGAGATTATTATAGGCGGCATTGGTCGATGTTGTCAGGTTTATCGTAGCAAT
>CAHIKZ030004836.1:830000-1072500 GCA_903632075.3 Acanthosepion pharaonis
CTTAGGTCTGTATCTCTCTGCATACTGGGTCCATGAGAATGCGGTAACTTGTATTACAGTGCTGAATAACAAATGATACTACGCCTGAAATTCAATTATACTGTCGAATATATAAAATGCCTCAATAAAATTTAAGCAAATTGATTTTGGGGGCTAGGTTTCTTATTTTTTCCTCGTCACTATATAAATTTATATATATATATATATATATATATATATATATATATATATATGTGTGTGTGTGTGTGTGTGTGTGTGTGTGTGTGTGCGTGTGTGTGTTGGACGCAGTTTATCGTCATACCCAGGACTGGCCCCATTTTTCATTATCTCTTTTCTATTGCTTGAAAAAAGTTTCAACTAATTCAATACTCAATAAAATCAAACATATAACTGATTATATTTTTGCAAAATCGCAATATAGTCCATGGCATCATTGACGTAATCTTTTTTCTTTTTCACATTGCTGGAGAAAAACTTGGAATTTTTATGGTGTTTGTGGAAATAACTAAATCATTATCCGCAATCAACAGAGAATATCCCTGGAATGTACTCAAAGAGCTTGGAATATTTGCCAAGGGGCTCAACGTTACCATCTTTCTCCCCAAGGGATGAAAGCTCCTGTTTAATTAGTTGGATGAGAATTTTCTGATTCTTTTGATGTCATCAATGAATAAAAGTCTGTATCATTGTCATAGTTCTTTTTTAATTACTCTTCTCTGTAATTCTCAAGAATGCCTACGGTGATATTCACACACGTGTTAAAATTCAATTGTGTACAAGCGGCGAACATTTTAACCACCAACGTTTCCAAGCTAAGATTCATTTCACAACTAGTATCATTCGTAATCTTTTCGTCTACGATGCTGAACTTCTTTCGAAGAAACGCAAAAACTTGTAGATCGACTTCCTAATTATTTTAATGCCTTCTGGCCTATCAATAGAATTGCGAAAACGGAAGTCATCCATCAAGCACCTTCTGTTCCAATGGTACTGAAGGTTGCCAAGCTACAAACCACCAGTATCCAACTTTTTTTCTATTAAAAGAGAAATGATCTCAGATACATAAAAATATTTCCAAATTTGAACTGCAAAGTTAACTCACGCATATCTCTCGATGACGTAATAGTGAATCGAATAGCCAATGATATTACTGCATTTGGTAAACTTGATCATCACTTCTGGAATGACATGAGCATAAAAATTGAACAAAAATATCAAGCTGTCGTACTTTCCACGCTCTTGTATGTCTGAGAATCCCGAGAAACATATTGATCATATATCTATCGGTCTGATATTTCCCACAAAGGATGTCTCCAGACAATCTGTGGACATCCAATGCTGACGTTTTCATTAGGAGGAAAAATTATAGACATTCAGACTATTCTCATGTAATCGCGGTTCAGGTGAGCTCAAAACGAATGATTACCTAATTCCTAAATTCCACATGTATAACAAGCTTCACTCTAGTAAAATGTAGGCATACCATTGATCAAGTTTAAAAAAAAATGTTGAAGCGTAATCTGACGCATGTCAACATCGAATATAAGATCTTGGAACGGGTAGTCTTAGGTCGTAATATGTGGAGGGATAATTCTTTCAGTTAATGGCATAAACGACTTTGAAAGTGGCCATTTTCAACACCTGAGGTAAACTAGAGCAGAAACAAAATCATCATTAATACTATCCACCTTCTCTGGAAACTCTAATTCTTGCAACATTTCTGCGCTTGTCTGGAAATAAATGGCTGGACGAAAATGTCATATCAAGCATTGAACAAATTTAGTTGTTCGACATTCCAAATTGCTGCAATATATATATATATATATATATATATATATATATATATATATATATATATATATATATGTACAAGACGAAAAAAACTATTCTTAACTGTTGCGTTTCCTCCTCTGAGGGACGTTGTCAAGGCAATATGTAGTTTTTATTTTATATTGTTATTGAATATTACTCGATTACTTTTATCTTACCAAACTTTGAATGATGGCACATTGTGTCCTCCACATGTTTTGACTGACCTTTCAGCCACCTGATGAACATTGATGATAAACCAGTGACATTTCTCCTTTTGTATAGAAACATGTGCGACAAAATAAATCCTATATTTACCTTAATAAAATCCCTCAGAGGACGAAACGCATCGTCTAAGTATAGTTTTCCCTCTTGCTTTACAGATACACTATCTGAAAATAATTTGCACACACACACACACACACACACACACACACACACACACACACCACACACACACACACACACACAGAGTCTAGGGAATATGGTGGACAGATATAAAGGATGATGTAGTCAGAGAAATTATCTGACAGTCATGACTTGGTTCTCCTGCTTGTTTGGCATGGCGTAGAGTCTTGTTGCTTACAAAGGGTCTTCTAGCAGCCACCCACATGACCCAGGGTAATACTATATCCTCAAGGCACTTGATGTAGGCCTCCGTGTCGAGTCTGAGACTCTGTGGGAAGATGAATGGGGTCGTAACGTCGCCATCATTAGTTGATCACTCTAAACACCATCATAACCACCATTAGACTCATCCAACTCTTTTTGAATCTTCTGCACTGTTCTCAGATTGACACCCAAACACTCTGACATGACCGTATTGGAGATTCCGGTGCGAATGCTAAGCAGTACAAAATACCGTTTCCAAACCTATAAGTTTGGAAACGGCATCATTTCTTCATGATGCTCTTTTACTCATATTCGGTGACCAGCTGACCCTATTTTACTGTACAGTCGACAAAATCCAAAACAAACAAGGCATATACGCAAAATAAAAAATGACGCGCACGTGTGTGTGTGTGTGTGTGTGTGTATTATAATGTATAATTAATGTAAAAGTTACCCCAACATCTTCAGTATAATGTTAGAGAAATGTTAAAATTATCGTTGAAGTGTACTCCCATTCTTATTGCTTCTGTCTTAATACTTGAAGAACTAGCCAAGGAATTATGATAATTTTTCTTGGTTAAATTTAGATATGATTATAAGATGGCGAAAGTAAATCAAAAAGATTCTAGAATCCTATGTTAATGATACAATAATTGAACTCGGGGTACTACTTGAAAAGATGTGAGTAAATGATTGGTTAAACGGTTGGCGCTCACATCAAAAGATACATATTGAAATATCCCCAATGACGTCACTTCTTGGTAATACCTTCTAGGAAAATACGATTCAAGGATGTGTGTGTGTGTGTGTTTTTTTTTTAAGTGCCTGAAAAAATATACAACAGGTTCACCTGAACGTTTTGAATGAAATTAGGTAAACCATCGAAGCCCGTTTTTGATTGTGCTATCACGCGTCCTAATTTATATTCCCTAAAGGTATGATCGAAAAGGCATTATTCAAGACTTTTGAGGACCACAGATTATGCCCTCTCTCGTAGAATCTAAAACTAAGCTCTGCTTGGCAGAGTTGCCGTATGCCATCGCTTGGCTGAGTTGCCGTATGCCATCGCTTGGCTATGTGTGTGTTAAAGAAACAAAATTTGCCTGAACAGGTGCCTACATTAGGCATTAGCTAGCCAATAACGTAGAGAGGCATACTATGAAATGGGGCCGGCTTTTGCTTCACTTGAAAACATGTTTCGGAAATGGTTTGTGAAATGAAAAACGAAAAACATAATGACATACCTCAAAACTTAAAAATTATTGAGATACAGGATTTTCAAAGCATGAGTCATAAAACTAATACGTAAATATTTTGGGACCTGGTGTACAAGCTGGTGTTGTAGATCATTAGGAAGCAGTTTGATTCTCTCTCGGTTGCCTGTCGACACATAATTTTGCCTAATTTATGAATAGAACTTTGTCATATGTATATATGCTAATAAAAAAAATTATCAAAAAACAATATATGTAGATTCTGTACTGTTTATAGTTTCAGATATCTATCTAGAATCTTGACACGGACAAGGAATTCCTTAAACCGAAAAAGAATTGATTCAAACGCTTTAAGTACTAATCATCAGAATAGAAGCAGTTATTTTTTTAAGTGAAAATGTGAAAGTTTGCGTCTTGAGGGACAAAGGATAAATTTGTATTATAAGTTTTCAGTAATATTGCAGTAAGTACAAATTTTCTGTTTGTCAAAATATTTTATTTATTATTTATTTTTAGTGAATAATTGATACAAATATACAGTGATTTCACTTATTATTAGTTATCGTTGTCATCTAATTTAACCTAATTTATAAATATAATTTTATCATATATATATGTTTTGAATATATATATATATATATATATATATATATATATATATATATATATATATATATACTCGACTCTCCCATCGAATTCGACGTCTGAGAGTCACGCAGCACGCAGATCAATTCCCAGAAACCGACAGCCCGACAACGGCACATGAGATTTGATTATAGTGGTGACGCTTTCGTGCAGGACCATCCACACTTTTTGGAGGTCCGAATACAGAAACCTGGTGCACTAAGTGCCACAAGGTCTCAAACGACTTTCAGCAGGTTTTGAATTCAGAGTTGTCCTTCTCCTAGACCAGTTGCTATCCATATAGAATCAGTCTGTTTTGCTAAAGCTGGAGGGAGAAGAAGAGGATTCACACCTAATATATATATATATATATATATATATATATATATATATATATATATATATATATATATATATATATATATATATATATATATTCTGTACTATCTATAATTTCAGACATTTGTCTGGAATGTTCAGACGGATAAGGAACTCCTTACGTGTATAAGAGGCCGCTGGCCTTGCTTCAACATTTATCTGCATGAGAATGCAAAATGGTGTTTCGCGTTGATTTGGAATTAGAAAGAAATCGTGAAATTCCAAGAGGGACGTCTTTAATAATGAGTAGGAAAATAAGAAAAGAAACGTAGAATGAAAATTACATCAAATATGTTTGATGGCGGAATCAGATCAGGAGAAGGAGAAGGAGGGAGGGAGGAGAGAGAGAGAGAGAGAGAGAGAGAGAGAGAGAGAGATGATCCCCTTATGAATTTGTTGAATTGGAATTCCTCAGAGGTGATCTTCTTTCGTCGATAAGGAAAAATAGTTGTTTTGATTTACGACTTGAAATATGATCTGAGAGGGATAAATTGTCAAGTCTACGATGCTAAGCCATAAGACAATTCTCATTAAATCTTGGAGAAATGTTGATTTTGCTAGGGCCATATATTTTCTGCCACAATGGACATATTTAAATAATCCAGATGAAGGTGAAAATTTAACATATATCAATTCTTCGACGTTTAGCTACATGAGAATGCAAAATTGTAATTCGAGGCGGTAAGAAATTAAAAATAAATCTCTAATCCTAATCTCCTCGGGATATGTTAAGTAATGATTAGGTAAATGGGAAAAGAAACAGAGAATTAAAATTTCATCAAATATATAAAATAAAGTTGAGTGAATCAAAGGGTTGATCGCTGAACGGATTTAGTAGTAAACTAATCCCTTGAGCCAAAACTAATCCATGTTTAGTAAACAATAACCAAACGTAGACTTTTGACAAGTGGCAAAAGTAGAGGCAAATAAGTCAAATCGTTTTTATGTGACGTCCAAATGCCAGATGCCATTTTCTCGGCAACCATGTTGGCTGGTGATTTTTATGAAATGTCAACCTAAGATGCAAATAGAACATAGCGAATAGCTGAGGAAATGAGAGGGCAATTCGGCGGTTTCTCTCACCTTCACAGTATTTGATCGCGAAGCTCTATGCAATAAGTATTAAGCTCTGTTTTTTTCTACTTATTTTTCCTTATTTATTTACTTATTAATTTGTCTAGTCAGCGGTTACAACAATTTAATCGTATTGTAAAATCCCGCCAAGAATTCTTCGAATTCAGTCATGGCCGAATACAACGTTTTGCATTACTGACTAAACGTAATGAATTCATATAAATAAACGATTTTATACTCGCAAAATGCTGGAAACTTTTGCATTAAGCATATCTTTCTATTTTAAGAATTTCACCCCAATCAAGGCAATAAACCGCAAAGGATGACTGAGCAATAGCCTAGTGGTTCGTTGTGTCCATCACGGAGGGGTTATTAACGCCTTTCGGGGAACGTGATAACTTGTTTCTTGTGCTATCCTAAAAGATAGGCCATAGTGTCTATGCTAAGCGGAAGATCTCTTCAGCACAAACGACCACTGCAGAAAATCTAAAAATAATTTACTAACGGGAATATTACACAAATAGGTGTCGTCTACACATCTAGGCAGCAGGATGGCGATTTGTATGATTTTAGGCTCTTTGGCTTGTTTTTGTTTTTCATTTCTCTTCAATAGTCTGTTCGCACGTGTCTGTAACAATACTGTTCCCTCTGTTTTTGAGTGTCCGTTCCGTCCATATAATGCATGTGTACTCTTGTTTTTGAGCGATTGAGATTTTGTGAAGCATCTCGTTCTAAGATCTTTCCAGTGACTCTCGAAGCCAAATGTCGATTTATTTAAGCGATCTCCCCTGTGGACACCGTTTCCATTATAACATTGATGAAAAATTTTTCACCTTCATCTGGATTATTTAAATACATTCATTGTCCCAAACAAACTCATGGCCCCAGAAAAAAAAAAAAAAAACATTTCTTCAACTTTTAATGAGAAATACCTTATGGCTTAGCACCGTAGTCTTCACACTTTATCACTTACGGATCATATTTCAGCTCGGAAATCAAAGCAAATATTTTTACTTATCGGGAAAAGAAGACCATTTCTGAAGAATTTCAAGGTGAATGGCATTTCACAAAAAATATGCATATGATAAGTTCCATTTACAGATTAGGTCAATTAGTTATTGACGACACTAACTAATAATAAGTGAAATCACTGTATATTGTTATCAATTATTTACTATAAATAAATAATAAATAAAATATTTTTACAGACAGAAAATTTGCACTTACTGGAAATATTACTGAAAACTCATAACATGAATTTACCCTTTCTTCCTCAAGACGAAGACTTTCATCTTTTCACTTAAAAGAAACACTTTACGGCTTCTCTTTGGCATAATGGGATTTGAGATCATTAGTACTTAAACCGTTTGAATCAATTCTTTTTCCATTTGATCTCGGGTAACTGAAAAACCAAAAAGCGATGCTATGAATCAGTAAAGTCACACACACACATCTATCTATCACTCTTATATATATATATATATATATATATATATATATATATATATATGAAGAAAAATATACAGAAAAAACAAACAAAAATCCTAATTTTTCAGTATATTTTCTTCATACTGTCGGATCCATATATTTGCTTACATATATATATATATATATATATATATATATATATATATATATATATATATATGTGTGTGTGTGTGTGTGTGTGTGTGTGTGTGTGTGTGTGTGTCAGTGTGTCGTTAAGATTTGAGAATTGCTTCAGGTATGAAGCGGTTACTCAACATGCAGAGTTAATGTTCATATCTGCATAAGATATCTCCTCGATACTGAACTCTTCTCCCATCGTATATATATATATATATATATATATATATATATATATATATATATATATATATATATATATATATATATAAAAGATTAAATGAAAATAAAATTTGTCACAAGTGATTGATGTTATATTCAGCACCTCGATCCTAGAAAGACATAGATAAACTTCTTTGTGATTCTTCACTTAACTCTTCGGGGGTGAGCGTCGCCAATTAACTGTGGTTTTATATTTTAAATAACAAAAATTATTTCACTATATATATATATATATATATATATATATATATATATATATATATACAAATATAGGTAACTATACTCGTTTCGAAAAACCTTCGAATTTTTTGATTTCTCTTTTGCCTCTTTTAGCCAGCTTTCCCTGAGGCCAGCTTTCCCTGACGATCCGCTGAGGTGAAACCTGGGTAGGTTTGTCTGGCTCACTAGGTTTATATATATATATATATATATATATATATATATATATATATTTAAAAGATTAAATGAAAATAAAATTTGTCACAAGTGATTGATGTTATATTCAGCACCTCGATCCTAGAATGACATAGATAAACTTCTTTTGTGATTCTTCACTTAACACTTCAGGGTGAGGGTCGCCTATTAACTGTGGTTTTATATTTTAAATAACAATAAACTATATATATATATATATATATATATATATATATATATATATATATATATATATATATATATATATATAGGTAACTATACTCGTTTCTGAAAAACCTTCGAATTTTATTTCTCTTTTTTTGCCTCTTTAGCCAGCTTTCCTGAGGCCAGCCTTCCTGACGATCCGCTGAGGTGAAACCTGGGTTTGTTTGCTCACTGGCTCACTAGGTTTATATATATATATATATATATATATATATATATATATATATATATATATATATATGTAAATAATGTTAATAAAATATAGGAAATCCTAAATCAATTGAAATAATGAGTTTAAATCTATCATCATTGAAGTGGATAAAGCAAGTCTAAACATTTTTCTTCTTGCGATCTTAACTATAGCTGAATTTAACGCGAACATCTTCATTATTTTATGTGAATTAAAAAAAAAAGTGAGTTTTTTCAGCGGCAATTAAACATAAATATTAGCGTAAGTCTTGTGACTTATGGAATTTCAGTCAATAGGACATTTTTTCAGGTTGTAATTTCCTCCCATGTTTACTGAAGCTGTTTATTGCTGCCTCTTCATATCACGACAACATCTTTAGAAAGCTTGCTTGCCAAGGGTAAAGAAATCCTATCTGAATGTTAGTATAACGGTTGACAGTTTTTAAAATTCCGTCAACCCAATTTCATTGAAAAGGCCTTGACTAATCAACTATCTTGAGATTTGAACCCCGTAAACTTTTATTGAACTATTTTTCATTTAATTAACATTCATCGTTCCACGCAAAAGTTAAGTGGATATCATTACCCCGTGAGGATCGGCATCATCACAATAGTAATGGGTTAGATTGATCAGTTTTCTAATTACTGCTCTACCGGAGATGCATTGGGATATTTCCAGGTGTTTCGTTTCGAGATTTTTTAATCAATTTTTTTTAATTAAATTACACTCAATACAAGGCTTGAGAAAAATTCAACGTAGAGGGTAACTGTCACAATGCTTATGATTAATGAGAAGTGTGATGGGAAATGAAGAGTATGAGGATAGGGAGAATAGATAATAGTTGATCTTTGAATTGACGAGCTTAAGATTGTAGAGATCCGGGAAGCATGCACAATGTCGTTGTCAAACATGGATACGGAAGAAATGAGTTGCTGGAAATTTACAAGTTGGACACTCTCCTTTGGTGTTGACGCATTGTGAATCTCCTTTCATGTTTTCGTTTTCAACTTTGAAGAATAAAGCAACTAATTCTTACGTTTGTTAGGTTTAGGTCAAACACTGTATACTACATTCATTCAGTTACGTGCCATGCAGGATACACGCTAAGGCGATCATGTATCTTTCGATACATAACTGACGATGCAGATTTTTTTTTCCACAGTAGGTTGCCATATCTTTCTGCGGTAGACCAGTTGCCATCCAAGGTTATAGAACCGGGCTTGTCCTGATATATATTTAGAAGAAGAGGTTTCCTACCTTTTCCATGGGTATTAGCATGTAATTGAATGTAATGGATTTGACTGGAATTCGAACTCGGCTCTCCGATTCCTCAATCTGAACCGCTATCCATTACTTCATTCATTACTTCATCGTTGATTTAATATCTGCTAAACACAGAAAAAAAAAGTCTGTGCATCAAAATCGTCTACACAGTAGAGTGTGATAATGTCATACCACGTGGGCTCACATTCACTTTCTTTATTCTCTCTCTCTTCCTCTCTCTCTGTATAATCAAAGATAATTTTTCTGTCGATATCTATAGGCTTTCTTTTCTGCTTGGCAGGTTCAGGAATAGACAAAGACAGCTAGTAGATATCTTCAGGCTATGCTAACGCTGAGCTTGATGCGCGCGTGGGAGCTGGGACTGAAACTGTCGTTCACCAAGCTAGGCAACAGTCATACTGCCATAAGTAAGGCCAGTCGTGGCCATGACTGCTCCGCAGCTGGCAGCGTGAGTGCATCCAGGCTTGGTGTACGACAATTTCCGGCCCGGCTCCCGGTAGCGCTAGCATTCTCTCACGCGTACGAAGCGCAGTGTTAGGGCAGCCTCAGTACAACTCACTTTCCTCCGAATCCATTTCTATCGTTGAAATTTTTCTTCAAAATTACCCCAAGATTTCTACCAAAAAGAAACTGTCTTTGTCTATTCCTCACCCTCCAAGAAGATAAGAATGCCTATTGATTCCGACAAAAAAAAACTATATTTTTGAGATGAGGAGTTGTAACTATTTACATTATTTACATAATTCTGACGGCTATCTTCATCTTTATTGCCATATTCCCGGCATTTCGGCCGTTGCCTGCGCCGGCCTTCTCCTTCTACGTCGGAATTTCGAGCTGAACTCTGTATTTAGTCCACCGGGGTAGATTGTTCTAATTCGTTGGTTGAGTGATCCAAAAAAGTGACTTGACGAAAAGAGATGCGAGTTCAATATCTGACGACAGCAGAGATAACAACAACTTGGAGGGTTAAGGGGAATTAACTAAAACTGAGATAATCAAAGGCATGACACATAGAATTAGAACAATCTGTTCCTGTGAACTAAATAAAGGGTTCAGTTTGAAACTCTAACTTATATAACCTGAAGAAGGCTAGAGTGTACAGCTACCGGAACGTCGTCAATATGGCAATAAAGATGATGACAACAGTTCGAAAAATGTTAATTGTGTAAATAAAAATTATGTTGATTAAAGAGTACGTTGTAGGAAAAAATTGAATATGATCGCACGTGATCTGAAATTATCACACTCTACTCTTTTGATGATTTTGAAGGAAAGAGTTTTTTGTATGTTTACTAAATGTTAAACCAATTGTATTCTAGTAGGCAGTGTTTAACCTGACAAACGTAAAAAAATCAAAAAAAAATCAATGTGTGGAGAGATGATATACATGGTATCAAAGCGTAAAAAAAACGAAAAAAAAAAATATAATGCCTGAAGAATAATTGCAAAATTATTAAGATTGCAAAATTAATTACAGGCCGACTTACGACAAGCTTGATTTAATCAATCATGGTCGTAAGTCGACAACGACCTGTACTTGAAATAAAGAGGAAATGTGGGCAATTCATCTCCGAGATAATGCGTTTGCAACTCGTCCTAAACGTGGGTTAACCTGTTATGAGAGGTGTGAAGTCGTTAGCAATGTTCTTTGCGACCAATTTGCTTCCATCTGTGATATGATTCGTAGATATGGATTGACGTGTTAATGATTATAAGTTGCGCATGCGTGTTTTCTTTAGAAACCTAAACGATGAGTCGACTTCCAAACAGATGCGCTGCGTACGGAAACGAGGCTAGTTGTATACACGAAACGCACTTTAAGGTTCTGACTTAATAGTCTCCCTCGTAGAAGATAAAATCT
Source organism: Acanthosepion pharaonis (assembly GCA_903632075.3). Lineage (NCBI taxonomy): Eukaryota > Metazoa > Mollusca > Cephalopoda > Sepiida > Sepiidae > Acanthosepion > Acanthosepion pharaonis. The sequence continues at coordinate 841,513 of CAHIKZ030004836.1, forward strand.
GCAAGAGAAAAACATCGCAGCCCTGAGTGGAATGTGTTGATGCCATTTGCTGTAAATATAATTCCTTTGAATAAACAACTATTGCTGGATCCGTGAGTTTGCATCGAAATTAATTACCAATAAAGGCGTATACTGCAAAAACAGTAGATTTTTTTAGCAGATAATAGATCCATTACTGACAGCACTAGCTGGAGTTTCGCTTTTACTTAATCTTTGTTCTTGATTCTCCTACTTCTTTTTATTCTTCTTCTATGTACCATGTCCCTGTAGGACATAGGCGATCATGTTTCTCCACTATTTCGCGTAGCACTTCGTATATTTTGTCCTTTTACTCTCTCCCTCTCTCCTAATCCCTGCTTTGCCAACCATTTGCACAGGCTAGTTAAGTAGGTTATGAGCTGTTTTCCTCTGCTCTCTTACTTTCATTATGTCCTGTGAGTATCAAATTCTCCAAGCCTTCCTTCCGCATTATCTTTAAGCGGAGATACTTGAAGTACAGTGTTGAAGTAGACTTTAGAAAGAACCGGAAACAATCCTAGATAGGAAAAAAGTCATAAACCTCTACCCCTGTTAAAAAAAACAGGGAGGAGTATGAACAAACTATTCATATTATATATATATATATATATATATATATATGAGATAAATCAACAAATAAAACCCATTTTTGACATATGAAACTTTTCCCGCAAGCGGTGTTTCAAATATAGGACATATCGGGACTTGTGCTATAAAAAGAAAACATGCAGATGCATGTTACCAAACATTGGGTTTTCCAGAGTGACATCCAAACATAATGAAGTGTTCGAAATTGATCTTGCCGTTTTCAAATTTATGGCGGATTGGATTGCTTCATGCTGCTCTCACAGATGGTGCCCACCTAAACTTTCTATACAATGCACTCGTAAAAAAACAAGAAAAAAACACCCCAAAAAAAAAAAAAAAAAAACAACGCGCATGCGCAAATTTAAAATAAAAAAATTTCGACTGTGTGTAATTATATATATATCTATATCTATCTATCTATCTATCTATCTATCTATATATATATATATATATATATATATATATATATATATATATATATATATACACACACACAATCGAATTTTTTTATTTTAAATTTAGAAAATTAAATATTTTTTTTTTTTTGACGAGTGTACTGTATAGAAGGTTTAGGTGCACCATCTGTGAGAGCTGCATGACGCAATCCAATCCGCCAGAAATTTGAAAAACGGCAGATATATATATATATATATATATATATATATATATATATATATATATATATATAAAAAGTTTAAAAAGAGGGAAACATGATCAGGAGGTCACAACAGTAAGTGGTATCATTATTTCAAGTGAAATACACACAAACACACACACACACACACACATATATATATATATATATATATATATACTCGACTCTCCCGTCGAATTCGACGTATGAGTGTCAAGCAGCTCAGTTCCTAGGAACCGAAAGCCCGGCATACTGTAGCACATGAGATTTGATTATACGGGGTGAAGGTTTTGTGCAGAATTATCCACACTTTTGAAGGGCCGAAACAGCCCCCCGCAGGTTTTCCTTCTATTAGACCAGTTGCCAGTCAAGGCTATAAAACTCAGTCAGTCCTGCTATTTACCCATACCTGGAGGGAGAAGAAGAGGTTTGATACGTTTCCTAAGGGTATTAGCACGTAAGTGAATATAATGGATTCGACTGGAATTCGAACTCGGCTCTTCGATTCCTCAATCCAAGCATCATCTATTACTGTACCGTGCCTCCTCTCATATATATATATATATATATATATATATATATATATATATATATATATATATATATATATATATATATATATATTTATTTAAAATATTTTATCAGTGCACTTGCAAGAGGTCAAATGTAAGTTGTAATTCACTCTGATGAAATTTGAGAAAATGGTAATGCCTTTCCTGAATCGAATTCACGAATCACTTCAACAAAGACATTGAGGGCGCAGGTGTTTTCCATTGATCTAGTCACACCTCTCAAACAACTGCTTCGATTAAATTGATTATCTTACTACGGCTTTTTTTTACATTTGCAAAAATATCAGTTGGTAAACAATCTTTTATATATAAATTTATTTAGACATATTTGCAAAGCTTCGAAATGTTCACGAAAACTTCATGACGTCAGACATCAAATAGAACAATTTTTGGCAAAAGAAAGCTTCAGCCTTGTATTAGCGTACTGAGGTTGAATTTTTTTTTATCAATTTCCCCCAAGTAAGGTGAAATGGCACTAAAGAAGGGACCTCTACTGGTGCTGAAAAGACCGGGAGGGGGGAAGTGTGAACCAAACGATAGGCGAATCTATCAATTCCATATTAAGAATTATGTTGGATGTAGTTCATCGTCATACGCAAGACGGACGACACTTGCAAATTCATTAATTTATTGAAACGGACGAATATGATTTGTAGGATCCTCATCAGGGCTCACCTGTTAAATGTTATGCAGACGGAATTATTTGAAGATGAAATAAAATTTATATCAAATCCTTCTAAGTATCAACCGCCGGATTTAGTGAGGAATTTGAATTCATTTGTTGACGAGGAAGGAATAATTCATTCCAGTGGCAGGATTGCCAAATCTCATGTTCATGCAGAGGAACTTATCAACCCTATAATCTTGGGGGCAAATCCCTCATTGACTGTACTTATTATAAGGTGCAAACACCTAAGCATAGCAGAACAGTGAATAAGATAAGAGTGTCTGGATTTTAGGTTCCCAAATCCAGATGATCAGTGAAGAAGATGATTGGGCAATGCACATTGTGTAGAAAATTTAATAAATTGCCGTTCCAACATTGCCAGAGCTCGCAACCCCCGCAAAAAAACAAAAACAAAACAAAAACAATGTGTTAAAAGGTTATTCCCTTGACACCACTATTATTGTACGTTAGCAAACTAATGGGGAGATGTTCGTCTGTTAACGCTGTTTGTCCGTGTTATGGTGAAACACACCTATTCTATAGTTAATAGACTCTCCCACCTAATATAAGTAGGATTAGTAAGAGAAACGAAGGTCAGTCGAAGTGAGTCGATGTCGGACGACAGTTAGTCGAATACGAAAGTATCAGCGGCCACAACAAGATTACTCTGCATAATACCTATTATATCAATTTCCTAACTTTTTGTACGTCGAACCTATTTTAGGACCGATTTAGTACAAATACAAGCCTCCACTGCGAAATAACTCCACAACAGTCCGTTAATTAGAAGCACTTTTATTCGTGGCCTAAAAACACCCAGTACAGTTCAAGATCATTGTAAATAAATGTAAATACAGTATATATGTATCTATATTTTAACTTTAACTTAATATATAGTAACTTAAAATAAATTACACACACTCAGATAGGGAGGGAGGGAGGGAGAGAGAGATAGTGATAGAGAGAGAGAGAGAGTAAATAAAATTACAGAGTTCAGACGGAGGCGTTAGAAGTAGTGAGTTAAAGTAGACTTTAGAAGAAACCGGAAGCTCAATCACTAACAGGAAACAAGGGATAAACTTCTACTCCTTGTTCAAAAGACCTTGGAGTTTGTAAACCGGACGATAGGCGAACATATCTACTACAAGTGAGAAAAATTAAATAAATATTGAATAAAATTACAGAGTTTAGGAGGATATGTTAGAAATACAGAGTTGAAGTAGACTTTAGAAGGAACCGGAAACCAGAACCGGAAACAGGAAACCAGGGATTAACTTCTGCTCCTGTTCAAACTACTGGGCAGGTATGTGAACTGGACGAATGTGAACCTATCTACTCTTATACATGACATCATTATTTGATTAAGATGTTATCCAAAATAAACTGTTTCTGATATAACTATTGAATAAAAGACTGCATAGCCATAATATCCGGAAGAAGTGTTTTTTGATATTTTAGTTGTTATTTTATCTGATTTCCAAAGTGGAAGTATGTTATAGGTAGATAAACATTTCTCAATCTGGATTTCTCAGAATCCAAAGGTTATGCTCAGGGTTCCGCTTGAAAGAGTGAAAAATAGGTTAATTATATGCAGATATCATTTTGAGTCATTTTGGTGTTTAATTTTATATTGGCCATTTTATCAAATGCGCAAGTCACGTTCTGTTTGTCATATTCCATGTTATGATTTTGAAAGATAGATGGATACGAATAGACTGAAATGAATAGATATTAAATTGTAAACAAACACAGATAAGCATAAGATAAATATTATACATTAAAATATTTATTTATATTTAAATAAAGATAAGTAATCTATTTTATTACCTATATTTATTTAGTTTCGTTTATTTTCTTCTTCTTCTTCTTGCTGCTGTTATTCTTGTTCTTCGTTTTCTTCTTTTTCTTATCTACTTCTGCTTATTATTTTATGATTCTTTCCCTTTGAAGACGTTGGCCGCCATCTTTCTATTGCAGAACAGGGATTTGTTACCAACGTCTTAATGGCGCAAGAACCATATAACAAAAATAAGAAACTGGTTAGGTAGGATATTCACTATTTTCCCTTTCTCCCTTATGTCCTTTGAGTGTCAAATTCTTCAAGCCCTCTTTCCTCATAACAGATATTTCAACTGTCTCTTTCGGATGTTAACTACATGCGTTCTTTTTGGTTCCGTTATCTTCAGAACTTCCGAATCGAAACTTATCGATTTAAAAGGGGCTTTCTGCAAGTGACAGTGATATAGTGTAAAATTGAATTTTGAAGTGTTACCGGGACTTACTTTTTGTATACGTAACATATACGGCACCTCTATCTATCTCTCTATCTATCTCTCTTTGTGTGTGTGTGTAATTTATTTTAAGTTACTATATAGTAAGTTAAAGTTAAAATATACATACATATATATACTGTATTTACATTTATTTACAATGATTTAGAAAACTGTCATTGATATCTGCGTACGAGATTTTCTTTTTATGCAAAAAGATTTTTAAAAAAGAGCAAATGGATATATGTATTCTGGCAATGTTTAAGCAGATATGTCCAGCCAGTATAAAGAAAAGGGCTTAAAAGGGTTCATTCTGTTTTTGGTTAGTATCTTCGGAGATTTGAAAAAGCCCACGTTGGAATTATTGACAGCTTTTTCAGCTGTTTGGTCTCACCATTTTTTGTCAAGTGTTTCAAACATCGAAATTTTAAATGCCCAAAAGTTATGTTGTTAAATGGCACAAAATAATAGCATTTTTTGGTAGTAATAGAATAAAAGGCATTAATATAATATGGAAGGGTCTCATTGTCAAGTTTTTCATGAAAAATAAATTCAAATATGTTCTTCAGCACAAAATCCTGTGGATCTTATTACTAAGGGATTGACAGTTAAAAAATTTGGTGTCGATTTGATTTTTGAATAAAAGGACAAGAGTAGCTTTTAGGTGGGTCAAATTCCTGCCTCTCAAGTCACTTAAACTTTTACAGTTTAATCAATAAAAAAGTATTGTTCGAAGATCAGTATTCTGCGGATCAAGTATTAGGTTGATTTCTATTATAATTGATCGATATTCCAATCTATCAATCTGCAGCGGATAACTATACTTGCTTGGTTTTGTTTGCTTTAGGTTGTTTTACTGCATATCACACTCAATCAGTTATATAATGCCGACAAAACTTTTATTTCCGTTAGTATTTTTTTTTCAAAAATGTATTGCTGGTAATATTTTTTACTTCAAAAAATCTATTTCTGGTAATATTTTTCTTTCAAAATGTATAGCTGGTAATATATTTTTTTTTCAAAAATATATTACTGGTAATAATTTTTTTTATAAAGTATTTCTAGTATTAAAACCTATTTTTATACTTTCGTATTATTTTGACCCCAGTTTGGGGGTTAGCTATTTGGCTATATCTGGGACCGTAACAGGTACTACCATACCGGATCAGGGTGAACGTGGAAACGCCAGCAATTAAGAGGTGTTTTCACACTCCTCAAAAGCCACCTGATCAGGGAACTTGCTGTTGGATGTAGTTTATCGTCATACCCAAGACGGACTACACTAACAAATTCATTAATTTATCGAAACGGACGAATATGATTTGTAGGATCCTCATCAGGGCTTACCTGCTAAATGTTATGCAGAAGGAATTATTTGAAGATGAAATAAAATTTATATCAAATCCTTCTAAGTATCAACCGCCGGATTTAGGGAGGAATTTGAATTCATTTGTTGACGAGGAAGGAATAATTCATTCCAGTGGCAGGATTGCCAAATCTCATGTTCATGCAGAGGAACTTATCAACCCTATAATCTTGGGGGCAAATCCCTCATTGACTGTACTTATTATAAGATGCAAACACCTAAGCATAGCAGAACAGTGAATAAGATAAGAGTGTCTGGATTTTAGGTTCCCAAATCCAGATGATCAGTGAAGAAGGTGATTGGGCAGTGCACATTGTGTAGAAAATTTAATAAATTACCGTTCAAATATTGTCAGAGCTCGCTAAAAAACAAAAAACAAACAAACAAACAAAAAAAAAATGTGTCAAAAGGTTATTCCCTTGACACCACTATTATTGTACATTAACAGACTAATGGGGAGATGTTCGTCCGTTAACACTGTTTGTCCGTTAATTAGAAGCACTTTTATTCGTGGCCTAAAAACACCCAGTAGAGTGCAAGATCATTGTAAATAGATGTAAATACAGTATATATGTATGTATATTTTAACTTTAACTTACTATATAGTAACTTAAAATAAATTACACATACACACACACATATATATATAGAGATAGAGAGATAGATAGAGGTGCTGTATATGTTACGTATACGAAAAGTTCTCATGTAAACAACAGCGGCTATTCCAGGAACGACCAGTCTCTGTCTCTTTATTACGCCAGTAAAAAAACAGCGTCCAATTCTGGAACTAACGGACTTTGCTCGCTACGCGCAAGAGAATTGAGTTCTAGCCGGACACGACTATTTCTATGGAATTTGTCCGTTAAATCCGGAGTCTGTTGATTCCGGGACCATTAATTCGAGGTTTTAGTATATGCCCTTTTGACTTCTTCGGCAATGTTTTATTGTTTTAAAAAGCGATGATTGGATTGTAAACGAAACCCGAACATATGAAAGTGGATTAATACATATTCTTTATTCTTGATAATTGATAACAAAGATATTAATCTCTATTTATTTATTGAATAAAACACTAGTTGTTTATAAAATGCTGAATTTATAAAGTGCATTATATAAGTGCATTTTAGTTGCTTTACATATTTTGGTAATTTTGTAATTTTTAAATAAATTTTTGAATAAAACATTTGCCAATTTATTTCTTTAGAAAATGGGAAAGAATAAATATCACATTCTAATTGTTTCACATATTTTTATAATCTTCTAAATAAACTTTGCCTAGAGAGTTTTAAAAGTGTATGACGTAATAGCGGCAACAAGAACTGTTCTTTTGACACCCCGAATTTGTGGTCACGAAGGGCTAAACATTGCCTACATTTTTCTCTTTCATTTTAAGAAAATATCATAAAGAAATGATAATAATTTATGGCGAAATAAAATTTATTCAAGCGTTTTTGACAAAGATTTCTCATTAATGAACAGATATGTACTTTTCAGTTTTGTTTATCTCAGTCTATTCATATCTATCTATTTTTTTCTATCTATCTATCTATCTATCTATCTATCTATCTATCTATCTATCTGTTGTAGAGTAGTTTTCACAGTGGAGGCTTGTATTTCACTGTCGGTCCTAAAAGGGCCCGACGTACAAAACGTTAGGAACTTGTTATAATAGTTAATGACGCAGTTGTGGTGGTTGATACTTCAATGTCCGACATCGACAGACTCATTCAACTCACTGAGCTCCCTGGTGACTGCTGCTACTACTACTACTACTACTTATTATATGCGGTAGAGTCTATTTACAATATAATAGGTATGTTCCGGTATAACAATATCTATCTATCTATCTATCTATCTATCTATCTATCTATCTATCTATCTATCTATCTCTGTCTGTTCATATCTATCTCAGTCTGTTCACATCTATCTATTTCTCTCAGTCTGTTCACATCTATCTATCTATCTATCTATCTATCTATCTATCTATCTATCTATCTATCTATCTATCTATATTCACCCCTCTCTCTCTCTCTCTCTATCTATCTAGTTAGCTAGGTAGCTATCCATCTAGCTACTTAAATCGTCACCAAATAATGACAAGTAATTTATGTGATTAAGAAAGATATAATCGAAGTTTCTGGAAGACATTTTGAAGAAAGATTGCTTGCGAAATTTAATATAGAGTGTATACATTAGAAGAAGCAGAAAAAAACAGTGAATAGCTTACTTTATGAGTTTGTGTGAATGGATGTGGAGATAAATGCTGTTGGTAAAGTGTCCAACTTTGCTTAGAGCAACAACGGACAGGAAATTGTGGAGATACATGATCGCCCACCTCCTGAAGGGGTTCGGCATAAAAAGTAGAAGAATCTATGAAGTTACAGAAATGTATAATGTATTCTTCATTCAGATTTTCATCTTACAAGCTTGTTTTCTACCCCTGACTTTATCATAAGAAGTCCCGGTAACACTTTCGGTAAATGTCCTTAGTGTTAGGCCGAGAAATGCTTTGATGTCGAGTCAGAAATGGAAGGGATGTGGCTGGTAGGGTGAAGAGGATCAATCATGTCTCGCTTGGCTTTGTGACATTTAGACACCAGCCTCTTATGTCTTCCATTTCAAAGACACACGCATCATGTGTCCCGACTTTGATTTCTTCTGCTTTGCAGCTTCACCGATTGGTTAATAAAATGCTAAGGTCAAAGTTGAAATAAACCTACAACCGAGTGTACTTTTCAATTTATCGAACCTTCTTTTTTAGTATAACCTCTTATTGAATTAAAAAGTGACATAAATATTGATTTGCAATTAAATTCTTTAATATTTTTCAACTGGTAGAATTTGAGAATCCATGACCAAAAAAAAAAAAAAAAAATGAAATCCCCAAGTGCACAAAATCTCAGCATATTATCCCCCAAATCTCAAAATGGATAAAATCGCAATTATATAAAAGGTGTTTCATTAAGACGGATCATATATAAGGGTGTTTCATTAAGACGGATCAAAGTCAGCAGTAAATAAATCAGTGTTATTGGTGATATTTATTTCTTTCTTTATTGGATCATGTTATTTAAGTTATGGTAATTATGTGTGAAAAATAATATTGCCCAAATGTCCGCCAAATCTGAAAGAAAAAAAATTATTAGACTCTTAAACTTAATTCACATTTAAAATCAAGTTATTGGAACACCCTTTATAATATTAATTAATAAGATTAGGTGTAAAGTTCATTCGCCTGTTATATTATATTATATTAAGATAACATATATCTAACTAAACCAAACTTCTCTGTAATAATCATTTGATAGAAACCTGCCTGCCTTCCATCAGCATGACTGATGTCAACCTCCAGGAAATAACTCGTTTCGCCTTCTTGAGCTAATGTTCTCGGCTGACATGAAGTGGAAAGTCTATGTTGAATGCATTGCTAGGTCAGCTGCTAAGAAACGTGGTTCACTGTGTCGTGCTAGATAATTTTTTCTCCAGAATCTATCTTACATATCTATAAGTCTACCATTCATCCATGCTTAGAATATGGATGCCACTAATGATCCGGTGACCCTGCTATTTACTTTGAGACCCTTGATAAAATCCAAAGAAGAATCAGCAATATTATTGGTGCTGATCTGGCAGATTAGCTTCAGTCACTTTCCCACCACCGCAACCTCGCCTCTCTCTGTCTTTTCTATCAATACTTTCATGGTAATTGTTTGGATGATCTCTTCACTGTGGTAACTAGACATTTTGAATTTAAGCGCAGTACTAGACTCGCGTCTCATTAACTTACAATTGCGCTGGCTAGATGTAGCCGTAGGTCCTATGATAACAGTTTCTTTTCTTGCACTTCTTACATGTAGAACTCCCTTCAAGTTCCAAGCTTTACAGCCAACTTCTAATAATTTAAACCCAATGTCAATCGCTATCTCCTGTTCTGAATATTATTTTTTCTTCCTGCTCATCATTATTGTTTCTGTTCCTAATTCTTTCACACCCTGTAACGCCTTGTGTCTTAGTGGCTTTATTGCCATGTGTTCGTTTCAAATGATGATTCATAATTATCTATACATAAATGGTGCATTATTCGTGAGCATAAAATAAGTGTATATGTGTATATGTATTGGGTTTATTGTCTTTTAATTTTACATTGGGGTGTATACAGGGTACAATGGGTAGATTGTCACCATTTTATATTTATAATTTCTCGTTGTTTGCTTTTGATTTTGTTGCACTGTATAGTATCAGTTTTTTTGAGAAAAAGAGAACCATGATGTAATTCACCCCCCCCCCGGGAAATTTGCAAACGGCATGCTGTACTGCTTGGCATTCGTGCCGGAAACTCCGATACGAACATTTTAGAGTGTTTGAGTGTAATCTGAGGACAGTGCAGAGGTTTTGGAAAAAGTTGGGTGACATATCCATTAAACATTACTGTGTTTAAAGTGATCACCTGTGATGGAGAAGTTATGCCGCTATTTATTTTTCCACAGGTCCTCAAACTCAACACAGAGGCCTACACCAAGTGCATTGAAGAGGTAGTGCTGCCCTGGATCAAGAGGGTGGCTGCTGGAAGACTTTATGTCTGGCAACAGGACTCAGCATCCTGTCATACAAGGAGGAGAACCTAGTCATGGCTGTCAGACAATTTCTGTAACCACATCACCTCCTACATCAGGCCATCTACCTCCCCAGATTGCAATCCCCTTGATTATTATGTGTGCAACGCATTTGGGCGAGAGACTAACAAAACTCTGTAACCCTAAAGATGAACGGAAGGCAAGGATTATGGAGGCATTCAGCAGCTTAAACAAGGAGACCGTCCAGAAGAGATGCAGGAGATTCTGAAATCGTCCGGAGGTCGTAGTTGAAGCTGATGGCGATTTTATTGTATAAATTTAGTCTTTAGTATTTCAAGATACTTTTGTGTAATTTTGATAAATATATCTACTAAAATATGATATTACCATTATTTTAATTTTTGCATAATTTAGACAACAATTTATCCATCGCATCCTGTACATTGTATATTATACATATGAATAAAGACAAAAGGAAAACTTATCTTACTCGACCCGTTTCTTCCTCTGAAGGACTTTATCAAGGGCAAAAATATAAAGTCCATCACAGGGCGAAACACGTCGGCTAAGATCATTTTTTCTTTTGTGTTTATTGATATTGTCCTTTTACAGATATCCTCTGAAATTTCAACATATTGTACAAATATTGGATATTATTATTATTATTTCAATTTGACGCGCAAAACTTTATTAAAATTCTTTGGATTTTTTTTCTTTTTATACATGTGATTTTTTTTTCCCTGAGACTGGGAATTTGTCCAGTTTCGGGAAAATTTGGCTGGGATTTTGTCCACTGTTTATTTTTGTGCACTGGGATTTTCTCCGCTGTGGCTTTGTCCTGTTACCGGAATTTGTACATATAATTTCCTTTCAGAAGCGACTGAAATTTATGACATATATACATATTCCAAAAGATGGTATTTCAGCGCATCGTTTTAAACGGTTACTTTTTTTATTCGGAAAAAAAAAACTCTACAAGAGCAAAAAAGATAGGTGCCATTTATGGAGACGGTGTCGTAGCTGAGATTTCTGTTCGTAAATGATTCTCTAGGTTCAGCAGACAAAATTTCGATCTGGAAAACCGAGTCCTTTCTGGTAAGGCTGCAGTTGTCGATGATGATCAAATCGTAAAGCAGGTTAATAATAAATCATGTCACACGAAACGGGACATCGCGGAGATACTCCAAATATTTTCATGGACGTTGTAAGGCAATATGAAAACAAATGGATTCGTAAATTACTTCGGCGTTTAGGCGCATCATGAAAAAATGTCATATAGAGCATTTATATTTACGATTCTCTGCTCAAAAGCTTAAAAAATCAAACGTTCTATCCCGACAAATAATTAACCGATTAAATATTTTTTCATAATGAATTCACCCCAATCAAGGCCTTAATGCCACTAAAACGTAAGAGGCTACTGGGAGTGAAAGAGAGTGAAAAGAATGAACCGAAACCCAATCCTAAAAAGCGAAAAAGGGATACACTCTACCCCTGTTCACAAGACTGGGAGGAATGTGAACAATAGGTGACCTAGGGCAGTAATCGAAGAAAAGTGGTTGGAATTGAACAATTGAGTATGTGTCATTTTCTATTAGGACGACGTCAGAATTCGTGTTTCTTTGCAGACCTGAAAGAAATTGGTATTGCTTGTCTAGAATGTCCCACAATAGCTACCATACACAACACCGGTGCATACTACACTGAATACCCTGACTGGGGGTGTGGGTCAGTATTGATTGGGAGCCCCGGGCAGAACGTTTTGACCCTCGCTATCTTATAAAAATTTGCTTTTTTTTGTACCTACATTTATATACGTACAAATTAAACTAGGTACAACGATTAAAAGATAACTTTTCGCGGATTTTGGCGTCATTCTGTATTTTTTTGTCTAAAACCGTGAATTTTTTCTGTTCTTGCAAAATCTTAAAAAAAAAGAAAAAAAAAAGACATATAAAATTCAGTATTTTATTCTACTTTTTAACAAGAAAATTTCATGTTGATGCTAAAAATTGTTGCAGAAAATCGTCGATTTATTTAAAATGAAAAGATATATTACGACGTCTTTAATTTGTATTTAGATACATTGCATTTATTTTCATTTTTCTAGTTGAATTATTCACCTACATTGCATATTATCCATTACTGTACATAATTAGGTTACAGTAAACATTTTTATTTCATATGAATACAACCTTATGAGAATGTGTGAGTTGTAGGTGAAGTTCCCACGTGACACTGGCCAAACTTTCGGCTTCAGTTATCACTTATTTTGATCCTATGAATATCTCTATATGGGAAAAAACGTCAATTCTCTGGAAGCCCTTAAAAACCACTTGTACCTGTTCATCATACAGAAAGATGCCAAGTTCTCGGAGGATAGAATCATGAAGCTTCCTCAAATAGGGAGTGGAACAAAAAACGCATATGCGTTTGAATAGATTTCTGTTCAAATATCTTTGAAATTCACTTCAGCAACATTGTGAACATTGGCTCCGACGAAAGTATTATTTTGGCGATATGTCTTGTCCTATTTTTACTATTGTTTTTGTTTTTCTACCGCTGATTTTAGTTTAGAAATATGTGGCATCTCTGGCGATGCAAGCGCGTTTATTTTCCCTTGGCGTAAGTTTTCAGCTTGATTAGAAACAAAATACATGTTGAGTGGTATATGAGCGATGTGGCTTTCTCATTATCTCATAAAACCTTTTCATCTGTCTCTGTTGAGTGTGGCATGGCGATGGTTTATTGCTGTTATGGACGTCTAAATAAAGTAATTACATTTGTTATGGCTAATATTTACATCCTCCTCTTTGCGGATGTAAATTGACAGGCTATTGCAGAAGTAGTTCCCTGAAAACAGATTTTGCCAGTAAAAAGAACATATTGGTAAACCAAAGTTGGTTTATTGTGTTGGGCGAGACAATTTTTCTCTCCAGAGTCTATCTTACATAAGTCTACCATTCATTCATACTTAGAATATGGCGTACAAAACGACTGAATCAATTTATGTACAAATATCTAATTATTTGTTTTAAGTTATCTCTGTTAATCATCTGAGGCGTCCTTCTATGCTTTTCATCAGAATGACTGATGTTAACCTCCAGGAAAGTGACTAGTTGCGCCTTCTCGAGCTAACATCCTCAGCTGACATGAAGTGGGTAGAATATATTGAATCCATGGCTAGGTCAGCTGCTAAGAATGTTGGTTGTGTCGTGCCAGACGGTTTTTATCTCCAGAATCAATTTTGAATATCTATAATACCATTTGTCCATGCTTAGAATACTGATGCCACATATGGTCCGGTGCCCCTGCTATTTACCTTGTGCTCCCTTTATAAAATCTAAATAATAATGAATAATATTATTGGTCCTGATCTGTCGGCTCGACTTCCGTCACATTCCGTCGTATGGTTGCCTCTCTGTGTCTTTTCTATAAATATTTTCATGGTAATTGTTTGAATGAGCTCTTCACTATAGTCACAAACCATTTTGAATTAAGCGCAGTACAAGACTGGTGTCAAGATCTCATCAATTTACAGTTGGGATGGCTAGATGTAGCCGTAAGTTCTATGCTAACAGTTTCTTTTCTCGCTTGTGGAACTCCCTTCCGATTCCATGCTTTCCAGCAACCTTTAATGTGCAAAAATTTAAATGCAATATCAATCGCTATTTATTACCCACCTGAATAATCTTTTTTCTTCCCGCTCATTATTAATGTTTCTGTTCCCAATTCTTCCACACCTTGTAACCACTTGTGTCTTAGTGGCTTTACTGCCTTGCCAAGTTCTACGTGGATTTATTGGCGGGCACAATCTGAAAAAAATAAGGTATGCAGAGGATACAGTATTGATTGCAGACATAGGAAGAAATATGTAGGTACTTCTAGACAAGGTAGTTAATAAAATTGAGAAGAAAGGACTAAATTAAAATTGTAAAAAAAAAAAGAGAATATATGGTCGTTAGCAAGAAGAACAATACAAAATACAAGCTACCAATTCGAGACATCAAAATTAAGAAAGTACATATATTTAACTAGGTGCGAAGTGTTTTTACAGACGACGTAAAATGTGACACAGAAATCTTAGTAATCCCTTGTTTATCATTTCACTCCAAGCAAGAGAATAAAGCCACTAGGACGCAAGCATATCAGAAAAAATACTATTAAGGAGAGAGAGGCCAATGAAATAACAAAAATTAAGAAGATAGAAGATAACGATTGACATTGCATTTAAATCTGTGATGGTCGAAATTGACTCGGAAGCAAGAAGCAGCAAAAAAACGTTTCACAAGCGAGAAGTGCGAGAAAAGTAACTGTCGGCAAAGAAATTACGGTTGAATCTAGCCATTTCAACTGTAAATTGATGAAACCTAGACGCCACTGTCGAACTGGGCTTAAAATCATTAAATCCAGGTACCATAGCGGAAAGTTCATCAAAACAATTACCATGAAAGGTGCATTCGAAAACAGGAACATTTAAGTAAAAGAATATTGAATATCTATGGGAATTTCTGGGACATATAATGAAGAAATAAGTCTTGGAGAATTTGACACTCACAAGACATACAGAGGTTAAGAGGTCAGAGGCAATCCGAATAAAATACCTAAAGAGCTTATTTAAATGGATGGCCGTACAGGTCTTGAAAGGAATAATAAGGAAAAAAAAAACATTGCTTAGGGATCCAAAGAATATTAGATAGATATGATCCCTCAATTAATTCCTGAAGGAATATGGCACATAAAAGAAGAAATAGATAAATGTTGCCCTATTTAATTGTATCTTGTATATGACAAACAACCTTTAAATGTAGCAATGAACTCCGCAAATTTGAAAAGTCGCCTTTTGTCAAACGAAAGTCATATTATATTAAAATTCAGATTGTTTCTCTATTAATGAGTAAGTTATTTAGTGCGTTGAATAATCGACCATTTTATTTTGATTGGAAGGATAGGTGGAAGAAGATGCTGTTTAGTTTTAGTTAGAAAATGAAAGCATATAATAATAATAATAATAATATAAGTAAATAACGAAAGAAAGTAAGGAAAAAAGAAAGAAATGAATGAAGAAAAATAGAAGAAAGAAAGGAAGGAAGAAAGAAAGGAAAAAAGAAAGAAAAAAAGGAAGGAAGAAAGGAGGTGATAGTATTATCATATGTTTAACTCACTTGCTTTAGCTGAAATGGAAGATGTCAGTTTTGAAGTTTTCAATTGTACACTCTTACTTCTTTAAATAATACTTTTGATGGTTATTTCAATATTTAGTTAAAGTTTGTTAAATTCAAATATTTAACGACGACAGGATAAGTTGTATGGGTCATAGAACTCACAAGTAAATTATTCATTCCTTAACTTATTAATTATGATTTATCAGAAAATTCAAGTGAGAAAATCTAGATAGTTTTACGGTTACGGCTAGTGAAAACTAAATGTGCTGATTATTAAAAAAAGGATTGTAATCTCAAAATAAACAGGAAAAAAATGTAAGTGAAATTAGTTTCGGTGAAAGAACTTACGAAGGAAATTTTGGTTGTAGAAATTATTGTACAGACAAGGCCAAAAATCACACAGTTACCGAGAGGTTAGTAAAGTATTGATAAATTGCAGTACGAAAATATTCGAATGAAGGGGTCCCAAATTTATGTGGGGCGATGTTTAAATTTATCGTAAATCCATTAACCCAGTATAAATACAGTATAAACCACAGCTGGGCTCTATGGGTGTTGAATAAACACAAATGTGCCTGATCAAGCGTCTGCAATAGGGATTGGCTAGCCGCCCTTGTAGACGGGTATCCTCGAATACGAGTGGCAAGCTGTACATATTTATTTAGAGAACGTAAGAATAGAAACCTACTTAAAACACTATTAAAATAATTCTTCTTTTTCGATGAGCACTAGGGGATCATGTCTCTCCACAATTTCCTCTCCTTTGTAGCTTTCAGTAACGTTTGTCTTTTCGCTAAACCTAGTCATTGTTATACCAACTATTTATACAAGCTCGTTTTTCTTCTTCTCCGTACCTTCAAGACGTCGGCGATCATGGATCTCCACACTTTCCTATAATTTGTAGCTCTTAGTAAATGTTATCTTATTTGCTAAATCTCCTAGTCATTGTGCTGCGAATCATTTACACAGGATATGTATTTGTTTCGCTACTTTTCTCTTTCTCTCTTGCCTTCTGTATATCCTGTGAGCGTCAAATTCGCCAAGCCCCCTTTCGTCATTGTATGCCCTGGGAAATCCTATTGTCCTTTTTGATTCTATATATGTGACAAAGTATTATTATCTTTAAAACTTTGTCTTTGTTCGCATATCCAGTCCACGGTATTCTCAGCATCCTTTTGCAGTACCAAATGCGAGCTACGAATTAGCGACCTCAGAAGCAAGCACGTAAAAATCAAATCAAATATCTAAGTAGTGTTTTAACAGAGGACGGAAAATGGATTGGATTAGCGAAAGATGCCTTCAAAGTTTGAACAAACAGGAGAAAATGGTTAGGGACAAAGAACTGCGTGCTGAACTGTTATGTAATATCGTTCCTCCTTCAAGGCAAAGAATGCATAACAATCTCGGGAAGAAGAGATTTGAGATTTGCAGCAAAGATATGGCTCTCAAAATAATAATACAAGCAAAATGAGAACAAGAAAAATAAAACGAAATAAAATTGCAAATCATTGACCAATTTGTTTAAGAGCTATATGCTTGTGATGGAAACATATTTACCCGATATGTTATTGTGGAGATGCTATTTTGGTTTCTTGGCACGTGGCTCTGCTTAAGTTAAGAAATCCCTCTAGACACGTTTTAGCACTTTCCTTTTATAGTGATTGATACAACGCCACCTAGCGGCAGTTAGGAAAAGTTTCCCGGTATATAAAATGGGGGTCAATTTCCAAGCATTGCGTATCGGTATCATGGCATAGGACACCGACGAAGCTTTTTGCAGCAAACTTATAAAAATATATTTTTTTATCCAACTCTTACAAATAAATTGAATATTCTGTAAGCGAGACTGAAAAACAAGAAAACGCTCCCTGTTGCAAAATTGCCCGAAACAAAGAAATTGATATATTTAATATTTTTATCTCATATATAGAAACAAGAGGCAATTCCAGATAGAATCATCTTGTTATCTATATTGATGACATCTCATCAGTGGTTAACTATATAAGAGATTTTGGTTCTTATGTAAAAATGCTGATATTGTCTTAGTACTGGGCTGGTGCAACAGCTTCGTGCCCCCCCACACCGAATCTATGATATACTCAACGAACTTATGATACTCCCCACACTCTACTAAATCTCAATTTTCATATGTTAGTATTCATATAAAATACAAAATGTTATTGCAACCTAATTATGTACAGTAATGGACAGTATTCAATATAGGTGAACAATTCAACTTGGAAAACTGAAAATAAATACGATGTATCTAAATACAAATTAGAGACATGTCAGAATAGTTCATTCATCATAAATAAA
Organism: Acanthosepion pharaonis; assembly: GCA_903632075.3. Classification (NCBI taxonomy): domain Eukaryota; kingdom Metazoa; phylum Mollusca; class Cephalopoda; order Sepiida; family Sepiidae; genus Acanthosepion; species Acanthosepion pharaonis. The sequence continues at coordinate 859,683 of CAHIKZ030004836.1, forward strand.
TCAACAATTGCGGCAATTTTTAGCATCCACTTGAGAGTTTTCTTTATAATAATAAAATAAAATTTAATAATTTTAACATATTCAACATTATGGATAACATTTAATGAATTTTATATAGTGTTTTTTTATTTTTTATTTATTTAACACTTAGCATAAGCAAAACAAATTCACGGATTTGGACGAAAAAAAAAAAGACATGTTCATATGTTCTGTCGTAGCTTTGAGATTATTATGTGTCCAAGATCTATCAGTTGTTTCTTTTTGATATTAACCTAAATAATAAAAGAACATGAAAAAAAACCCATTAAGAAGTGATAAAAACAAAAGAACAGGAATTACAAACAGAATCTAAATATTGTCATTGCATTTATATTTTTGAAGATAATTTCACTCCAAGCACAGCAAAAAAGTCACTAAGACGCAAGGTGTTACTAAATCTGAAAGAATATGAGAAAAAGAAAACATTAGTAAGAAGAGATCAATAAAAGAACAGAAACTGTAAAGAACGAAGATAACAATTGTCATTGCATATGAATTTTTCAAAAACAGTGTTGACAGGAAAGCAAGAAGTCGGGAAAGAGAATTTCAAAAGCGAGAAGTACGGGAGAAAAAAGCTGTTAATATAGAACTAACGGTTACGTCTAGCCATTTTCGTATTCATTGGTACCTCGATTTCTTTGCATCATTTTCGATTATAGATTTACTGAGGTCCTCTGTTATACCGCCATTGCCGTATATTTTGTTATCTCAGTAATCTTGTGGACTCAGAAATACAAAAATGATCTAAGACTGACGGCATATCTAAAGCTACCATAAAGTGGGAAGCAATAAATATATCGATGCAGTTGCAGCTTTCCGTTTCTCATATGTGTGGGAAGGCCTTTTCCCGTTCTCTTTACAAATATCAAAAGCAAAGTGAGAAATCTCTTCTCACAATTGAAAAAAAAATCTTTGAGACAGAATTACCTATTTATGCAGTAAAAGGCAAGTGCAGGTTTCTCATTCTTCTTTTTCGATGTGTCGTGACACATCAGGGTGTGGGCGATCATGACTCTCCACAACTTCCTGTCCTTTGTAGCTCTTAGTAAATTTTGCCTTTTCGCTAACTCTCCGAATCTTTTGCAACCACTTACACAAGCTCGTTGTTCTGTATCTTTTCACGAGGTGAGCGATCATGGCTCTTCACAACTTCCTCTCCTCTGTAGCGCTTAGAAAAATTTGCTTTTTCGCTAAATCTCTAGACACGGCTCTCCACAATTTCCTGTCCTTTGTAGCTGAGTAATTTTGCTTTCTCATTAACGCTCTGAATCTCTGTTTGCCAGCCATCTACACAAACTGTATCAAACACAAACTTATAGCTGTATCAAACTTGCAGCAACCACCGTCTGTCAAACTCTCTGCATTAGCAGGGAGGAACCCGGACGAAGCTTTGCCGAAGGCCAAGGTTTCGTTCGGGGAGGTTGACAGCTCTCGAACCCGCCTAGGCTATATTTTTGGCCGGGCCTACGGGCTCGGATTACCCACATTAAACTCGGCCTTGTGCCACATGCTACCACACGTGGGGGGTGCAGCTAAATATAGCCATATACACAAACTCGTTCACTTCTATGTGCCTTGAACCTTCAGGACGTGGGCGATCATGGTTCTCCAGACATATCTCTACTTTTATTATATTTTTTATCTTTTTGTTATATCTACTAATTTCTGATCTACTGACCATTTACACAAGATAGTTAGGTATGTTATTTCGTTCTTTCTTGCTCCTCTTGCCTTCCATATATACGTTCAGCGTCAAATTATTGGCTTAAAATATAACACTGCACTTCTATTTTTATATGAACTCTAGCTTTCCTTACGATATTTATACGTTAAAAATGTAGAAGTGTAGTTGACACATGTTTTAATAAAGTTAGATTTCTGAAAAAAATCCCGCCAAGTACCCAAGCCATAGATAATTTGCCTAAAATTTTCGGTTCTGTTCAATGTTCTTAAAATGGTATTTGATAAATTTGATCGCGCTGCCCTGATAATGGAGAATTAATCTGCATGAAATATGCGGAGCTTATGGACGATTTGTATAATCCTCTCACACTGTATAGTAAAAAAGAAACCACTTGTAGGAATGCAAGGAAAATATAATAAAGAGCTTAATCGCAGTGCCTTCTCAGTCATCGTCAATAAAACCTGCGATCATCCTTGATATATTCCATAATCGAAAACATCTCGCTGAGAAAGAAGCACTCTACATAAAACATCTGACACCCAGACCCAGTATTAATCTCAACTTATTTAACAATGGGAATAATAGGCTAAAGTGTATTTTTTGTTTTTAATGGAATGGCGCCAACATGAATTCCATCCACGGTCCTTTCGCTGGACTAGGAATAATTGCTACTACTATATAGACATCACACAACTAGATCTTACAAAAGGCAACCATGCGAAGAAATTAACAACACTTAACAACAAAACCCTCGAAAATTGCTAAATAGAGACTACGGACAATGCATACACACACACACACACACACACACACACACACACACACACACACACACACACATATATATATATATATATATATATATATATATATATATATACAGGGTGACACCAAAAAACAGGAATTTTTGAAGTGCAGTATTGCCAGACATGCGCAAGTGGCAACACTGCGAGACAGTGACCTTGAGCATGTAAACACTTCGCCATTTAGAATTCAAGATGAAATTCACAGTATCCCAGCTGAGATGTTGTAGCAGCCAATGAGGAATCTCAACAGCAGATTTCAAGAATGCATTCGTACAGGAAGACGCCATTTACAGGACGTAATTTTTAAAAAATGAAAATTCCATCATGACATTTTTTAAGGTTTCAATTACTATGAATAAAATATTTTTTCTTCTATCACTCTTGGTTTTATTGGATTGTTAAAAAGTTCCCGTTTTTTGGGGTCACCCTATATATATATATATGTGTGTGTGTGTGTGCGTGTGTGTGTATGTATGTATGTATGTATTAGGACTATGCATTCTGTGTAGAACAACTAGCTGCTCACATTCAATGCCTCGAAAACCAGACGAGTGTCACCGATCGGACCCTGGATTTTCACCGATGGCCATGAACGGGTGTCCTCTTCAGCGCTTATTGGGCCTTATACTTGAGTATAACTCATCTGAGACTTATACATACGATCCATCACTAAAATTGCTGGAAAAAAATGTCTGTTTCTTGTACTTCTCTAGTAAGTACCTAACTCTTCCTGCTATATTTGTCTATATTTCTGATATGAGATATTGGAACTATTTACACTGTTTACAGTGTTCGGACTGTTGTCTTCATCTTTGTTGTCATATTCACGACGTTTCGGCCGTTATACGCTCCGCCTTTTTCAGGTGATTGGAATTTCGAACCGAGCCCTTATTTCATCCTCCGGGGTAGTTTGTTTTATTTCCACGTCCCATATCTTTTCTGGAAATCCCAGTTTCAGTTATTTCCCTTTAGCAACTCAACTTTTCAAGTTTTTGTTCACATCTGCCAGGTATTGAACCCTTTGGATCAAGTCACCGGATTACTTTAACCAACGCTTTTATCCACTCGGCCATGTGTCCTTGAGGTCTTTCTGCTATCCTTTACATTTACAAGAGCCAAATCCAGCCGGAAATAGAGTATCGCTACCATATATGGATAGGAGCTGTCCAGTCTTCAGTTTCCATTCTCGATAAGCTTCAAAATCGTCTCCGCGTTCTTGTGGGTCATTAATTATTTTCCACCCTCACAGACAAGACGTCGCAAATCTATCGCTGCTCTATCGCTAATTCTATGGAGAGTGTTCAGGCGTACTACATACCTTAGTTCCACCAGTTCTCGAGTAACACCCACCATGCCACACATATTGAAGCGAACCTTTGTATTCCATCGATGAAATGTAAGTTCCACTCAAACAGCTTCTTCCAACGAACCGCTACTTTGTGGCACCAAATCCCAAAATGATACTTCTCCGATCACTAGTCTTAACTTTTTCATGCCTAGGGTCAACCGTTATCTTCCCACTATGAACTGTGCCTTTCACTCTTTAAGCCTCTACCTTCAGTGGCTTTTGTTCAAGGTGAACATCATTGTTAAAAATGATAGTTTAATCTGGTTCTTTGCCAAATGAAACCAATTTTAATGAGTGACTGCCGGCAATATTCAAATTTGGGTAAAGTTACCAGCCTTGAAAATCAGCATTCGAAATCTTGCCTTTTTAACGACCTTAATAGGAAATAGATTAATTTCTCATACGTATATATTTCCATTTATGTTAGTATCAGCAACCTACCAAACTTCTTACAATAATGAATTGTACTGAAAGACGCGTTTGATTACCATCGGTCTACGGTAAGTGCCTTTGTAACAATTTCATCCCACGTTTGTCCAAACAGCTGAAATTGGGCGACAGCTTTTCTCATCTTATATCCAAATTTGGTGTTTCCGAAAGAAATTTCTTTTACTCCTACGATGAAACAGAAAGATAGAATTATCTTCTAAAATAAGAAACGATTCGGTGTTTCGACTTCTTTCATTATAGAAATAAATGAAAAACAAACATTGTTTTCGCTCGTGTCAGACAAAAAAACTTAGCGTTTCCGTCGTTGCATAATTAAGAAAAACAGAGAACGAGAAAAAGAGAGAGAGAGAGAGAGAGAGAGAGAGAGAGAGAGAGAGAGAGAGAGATTGTCTGTGTGTCTGAAAGAAGAGAGAAATAGTGAGAAAGAGAAAGACTTCAAAATCAGTAAGAAAAAAGAAGCTGAAAACTCGTATAAAATGTGAGGCCATGCCAACAAAGAAGGCAAGTAATGTTAAGCAGAAAAAAAAAAGTTATTTCTCTTAAGATTGCATGTCGTTGTTTATAAAGACATTCCAAGAAAAGGAAAAGAAAGGAAAGAGGGAAAAATGCTGAACGTTTAATAAAAAGGAGGGGATATCTTCCGAAGTGGGCAGTTCGCTGTCTCGACTTCTAAATGGAGTTGTTTAAATCGAGTTAGATGCTCAAAGATTGATGAATTTGTTTTCAGAAGGTTTTTCAACCATTTCTGGGTAATGTACAACCGAATCATATTTTGAATTCTAAGAATAATTTTTTCTAGCTAATATTGCATTAACTAATTTATAAGAATAACTATTACTATTTAATCTATATCCTGGGTGCAGAGATTGATTCGTACCTTTTCTAATGGTATTTAGGTGAATAAGTGAATGTGAAGAACTCGACTGGTGATCGAACTCGTCTCTCCTATTTCCCATTTCAAGTCGCTATCCATTGTACATGACAGTCACAGAAAGAGATACTGAAAACATTTCAACGATGTAAATGCAACTGGCGAGAAACCGGAAATATGTGTGTGTTTGTGTGTGTGTTTGGAAAAATCTCAGATAGAGTATATGCGTAAAAGGACACCATAAATAAAGACATAAAATAAAAACTTATCTTAGCTGACGTGTCTCTTCCTCTGAAGAGGTCGAAACGCATCGGCTATGATAAGTTTTCGTTTTTTCCGGGTGTAACAGCGAAATTGTCCAAATCATGTAACAACATGGGATAATTGTCCATCCCAGAAAATGATTAATATCTAAAAAAAACACTAAACTAATTGAGTTACTTTTCTCCAGGTTTTCAGATTAGACGTTGAGCCATCATCTTGCTACCATTTGTCGTAAAAATCACCTAAAAATATTTTGAGCTAGAGAGAGAACAAGTTAAAATCGTTTTGGGTCGGCCCTACTACGTCTTCCTAACTGTGACATTGTGAGAAGAAAAAAATCATTAAGGACTTAAATAATGGTACCAATATTCATTCTCTAGCTTCCATTTTTAACGTCCATTCAAGAACCATGAAGAGGACAGTGTATAAATAAAAAAAAAGAGGGAAACATAATCAGGATGCTACAACATTAAGAGGTATCATTATTTCAACTTAGAGCGAAATACATTTGTATTGTTTAAAGTAGAATACAGTAGTGTTATAAAAACTAGAAGAATTCCAGTAAGATTTCTTTACTCATTTCTAAGATACAACGGTTCAAATCTTAATCTACCAATTGTAAAGTTTCACTGTTACAAGATCTGGACATTTTTGCTGCTATACCCGGTATATATATATATATATATATATATATATATATATATATATATATATATGTGTAACCCGGATATAAGACACCCGGATATAAGAGAAACCCGGATATAAGAGAAACCCGGATATAAGAGAAACCCGGATATAAGAGATATTTTCTCTGGTCCCAAATTAGAGCCTGTGTTAATGTATATAAATTAGACACAACCCGGATATAAGAGAAACCCGGATATAAGAGACTTCTTCTCCGGTCCCGACAACTCTCTTATATCCGGGTTACATATATATATATATATATATATATATATATATATATATATATATATATATATATATGTATTTAGTCATCAAATGCTTTTTACGGCAGGTACTATTAAAAACGACAGGCATTTTGTGTTGAGTGATTTTAATGATAAGCTTTTCCTAGTTAACAATAATTTTTCTCAGTCAAAGAGGAAATTGCTATTTCGGAAGTTCATTTCCGAAGAAAAGTACAGGAAATATAGCCCAAGCTTTCTATACTGATTATGACTTAAGAAAGGCGAAAGTTTGGACAACATAGTAAGTTTAATTCCCCAAAGAGGCCATGAAGCTGGAGAGATTGCTTTAAAATTCCATCAAGACCCGGATGATCATATGAGGCAGATCAAAAACTGAGTCCAGTGAGGTCTGGATAGCTTTCTTTACCGTTTTCCTGTCACAAGTAAACCGGTGTTTCGAGTGGGAAAGCAATAAGTTTGACTGAATGAATGATAAGAAGTCGAGCTGTCCTAAGACCAGAAAGAATTCCTTGGAATCACATCACCAAGTTGTTAAACTGACAGAAACCGAATACTAAATGGTAGACGCCTAGCTATATGCTGTATAAAACAAATCGATTACTGTATCCCGTAAAATACGGAAAGCGTTTCATCACTCTAGGTAAAGCAGAAGTAAAACAGAGTCGTATGACGAAAAAAAGCGCCAAGTGAAGCCAATGAGTAATAAGGTACAAACCAATGATAATTTTCGAAGACCAGTGACATTCCCGATACATAGAGGATGTGGCAAGATGTGCATATATATATATATATATATATATATATATATATATATATATATATATATATATATATATATATTTGTGTGTGTGTGTGTGTGTACGTATATATATATGTAATATCTCTCTCTCTCTCTCTCTCTATATATATATATATATATATATATATATATATATATATATATATATATATATATATATATATATATATATATATAATATAAGTTTAAAAAAGGGAAACATGATCAGTGGTATCATTAAGTGGTATCATTATTTCAACTTAGAGCGAAATACAAACACACACACCCACCCACCCAAACACACACACATATATATATATATATATATATATATATATATATATATATATATATATACTCGACTCTCCCGTCGAATTCGACGTATGAGTGTCAAGCAGCTCAGTTCCTAGGAACCGAAAGCCAGGCATACTGTAGCACATGAGATTTGATTATACGGGGTGAAGGTTTTGTGCAGAATTATCCACACTTTTGAAGGGCCGAAACACCCCCCTCCGCAGGTTTTCCTTCTATTAGACCAGTTGCCAGTCAAGACTATAAAACTCAGTCAGTCCTGCTATTTACCCATACCTGGAGGGAGAAGAAGAGGTTTGATACGTTTCCTAAGGGTATTAGCAAGTAAGTGAATGTAATGGATTCGACTGGAATTCGAACTCGGCTCTTCGATTCCTCAATCCAAGCATCATCCATTACTGTACCGTGCTTCCTCTCTCATACATACATACATACATATATATATATATATATATATATATATATATATATATATATATATATATATATATATATATATATATATATATATATATATATATATATATATATATATATATATATATATATATATATATATATATATATATATATATATATATATATATATACCTGTTCAAATTTCTTTTGAACAAGAGTTTATCCCTTGATCATTATTGGGTTTCCTAGTCCTTATAATGGCTACTTCAAATCTACACTTTAATATCTCCGCCTAAACTCTGATATTTTATCAACTATTTAATTCTCTCGATACTAGATAGGGACGCAAATCATCCGGTTCACACTTATCCCCGAAGCCAATTTATAACCGAGTCCCGTAAGTTGCGGAATGTGTCTGAAAACCTTACATAAGTCACAAATAAACTGGTGCCGCCTGACGGAAAATCGACAAGTGAATTAAATATGTGTTAATTGTGTCTGTGTCAACGCGCGTGTGTGTGAGTGCATGCTTTTGTATATGTGTGTATGAGATACAGTGTGTATGTGGAGAGTGTATGTGCGTGTTTGCCTGTTCGGTCGCAATTGGTGAATGTTGGTGACACGAACTCATTATATCATGTGAACATACCATTATAGTAAGGTCATTTGTCACAGTATACCATTTCGGGAGTTTGATTTCAGCAAACTGACCCCTGCGATTCGAAGATCCCTTCATTCAACACCTATAAATGTATATAATCATCATAGGCGAATACAGTCAATGAGTCTACAAAACGTTCGGTTTCATTTCAATGGTCCTGATATTATAACTACTAGAATAATACATGGAAAGATGATATAAGATCTGGATGCCTGACAGGTCTTAAACTGGGACAATCTCAGGCAGATGAAAATGAACCGATTCTGACCATTGTGACTTTATCAGAAATTGAAGGATATTTTCGGGCCAATTTCCAATCGATCTTTTCTAAACTATTCCTCAGCTAGAACATTTTTGACATAAAATGATATCCCCCAAACTATATATTACGAATGTTTTCATAAACGGCGAATCGAACGTCGGAAAACAGATAATCGATAATCCCTCTCAACACTGTATCTTCAAAGCCTTTTCTACTATATCTGAGTTCATAAAAATCAATAATGATTTGTCGAATAATAAAGCACAAGGCATCTAAGTTCGAATCTACAAATCTGGTAGCGATCTCATCAGTAATCTTTGCATGCACTTAAACGAGGCCTGTTCACAGTTCATGGACGCTTCTATTGTTCACCAAAAACAGAACTGGATAGTTGTGAATGCGACAGTCACACAGTAATCTTGCTTCTTTTGGTCAACAACAAGATTTTCGATCGCTTGGTTGTCATCCGGCAGTCACTCATGATCAGCTCGTCCTGAAACAATATGATTTTCGATCTCACAGATACAGTCGATATGAATTTCAGCCTAAATCAGTAAAAAAGAAAAATCTTGGGTATGACGATAAACTACATCCGGCAGCATGGCTTCTGATCGGGAGATTGGAGGTTCTGAGGGACCACCAATTAATTGCTGTTGTTCTCAGGTCTACCCTGTACCGGGGTGGCAACAACTCTTAGGGGTTCAGCGCTGGGCAAATAATACACCCCGATACATGTTATATAAAAAATACTAACAATGTATGTTTATTCTAGAATTACCAATGATATATTTTATAGTAAAACGACCTGCAATACCTTTTATCAGCACTTACATTTGCTTGCAAAATATAAACCATAAAATTGTGTTCAAAATATCGGCATCGTTTATATAGGGAACAAAGACCCTTATTCAGGCTACTTTGATTGGTCAATGATTGACTAATGCTTTTTCAGTGGCTAATCAAATACAGCCTAGTTTATTATTGTCAGAAAATGAAGATAAAAAATGTTACAAGCAATAATTGATAGAAGGATTGACGGTTTTCTTTAGATCAGACCTTCCATTTTGGCTTTGCTCGTGGTCTTTAAAAATAACCTGCATTAAATGTTTGTCAAAACAACCATCTGAACTTTAGCCAGATTGTTTCCGATAACATGCTTCTCAAAACGTGATCTTTTCAACAGCCAAGTGACATTACGTTTATACCCAAATTATATTCTCTTTACATTACCCCACAAAAGAGATATAACACTTTAAAATCTTAAATATGTAAATATTCATTTCATTAAAAAAAAATCATTTAATATTTTTTTCATTGAAAGATATCGTTCTCTCCTTAGACGAATTAGTTCATCGCCAGTCAAACATCAACACCACACTTTGACGTTAACCTCAAGGTTTGACAAGGCACGTAGTGCTAGAATAAATATCATCACTTTTCATCGAGTGTTTGCAAAAGCTTAAAGCGAACAGACTTGCAGTGGACATTAATATCTTTGAAGAGATATACTCTTTCCTATGATTAATGGTAAAAGCGAGTAAAAACCTGGGGTTCTTGGCGTTGGCCGTCTTACTTTGAATATAGTGAACTGGCGCTACATAATCACAAACAAAGAACCAGTTCACAGACTGACTTGAGGACTACCAAAAGCAGCAGCAACTAAAATGAATAGCTCATATAACTCGAATAGAAAATAATGACACAATAAAGGTGTTCACATTCCACGCCACTACATATAAAATGTTAAGAAGTAAGCCCCCATCAATAGTGGTATAAGGGATAAAAGCTTGATAACAATACTGGAAAGAGTTTTAACAGTTTGGACTTGAGAAATCTGTTTTCAAACAAATTGTTTTAAGACAAACATTTTGTAAATTTCAACGGCAAGCAGGACAGACTGCTTGGTCAATAAATATCAAAAGTTTTCTTGGAGGGAAACGGCTAATATCAGCATTAACATTAAGGAAAAAATATAGAATAACATTCATTGATAGAATTGTTGACGTTTGAGAGTTTCCTGAAATATGAATTAATATATAACCATTTACGTATCATCATCATTAGTCACATGACCAGTGTGGTTCAAGAGCCTCCGGGCAGTTGACTCCTGGCCATCTTTCTCTATATGTTTCAGTTATGTGACAATGTCTAAGTCTCTTTGAATGATCTTTCAGTCAATATTGTCATCTGATTTTTCCTGTTAGCCTTGTCTTCTTTTGCCTAATGTAGTACGTTGTACGCTGTAAATGGAAAGATTCTTATCTTTCTCTTCATGATGTTTGGTTATGGGCTCTTCCAACGAGCTTCTTTCTTGTCTTCTGATGCGGTCTACGTAGGAGATGCCTGGGATACTTCTGTAGCGTCTCATTTCTAATGCTTGGATTCTTCGCTGTAATTCCATTGTTAAAGTCGAAGATTCGTGGATTTGCATAAAGATTGAGAAGGCCAATGCACGCAACAGTCTGATTTTTTTTTTATTTCAAGGAAATACACTTGTCTTTTCCAGATGGTTTTTAGATTACTGACAGATGCCACTGTGTGTATTCTACTTGAAATTATTTCTATTCTGGGACGCTCTTTGCTGATAATCGAGTCAATATATTTGAATTGTGTGCCTATTGTAAGTTTCTGACCACCAAACATTTATCATAGTTGAAAACGCTTTCTCCCTCTTTGTCATGAGTTTTGTTTTCCGCCATTAATCTTCTTGGCATATTTAGAGGATTTTACAACCATGTTCCTCACCAGTCTGATCAAATAACCTTCTTAGCCATATAGGCCATCTATGTCATCTGCAAAATGAAGTTCTTGTAATACTGCGACCTCCGATGCTGACTGTGACCTGGTTTACCTTAAGAGCGTCACTCATGAAGTATTCAAGGAAGAAGTTATACTGCGTGTGGGCCAGAAGACAGCCATAGCGTACACTGATTGATGTGTAGAACCACTTTCCTGTGAAAACCTGGAATAGTCATTCGCCGCTTGCCAAATTTAATAACGCCTAGAAGCAACGTTTTTGTTTTATTTTTTAAGCAAATTAAATAGAAAGCATTCAAGAGGAGTGATTGCAGTTTCGGAGGTACTGATGTACTTTTTCGTATTTACGTGTGTGCTAAGTTCATATAAAAGAGGGTGAGAGACTTTCCTGCCAAGAAGAGTTCTTTTCGATTTGTTAGATACGACTGTATGTATTCAAGTAAGCTCGGGCATTTGTATACGCTGTACTTTATGTGTTATCGCCAATACGAAAAAGATGAGACATTTGTGGCCTTTCATTATATATTGCTTTTGTTAACGCCATCTAGCGGTCTTTAGCAGAGGCTCATTGGCAGACAACTCTGTGTAAATCTACAGACTTACTTTCATTATTAAATGGCAAAAAGCAGGGGAGTTTCTTTGCTCCTCTACCTTTCTGTATTTCAATATGTTTTGCTCCGATTGAATTCAATGACATGTAGGTGCGTAGAGGAATGGGTGTCTACAGGTTCGTATTGGAACGAGACTGAATTTAAGAATTCTTGAAGAAATTGAATTTTCAAAAAGAATAAATTCACGTGGACAAATTTTCCACACACACACGCATATATATATATATATATATATATATATATATATATATATATATATATATATATATATATAATTATTTATTTAAAAATATGATTCCAACTCGCGACATAAGAGGTCTCATGTTTAATTATTAGAATTAAATTGAGTTAAAGTAAGCTCTGTTCCATCTTCAAGCGAATTTTTTTTTTTTTTTTGGAATAACGTATTTCTGAAATTTACGTGTTTTAATAATTGAAATCAAAATTTCCATGGTAACAGTTAGGACGAATTGTTTATATTGGGTCGGCGTGTGTTGGGTGTTAATAATAAGTATCAGTATAGAGTTACTTTCATAGATGTCAAGTCAGGGTAAGGTGGGGGTGTCTAAATTTGAAACGGAAAATGTTTTAGCCTAGTCTGGTTTATGTGTCTATGGAGATTTATTTATTTATTTATTTTATTTCTTTATGAAAGGGATTTGTGCATATAAAAAAAAAACTGCCGTTAAATTTGTTTTTTGACGACTTCATAAAGGGTTATCTTTTTTTGTAGGGTATTTAGACTATTTATTTGGGCTATTGATTATAAAAGTTATTATATTGTATGCTTGTTTTAGGCTAATTATTCAAACCATGAATTTGATGGTGTCGACAAAAAACCGTTAACTCATGTCTCTCTTGTTTTGAAACATGAGACCTCTTATGTCGCGAGTTGGAATCATATTTTTAAATAAATAATAATGTTTATGCTCTACTTTTGTATCGAGCACTATTTTTTAAAAATATTAACTAAAATACTAAGGAACTTTGGATTATTTACCTGACCAGTTCTTTTCCTATTTTCTATATATTTTCACACACACACACACACACACACACACACACACACACATATACATATATATATATATATATATATATATATATATATATATAATAGCTTGTATAACGCATTGTGGTATCATATTATTAACAAAAAATTAAAAAGGGTCCATGATAATTATATGCACATGTACGTGTGGGTATGTATATGTATACATGTATGTACAAGCATACAAAAAATGAGTTCTATATTTTGTATATAGCTGAGTTAGGCACCTCGAGGTGGTGTAGAACAATTACGACTGATTCGTGAGTTCAATCCTCACTGGGTGCCCTTTACTTTCAGCCTTGTGCCACATCCAAGCTACGCTTGGAAAATTGCTAAATAGCTGAATTGGTGTGTATGTATGCACACGTATAGGCATGTACATATATATATATATATATATATATATATATATATATATATATATATATATATATATATGTGTGTGTGTGTGTGTGTGTGTGTGTCATAAAAATACTGTGTAGTTTCGGTGGACTTATTTAAAATCCAACAAGACCATACGCCTCTCACAGATAAAACAAACAAATTAACAAACATGCGGGCATACACTCTCTTGGGGGTGATAAGATGCGTCGTTAATAAATGTTCTACATTGTTTCATCATCTTAAATGCTCTTTGAGATACTATTATTATACCTCCTACAAAACGTTACACACATATATATATATATATATATATATATATATATATATATATATATATATATATATATATATAGATGCACTTTAGGCACTTTCGTCATAATATACCTTTAGACAAAGTGCGGATAACTTTTACTTCTTTTCGTGTACACACACACACACACACACACACACACACACACACACATATATATATATATATATATATATATATATATATATATATATATATATATATATATATATATGTAGATGGTAGACAATGCAACAAGAGAGAAATATACGATTATGTACACAGATAGTTGAAAAGGAAGAAAAATATTATTGGCTTTGTTGTTAGAAATGAGTGTGTGTGTGCGTGTATGCGCCTGAGTGCCCGCGCAAGCGTGTGAATTAAATGCTTAGAGGCAACTACCCGGGAGACAACTCTTGTATTGATCTTGATACATTTTGGTGCAAAATAAATAGTGAGCTTCTATTGGCCCGGCCTCGAAACACCAGCATCTAGACAGCATCTTGATAAACTAGGTGGGAGGAATCCCTACAGACATTCATGTGCTCAACAATATTTTAATGCCGAAACCAAAACGATGCTACAGCTTATCTGTAATCTGATAATTGCTCTTGTGACCTACACGTTGTTTTCTCTCAATAAACTTCAATAAAGGCTCAAAGGCATTAGACTGACAATCGGAAGTAAAAAATAATGTCACAAACCACGTCAATCTATTAGTAAGTAATCCATGGTAAGTCACTGAAAGCAATTGACGCGTTCAACTATTTCACTTCTAATGTCTCTTTCTGTAAATTCAGTCAAGAATAACCAAGGATCGCTCATCATTCAAAAACTAGCATTGCAGGTTCTGGATGGATTAAATGTCATTGTGTTATAAGTGTTCTAAACGAATAATACCCAACCGATTCCAGCTATCGCCGAACATTATTTTTCTTCTATGGAGCTCCGATTTTGGGAGAAATAGTGGGCATTTATCGTTATCAAAACATTGCCTTTTGTGCTGACTATTGCTGTATGCAACTCATTTTTCATCACCTGTAATGACAATCTGCTGCATTAGTTACCATGGAAGAGAACGGCTTGTTTTCCTTTTAACGAGCGCTAGGCGCTTTTCAACAAAATATTTATGGACACGTGGCAACATATGGGCGTATATATCCGCATTTAGTATCTAATTGCTATTGAACTTTTCCTGCCCCTTATTATGTTAAATTTAAGGAACGGTTAGTCATGATGATACAATTATCATTAGAATAGATTAGCCCAAACGGAAATTACTCGTTACGCAACGCAATATCTGATACTGAGGGGTAGATCTCTTATCGACTTCAAACAAATCATATGATGAGATATTTTCGTTCCATCTGTGGTATTAAATGGGATATCAGAGAGCAGCATATTGCATACATGCAATATAACTGAACAGTTTCAATATTAAGATACAATTTAGATGGGTAGGTATCTTGGTGAGAACGAGTGCAATCAGGGTTCTAAAACAGCTACTCTATGACGAAATAGAAATTGTCAACAAGACGTACATTCCAAGATGCGAGCTACAAATTGGAAATGTCCAAGTGGAGAATGTACGATCTTGGAAATGTTATAACACATGACGCAAAATATAACACCGAAATCAGAAGGCACATTGGAGTAGGGAAATATATAATGTGAAAGATAAACAGAATATTAAGAAACTGACGACCAAATGTATTGGTAGGGTAGAGGTTGAGGATAGAATTCACCAGATGTGTATCAAATCTGTAGGTGGGGTATTGTATGAATCAAATTCGTCATTCGAGTAGCAGATTCGTATCAAATTAATAGGTTGGGTACTGCATAAGGATGAAATTCTTTATTCGGGTACCAGATGAGTATCACATTTATAGATCGGGTACTAAGTAAGGAGTAGAATCATTCGAGTACCAGCTGAGGGTCTGAAACTGAGTGAGGATCAAATTCATCATTCGTTACCAGATGAGAATTAAATTCATTGTTCTGGTACTGGTTACGGATCAAATTTATTAAACTAGTAGTTTGCCAGTTGGGAACAGATTCATTAGTCGAGTAATATGTGAGGGACAAATTCATCAGACGGATACAAGGTGTTGATCATTTTTTTTCACACTGGTAATTGGACAGTCGGATACTAGTTAAGGAGAAAATTCTTTGGTTGGGTATTAAGTGTGGATCCAATTCATTGCACTAGTAGTAATTCTAGTTGAGTCATTGGTATTGTTCTATGTCATAAGATTTCTGTGGTCAATACTAGATTATGGCTCATGCTGCTTTCATGGTTGAATAAATTTATCCCTTTCTTTAAAGCAACAGGAAAGTTATTTCTTGACTGTTTTTTTACTATTGCTTTAAGTAAGGCAACTTTTCTGAAATAAAGTCAAGTCAGAGGAAGAACAAATGAAAATGAAAAAAAAACACAACAAAAACGATAGTGTTAAGGGGTCCACCCCTTTTTATACAAGTGGACTCGCCCAGTGTGTACTTGTACTGCTGCCGGTGAATACCCGGGAGTGAGAGTGTGAGGTAACCACTTTGTAGGAGTCACAGTTTCGAGCACGTAGACTCAGAAGGAAGTCATACTTCGATACTGAATTTCCAAGACTTTATATATATTATTATTGCTACTAACAGCATTTCTGGATCTACTAACCGTATTACCAATTGTATTATTACGTCAATACATTTATTTGCTATATTTCATTCCTGCGTTTGTCATTCATTTGAGACCGCATTTCATCCCGGAATCCACAACAGATAGAAAATTAATGATTAACAGCAAAAGGGTGAAAAGTTGAAAATAGTTATTCTGTGAAAAAGCTGATTTCAAAAATAATATTAGGAATGAGCATATTTAACTGTTAAACGTTGGACATCATCAACTGATTTTTCATTGGAGAGCAGTGAATAATATCAGTTTATGATTTAAATTTTTTCCAAAGATACGGACATCATTCATACATGATTCGAGTCTAAATAACTAATTGTAATTATAGGAAACTGGAGGTTAGTTCTTGCACGCATCAGTTTCAATACACATACCAGGGGGGTAAACGTCATCAAATTCTTTAGAATGCAAATGATTTGTTGATTTCTTTATTTTACGGCGTATCAATCCTTTCCAGATTTTTTAAAGCCAGAAAATATTTGTCAGTGTGGGGAGAATAATAATTATTTACTAATACAAGTCTTTCCCAAGAGTATTTGAGCATAAGTGAATATAATGAACAAGACTAGGATTAGAACTCGGCTCTCCAATGTTTAATGTCGATCCGTTTTTTTCTTAAACTTTCGCACATCCAAACCTGCAACAACTAGCATTCCTAAGCTGTGGTCCATCTAGTTACTGACTAGGCATGTCGTTGGTTCACTTCGATGATCGTGCGAGAATACAGTGTCAGTATGATATTGGCTGTACGCTTTTAAACAGAAATGAAAAGAAAGATTTTTAATGATGATCCATTATTTTCGTAATCTAAAAAAGTTAAAATATACATTTTCCTGTTTTTTGTACATAAGTAAAGCCATAATAAGCATAAAAGTATCGTTTGTGGATGAATTTTATCGTTTTTTACCCGTTTGGCGCGCAGGTTCGTGCAACATTTTCCTTTTAACAAGTTCACACCATGAAAGGCGAAAATGACAGTAAGACGCAAAAAGTTACAGGGAATGAAAGAGAATGGGAAGATTTTAGTGAGGAGAAAGGACAATAAAAAAAACAGGGTTCAGGAAGACAGAAAATGGTGAGTGGCGATGCATTTTGAAGATTGCAGGTGACATGGGAGCAAGAAATCGAAAGGGTTTTCCCGTCGTTTAAGGGTTAATGAGATAAACCCAGGTAAAAAATCATTGAGAGAAATGGAAGTTAGAAGGGGAGACAAAACTAAAAACCTAAGATTTCACTTAGCAAAACTGAATAAGATAGATAAGTAGGCGAGAATTCATATGTTTGTGTCATTAAACAATTGAGAAGGCATCGATTTATTGGGCCATAAATGTGACAAGAGCCCAAAGCAATATTCTCTGTACGAATCCCCTGACCCTGGGGATCACCAATAATTCGACTAGAATCACTCCTACTACTGCTAATAATACCGTTATTACTCGTACTACGGGTACTAGTAATAAGATAGAAATGTGAAGAGAAAAGGTGAAAACATACCATGTTAAATGTATGAATCACATAAAAATCATTCTAAGGTGAAAGGTGTTGCTACTGGTAAGTATCGTCATAAATACTTTTATAATTAGTATCAGTAATAGTAGCAGTAGTATTAGAAGTAGTAGTAGTTGTAGCAAATGAATAAGAAAAGGTCAAGAGGACATGAGAAATAGCGTTATACGATAAAAAAAGGAAAGAAGAAGAAGAAGAAGAAGAAAAAGAAGAAGAAGGGCTAGAAAGTGAGGAGAGTGAGATGGGAATAAAACGAAAAAGAGGAGGAACTACTGGAAATAGTTTTGATGAATTTAGTAAGAATTTAGGTTGAGTTACGCGACGAGATTTAATACAACTTCGAAGAAGTCAGCAACTTATAGTAAAAAAATCATCATCACAAGTACTACCACGATTATTGCAACCAATAGATATGATAGTAACGTTTGCAAATGGCGACCATTATCTTTATTTCTTTTCGTTCAAATAAGATCTACACTTGTATACTGTGTTGTCAGGTTCCCAGTTGTCGAGAGATTTTACCATTTGACCATTCAACTTGCTGACAGTGGCACCCATGTGGAGGTTCCAAGTCAGTCAGGTGGTGAAGAGTAAAAGCAAAACTTCTCCACGACTGGTAATGACTAGTTGGCGACGGCAAATATTAAACATGGCGGATGGCGAATAGAGGAATGCTCTGATCATTCTGAACGTGGTTGATGGTTGAACATGACTGGGTGGAAGGTTCGTTTCGATCAACGAAAGATTTGTGTCTCTCGGTCGATATTTTTTCCTTTCCTTTCCGCGCAATATCATCCTGACTCGGAATATTCAACAAATTTGAAGATGGAAAGATGTTAATCTTTATTTAAAATGTAGCATGTTCTGGCAAATCGACACAACATTACAGAATTCTTGAGAAAGGACAATGAAAAAAAAAAAAAATAGAAGGTTAAGAAAGTTGATTTTACATTAATTTATTTTTATTTAGAATCAACTATATATATATATATATATAGCTGGCCACTCGTATTCGATGATACCCGTCTATTAGGGCGGCTAGCCAATCCTTATTGCAGACTCTTGCTCAGGCACATTTGTCTTTGTTCAACACCCACAGAGCCCACTTGTGGTTTATACCGCAATTATGCTGAGCATACTTTAGTTAAAGTTTCTGGAAAAGAGCGTGTTATCTAGCGTGACCAACCATCTGATCCTGGCCACCATTCACAAACCCTCGGTCACGATGACTTGTGACTTCTTGCTAGCACAGCTCATGACAGGGTACCGTCTACCCAATTTTACTCACAAGGATTGGGTCAACCGCTGGTATGGTTTTTCAAGCATTTCTGAGACCGCCCCCTCTAGTCTGATAACATCAAGAAGTTTCTTTGCTGACAAATCGAGCAAGATGAGATTCGACCCCGGGTCTCATGGTCAAAAAGCGAAGGTTCTAACTAATCGGCCACGTGCTCATCAGAAACACTTATGTAAACCTTATATGAGAAAATTTATAATGAATCATGTCAAAATGATCTGCTTAATAGCCTTGTTAGATCGAGACATTCATCCTCCTTTACGGGGGGGGACGAGACTTGGACATTCTTGGTTGAGGCAGGAAAAAGGACTCAGTCCTTGAGAATGCTCTTCCGTATCTCCTACTGGAAGTACAAAACTAATGACTTTTTAAAGGAGCAGGATATCTCCGAGCCACTATTAACGTCCGTAGATGTCATGGTCTGGCCACGTCACATGGCGTTATAGTCTCTGCAAGGCCATCATGCAAGGCACAGTTGAAGGCGGACACAAGCTGGTATGACAACATCAAAGAGTGGACGGGCTTGGCAATACGGGAACCCCTGGGCGCCAAACAGATCATCCTGGAAGAGGTTCTCTACCCTTAGGTCCCCACAACGATTAAAGCTGCCAAGAGACTGATGATGATGATGATGATGATGATGATTGCTTGATATGGATGTCATGCATAGCGCGAACACGTTCGCAAATGTTTAAACTGTCAATTGTATAAAGCAATTATCTCAGATCACTTACTAAAAAGAGGCCTCAAGTAAATGAAGTATGTCGATCTTAGAGAGGGCCCTTCTTCTTTGAACCACTTGGACTGTACACAATAACAGAAACCATATCACAAGAGAACTACCAATAGGCGCAACAACTAAAATGGATAGCGAATGTAACTTGAAGAGAAAATAATGTTATAATAAAGATATTGACGTTTCCCACTATGTCGAACAAAAGGTTAAGAAGAACACCCTCCCATCATTATTGGAAAGAGTGATAACAGTTCGAGAATTTGAGAAACCTGAAAAATTGTTTTAATAGAATGATTTTATAGAGTACACACCGACAGAAACACTGCCTCCTCTTCATCTGTGATGGACGTTTCCCACTATGTCGAACAAAAGGTTAAGAAGAACACCCTCCCATCATTATTGGAAAGAGTGATAACAGTTCGAGAATTTGAGAAACTGAAAAAATTGTTTTAATAGAATGATTTTATAGAGTACACACCGCCAGAAACACTGCCTCCTCTTCATCTGTGATGGACGTTTCCCACTATGTCAAACAAAAGGTTAAGAAGAACACCCTCCCATCATTATTGGAAAGAGTGATAACAGTTCGAGAATTTGAGAAACCTGAAAAATTGTTTTAATAGAATGAATTTATATAGTACACACCGACAGAAACACTGCCTCCTCTTCATCTGTGATGGACGTTTCCCACTATGTCGAACAAAAGGTTAAGAAGAACACCCTCCCATCATTATTGGAAAGAGTGATAACAGTTCGAGAATTTGAGAAACCTGAAAATTGTTTTAATAGAATGATTTTATAGAGTACACACCGACAGAAACACTGCCTCCTCTTCATCTGTGATGGACGTTTCCCACTATGTCGAACAAAAGGTTAAGAAGAACACCCTCCCATCATTATTGGAAAGAGTGATAACAGTTCGAGAATTTGAGAAACCTGAAAAATTGTTTTAATAGAATGATTTTATAGAGTACACACCGACAGAAACACTGCCTCCTCTTCATCTGTGATGGACGTTTCCCCACTATGTCGAACAAAAGGTTAAGAAGAACACCCTCCCATCATTATTGGAAAGAGTGATAACAGTTCGAGAATTTGAGAAACCTGAAAAATTGTTTTAATAGAATGATTTTATAGAGTACACACCGCCAGAAACACTGCCTCCTCTTCATCTGTGATGGACGTTTCCCACTATGTCGAACAAAAGGTTAAGAAGAACACCCTCCCATCATTATTGGAAAGAGTGATAACAGTTCGAGAATTTGAGAAACCTGAAAAATTGTTTTAATAGAATGATTTTATAGAGTACACACCGCCAGAAACACTGCCTCCTCTTCATCTGTGATGGACGTTTCCCACTATGTCGAACAAAAGGTTAAGAAGAACACCCTCCCATCATTATTGGAAAGAGTGATAACAGTTCGAGAATTTGAGAAACCTGAAAAATTGTTTTAATAGAATGATTTTATAGAGTACACACCGCCAGAAACACTGCCTCCTCTTCATCTGTGATGGACGTTTCCCACTATGTCGAACAAAGGTTAAGAAGAACACCCTCCCATCATTATTGGAAAGAGTGATAACAGTTCGAGAATTTGAGAAACCTGAAAAATTGTTCTAATAGAATGATTTTATAGAGTACACACCGCCAGAAACACTGCCTCCTCTTCATCTGTGATGGACGTTTCCCACTATGTCGAACAAAAGGTTAAGAAGAACACCTCCCATCATTATTGGAAAGAGTGATAACAGTTCGAGAATTTGAGAAACCTGAAAAATTGTTTTAATAGAATGATTTTATAGAGTACACACCGCCAGAAACACTGCCTCCTCTTCATCTGTGATGGACGTTTCCCACTATGTCGAACAAAGGTTAAGAAGAACACCCTCCCATCATTATTGGAAAGAGTGATAACAGTTCGAGAATTTGAGAAACCTGAAAAATTGTTTTAATAGAATGATTTTATAGAGTACACACCGCCAGAAACACTGCCTCCTCTTCATCTGTGATGGACGTTTCCCACTATGTCGAACAAAAGGTTAAGAAGAACACCCTCCCATCATTATTGAAAAGAGTGATAACAGTTCGAGAATTTGAGAAACCTGAAAATTGTTCTAATAGAATGATTTTATAGAGTACACACCGCCAGAAACACTGCCTCCTCTTCATCTGTGATGGTCGTTTCCCCACTATGTCGAACAAAAGGTTAAGAAGAACACCCTCCCATCATTATTGGAAAGAGTGATAACAGTTCGGGAATTTGAGAAACCTGAAAAATTGTTCTAATAGAATGATTTTATAGAGTACACACCGACAGAAACACTGCCTCCTCTTCATCTGTGATGGACGTTTCCCACTATGTCGAACAAAGGTTAAGAAGAACACCCTCCCATCATTATTGGAAAGAGTGATAACAGTTCGAGAATTTGAGAAACCTGAAAAATTGTTCTAATAGAATGATTTTATAGAGTACACACCGCCAGAAACACTGCCTCCTCTTCATCTGTGATGGACGTTTCCCACTATGTCGAACAAAAGGTTAAGAAGAACACCCTCCCATCATTATTGGAAAGAGTGATAACAGTTCGAGAATTTGAGAAACCTGAAAAATTGTTCTAATAGAATGATTTTATAGAGTACACACCGCCAGAAACACTGCCTCCTCTTCATCTGTGATGGACGTTTCCCACTATGTCGAACAAAAGGTTAAGAAGAACACCTCCCATCATTATTGGAAAAGAGTGATAACAGTTCGAGAATTTGAGAAACCTGAAAAATTGTTCTAATAGAATGATTTTATAGAGTACACACCGCCAGAAACACTGCCTCCTCTTCATCTGTGATGGAATTGTCCAGCATTCACTGGCATATAAAACTACTTAGTTGCTTAAATGTTCCGTCCATAATATTCTCAATGTTCTTTCGAATCAGATCATCTTCCTTTGTGATGAAAGTGTCCAGCATGCAATGACATATAGGAGGGGGATTGGTATTACATGTGAGTTGATAAATCTCACCTTTGTTACCGACGAAAAATTCCATTTCCTCACTCTTGTGCTAAGTTTCTGGAAATCATATTTCGTTTTTCTAGTATTGTAGACAACAAAAATTGTGATCTGGTATTGTACACAGCAAAAATTGTGGTCTGGTACTGTAGACAGCAAAAATTGTGGTCTGGTATTGTCGACAGCAAAAAAGTGTGGTTAACGAAAAGTAAAAGAAAAGACACAGTGTTTAAAAATGTTTTGACAATATTTCAATGTTTTCTTCTAGTTATGTTTAGAAATTGCACACCAGTATGAAAATTATATTAAAATGTACAAGTCTTTGTACAAATGTTTCTTGTATTGAGGGAAAAAACAATTTTACTCTCAATCAACGAGTCAAAGTGAATTAAACGCTGCCATCATTAATGGAATGCTACTGAAACGTGAATTGCATGATAGGGCTGTAGTCATTCTGAAATTTTCCGATATTTGATTAGTTAATAAGAGCAATTAATCAAATATTTTAGTATAAATTATATGGAACTTTCCTATCATTCTTAAAACATATCCACAATCCACCGACATTCCCACCTTTAAAAACAATGAAGATAATAAATATAGGTAAATTATTAACGTCTCACCTGGAAGACATGAACAAAACGGACAGGTGAGTTCGAAATGATTTATAGTAAATCTAGATATACGATAGTGAAGACTGTCTCAATAATCAAATATCTACCCCACCGAAAAGACAACAGGAAAGTAAATCAGAGGAAAAACTAAAATATATTTAAAGTGCATTAGTTTTTTTTAAATCAGCAAAATACTGTCAAAGTTTTTGAGATGGCTAGTTGACACTTGATTCCTAGCAAAAAAGATTGGTTACTGCTGGCGTAAAAAGTCTGGTAAAAACTTTATCTCCCCAAACGGATGTTTTATATTCATTTAAAAAAAAAAATTAAACAGTATTTTTTTTTAAACAATGTTTTTTTAAACCGTATAAGCTCATTTTATTCAAATATTTCTTTTTCATTATCTGTTATGACGACAAATACTCCCCGACATTTTGAGCCGCACTCACTATTCTAGACACTTTTCGACGTTTGCCGTTTGTTTTTCATGTCTGACACAGTCGCCATTTATTTTTTCAGCTATTGCTAGCGTTTCGCATTCTACTTGCTTTCCTTCATTCTAACTTTCGCTTTACTATGACGTGTCCTTTGCAGCTCCTATTTATCATTTGATGGTAATTCTTCCATCTTTGCCTAGAATCAAAATATTTGAATGTCCACGTTCATTCAGTCCATATTTTGAACCTTATAACAGTCACTGGTAACAACGACTTACAAAACGAATCGCTTCTTTATACTGCCCTATTGTTTATTCTGGCTAAGCAAAACTTCGTGATTAATATGAAACACCGACATATAACAGTCAGGGAAATCATCTGACTTCAGATATTTAACATTAAAATATTCAGGCGGAACATCGAAAATAATCTAATGTTTTGACATACATATATAGCTTTACATTTGTCTTTTTGTTTCAGCGGTTGTATTGCACTATTTACTTGCCAACCCGGGTAACCCACAGGGTCCTGCGACTGGAACTGTTTATTTAATTTGCGAGACTAGACTGTCTCTGGATATCGCATCTAGTTTATATTCCTCGGCCCGTTTACCAATTACACACCGGGGATTGAACTCACGTTTACTATGCCACGAATCAACGCTTTCATGCACCAAAACTATTGTCCCGTGAGACAATTCTGTGTGGAGAAGTTGGAGCTTTAAACCTTACACATAATCTATTAAAAGTCTGCCTGCAAATAAAGTAAATAATATCTCCCATTCAAGAAATTTGAACAGAAATGATATTTTCATATTGATTGCCAGTTTTGACAAGTTTTCTTCATTTTAGATTATTAAATGAACGTGGTTCATATAGTCCATTTCTCATTGAATACTTCACTAATATGATCATGTACTTGTCGAAGCAAGGTTCAGTAGATGACTGTATATTTTTTATTTATTTGTCAAGAGATTGATAGTTATCAAACAGTCTAATACCAGGAGTTGGTTCTTCCTACACTGTGTCTCACTACTACCGCAGACTAAGTCTAATAAATATGTCCTACAATTTTGAAAAACGCTGTATTTCTTCAAAAACATTTTCAATCATGACACTCCAAAGAGGTATTCTCTTCTGCAGAATTGCCATCATTTCTTTGAAAAATATTTTCCACTGCTTTCTCAACGGTTTCGAAATCAAAGTCGTCCTTCTCTAGACTGGATAACACCCACGGCTAGAGAGTTGCTGTTATTTTAACCCCTGGTTTTTGGACGTGAAAGGAAGCTATTCAGGTTAGGGTGGAGTTTTGAACTCAGCATGTGATTCCAGGTTTTCGCGTCAATAACTCAACTAATAGTCCGAATATGCTGATTTAAATAAGATTCCCTCAACAACTCCAAAGTTAATGCGCAACACCAGATATAATTAAATAGCAATATCACGACTGATTAAACGGGAACCAAATTTATTTAATAAATATATATATATATATATATATATTGTTTAAAATATAATTCCTTCGCTTGTTATAAATGAAAACAAAAAATATTATTATAATAAAGCTCTACTTCTGTATGGAGCACTATCTTCTTAAAAAATAAAAACAAAAATACTAAGGAACCCCGGATTAGGCCAACGTGTTCTTTTTCTATTTTCTGCATACCTAAGAGGCTTATATATATATATATATATATATATATATACAATGAGTCTTTGTGGTTAAAAAAAGTACTCGACGTAATATATATCTATATATATATATATATATATATATATATATATATATATATATATATATATATATATATATTTAGTTGGATAGATGTGAGTTTGTGACCCTGGGTTTCACGCTTTATATGATCGTCAGACAAACTGATTAATGTTTTTAAAAAATTTGGGTTTATGTAGATTGCGTGTATTAATTGTTATTGTATTTTTTTTTCAAAATTTAAAAATAAATATAAATAATAATAATCTTTTACCTATTTTAATTTTACACAAAGAATATATTAACGCATATACATACATTGAGGAAATATTTTCAGCTGGAAAATACTGATATAGAATATACACATCAACGAGACATTTCCCCCACACTTCAATGTTTAGATTTCAACATTTCATTATACAAATGCGTATGTATAGATATAACACCACCCGTATACATACATGTGTCATGTGAAACTTCCCACATATGTTTATATATGTATGAGTCCCAAACGGACGACCATTATAAGTGTCTGCATACATCGATGTTTTGCGTTAGTACGATGAATGACAAAACGACAAATTCCCCCACCACTTACAATAACACCAATACGCAATTTACATAAACCCCAAATTTTTTAAAACATTAATCAGTTTGTCTGACGATCGCCAAAAAGCGTGAACCCGGGTCACAAACTCACATCTATCAACCGAATATATTCTATCTCTGATATTGAGCGCTTTCTAATAAGTACCGCGCATAATAATAAATAAATTATACATATATATATTTGTTTTATTTATATACACTTTTTTTTCAAAATATATAATATATATATATATATATATATATATATATATATATATGTGTGTGTTTGTTTACAAAGAATAAATTGTATATAATCATAATACTGTTGGGCTTTCAAAGAAAAGACAATTCACTACTTGCAGCCGAATGTGGCAATCCTGGTCATCTGTCGTAATAAATAACATATAATAAAAAAATTACAAAAGTTAATTAATTTAATAGCTAAAAGATTTAGTTAATAGGATGAGCGAAACAAAAATATTAATATCTTAAAATGCAAGTGAAAATAAAGGAGTTTTGTCTTTGGGCATTTCGTATATGAAAAAGAAAGGAACGTAAAAAAGTAATTAATCTTGGCAAGCAGAAATAGAAAAGGAAACAGGAGACAATGTGCAATGCAAATGATGCAGAGGCAATTATAACATCCAGAAATATGCGTTACTTTTTAAGTCGATTTTCTTTTTTATTTTTCAAATCGCTATTTTTACATATTTAGAGTTATTTATTCTCTTTTATTCAATCCTTTTCTTCCATTCGATTTTAACAATGTGGCTTAACCGCTGTTTTTCGTTGTCCCTACAACAGTTTTATTTTAAATCTCGCGCATTCGAAAGAAAGGAAAAAGAATTGTTTTGAAGAAACTTTAGTTTCGTGTCAGAGAAAACCAATGGCTGTGAATTCCGGTACTTAAGAAATGGTCTCAGTTGGCCTCTTTCTTTGTGTCTTTTTATTTATGTAGATGTCAAGTACATTTCTTTCAGACTAGCAAAGGTAGGCTGATAGAGGGTACGTTTAAATATAAAGCAAACGTCATTGATATGTTTTACAGAATATCTAGTGAATGGGTTTAAATTCTTGAAGAAAAATCAGTAAATAGGAACAAAAAGGAAGACGATTGTTTGAAACATTGTGCGATTTAGAATGGCAAGGGAAGAAGAAAAAAGCAAAATAAAGAAAAGAATGTCAACAGGAAGAAAGCAAGAGAAAAGAAAGAACAAAAAAAAAGTGAGAAGGAGGACGAGATGAAAGGCTAGAAGAAGAAGAAGAAGAAGAAGAAGAAGAAGAAAGAAGTCGATTTTGAAGGAAGAATGCTGGAAGAAGAACGAGAAAAAAGTAGGAGGAGACAAGAAGAGCAGGGTGAAACTAATAATAATAATAATAATAATAATAATAAGAAGAAGAAGAAGAAGAAGAAGGAGAAAGAAGAAGAGCAACGACAAAAAGAAGAAAAGAAGAGAAGGAGGAGGAGGTGGGAAGAAGAAGAAGAAGAAGAAGAAAGAAGACGAGAAGAGCAACGACAAAAAAGAAGAAGAAGAAGAGAAGGGAGGAGGAGGGTGGAGAAGAAGAAGAAGAAGCTTAAGAAGGAGGAAAGACGAGAAGAGCAACGACAAAAAGAAGAAGAAGAAGAAAAAGGAGGAGGAGAAGAAGAAGAAGAAGAAGAAGAAGAAGAAGAAGAAGAAGAAGAAGAAGAAGAATTGCTACAGGAAGAATGCTGAGAAGAAGAACGAGAAAAAAAGAAGGATGGCAAGAAGAGCAGGGTGAAACTAATAATAATAATAATAATAATAATAATAATAATAATAAGAAGAAGGAAGAAGAAAGAAGAAGAAGAAGAAGAAGAAGGAGAAAGACGAGAAGGCAACGACAAAAAGAAAGGGGAAAGAAGGAGGAGGAGGTGGAAGAAGAAAGAAGAAGAAGAAGAAGAAGGGAAAAGACGAAGAATAGCAACGACAAAAAGAAAAGGAAAAGAAAAAGGAGGAGGAAAAGAGAAGAAAGAAGAAAAAAAAGAAGAAAGAGGAGAAGAGCAACGACAAAAAAAAAGAAAGAAGAGAAGGAGGAGGAGGTGGAGAAGAAGAAAAAGGGAAGAAGAAGAAGAAAGAAAGAAGAAAAGAAGAAGGAGAAAAGACGAGAAGAGCAACGACAAAAAAAGAGAAAGAAGAAGAGAAGAGGAGGAGGTGGAGAAAAAGAAGAAGAAGAAAGAAAAGGAGAAGAATTGCTAAGGAAGAATGCTGAGAGAAGAAGAACGAGAAAAAAGGGAAAAGAAGAAAAAAGGAGCAGGGGGAAACTAATAAGAATAATAATAATAATAATAATAATAATAAGAAGAAGAAGAAGAAGAAAAGAAGAAGAAGGAGAAGACGAGAAAAGAGGACGACAAAAAAGAAGAAGATGAGAAAGGGGAAGAAGAAGAAGGAGAAAAGGGAAAAGAAGAAGGCAACGACAAAAGGGAAAGAAGAAGAGAAAGGAGGAGGAAGAAGGAGAAAGGGAAGAAGAAGAAGGGAGAGAAAGGGCAAGGAAAGGCAACGACAAAAGAAGAGAAAGAGAAGGAAAAGAGGAGGAGGTGAAAGGGGAAGAAGAAGAAGAAGAAGAAAGAAAAAGAAGAAGGAGAAAGAACGAGAAGAGCAACGACAAAAGAAGAAGAAGAAGAGAAGGAGGAGGAGGTGGAAGAAGAAGAAGAAGAAGAAGAAGAAGAAGAAGAAGAATAGTTGATCAAAAGTAGGAAGATAGTTAAGAATAAGAAAAAGAAGATTGGAAGGGTATAAATTTTGAAGGAAAATAAATTACAGAAAACAAATAATGGAAAGGTGGTAAACAAGAATAAGAAATAAAAAATATAAAGCAAAAAAACATATATAAAAAGACGTTAAAATTTGTGTATTGGGCAAATGTAGAAATTGGATTTATAAACGAAAGCTGTTCATTATTTTTTATTTCAAGCAAAAAATATACAAATTTCCATAATGTCGAGATCGATATTCTTTCTAAATAAAATTAATGACGATTAACAATGCGGATTGTACTGTAGACAGCAAAAATTGTGGTCTGGTATTATAGACAGCAAAAAAGTGTGGTTAACGAAAAGTAAAAGAAAAGACACAGTGTTTAAAATGTTTTGACAATATTTCAATGTTTTCTTCTAGTTATGTTTAGAAATTGTACACCAGTATGAAAATTATATTAAAATGTACAAGTCTTTGTACAAATGTTTCTTGTATTGAGGGAAAAAACAATTTTACTCTCAATCAACGAGTCAAAGTGAATTAAACGCTGCCATCATTAATGGAATGCTACTGAAACGTGAATTGCATGATAGGGCTGTAGTCATTCTGAAATTTTCCGATATTTGATTAGTTAATAAGCAATTAATCAAATATTTTAGTATAAATTATATGGAACTTTCCTATCATTCTAAAAAACATATCCACAATCCACCGACATTCCCACCTTTAAAAAACAATGAAGATAATAAATATAGGTAAATTATTAACGTCTCACCTGGAAGACATGAACAAAACGGACAGGTGAGTTCGAAATGATTTATAGTAAATCTAGATATACGATAGTGAAGACTGTCTCAATAATCAAATATCTACCCCACCGAAAAGACAACAGGAAAGTAAATCAGAGGAAAAACTAAAATATATTTAAAGTGCATTAGTTTTTTTAAATCAGGCAAAATACTGTCAAAGTTTTGAGATGGCTGGTTGACACTTGATTCCTAGCAAAAAAAGATTGGTTACTGCTGGCGTAAAAGTCTGGTAAAATGCTTTATCTCCCAAACGGATGTTTTATATTCATTTAAAAAAAAAAATTAAACAGTATTTTTTAAACAATGTTTTTTTAAACCGTATAAGCTCATTTTATTCAAATATTTCTTTTTCATTATCTGTTATGACGACAAAACTCCCCCGACATTTTGAGCCGCACTCACTATTCTAGACACTTTTCGACGTTTGCCGTTTTGTTTTCATATCGACACAGTCGCCATTTATTTTTCAGCTATTGCTAGCGTTTCGCATTCTACTTACTTTCCTTCATTCTAACTTTCGCTTTACTATGACGTGTCCTTTGCAGCTCCTATTTATCATTTGATGGTAATTCTTCCATCTTTGCCTAGAATCAAAATATTTGAATGTCCACGTTCATTCAGTCCATATTTTGAAGCCTTATAACAGTCACTGGTAACAACGACTTACAAAACGAATCGCTTCTTTATACTGCCCTATTGTTTTATTCTGGCTAAGCAAAACTTCGTGATTAATATGAAACACCGACATATAACAGTCTAGGAAATCATCTGACTTCAGATATTTAACATTAAAATATTCAGGCGGAACATCGAAAATAATCTAATGTTTTGACATACATATATAGCTTACATTTGTCTTTGTTTCAGCGGTTGTGTGTTGCACTATTTACTTGCCAACCCGGGTAACCTACAGGGTCCTGCGACTGGAACTGTTTATTTAATTTGCGAGACTAGACTGTCTCTGGATATCGCATCTAGTTTATATTCCTCGGCCCGTTTACCAATTACACACCGGGGATTGAACTCACGTTTACTATGCCACGAATCAACGCTTTCATGCACTAAACTATTGTCCCGTGAGACAATTCTGTGTGGAGAAGTTAGAGCTTTAAACCTTACACATGAAGACAAAAGTCTGCCTGCAAATAAAGTAAATAATATCTCCCCATTCAAGAAATTTGAACAGAAATGATATTTTTCATATTGATTGCCAGTTTTTGACAGTTTTCTTCATTTTTAGATTATTAAATGAACGTGGTTCATATAGTCCATTTCTCATTGAATACTTCACTAATATGATCATGTACTTGTCGAAGCAAGGTTCAGTAGATGACTGTATATTTTTGGGTGCTTGTCAATGAGCAATAGTTATCAAACCAGTCTAATACGCCAGAGTTAGTTTCTTCCTCACTGTGTGTCTCACTACTGCACCAGACTAAGTCTAATAAATATGTCCTACAATTTTTGAAAAACGCTGTATTTCTTCAGGACACTGTCAATCATGACACTCCAAAGAGGTATTCTCTTCTGCGAATTGCCATCATTTCTTTGGAAAAATATTTTCCACTGCTTTCTCAACGGTTTCGAAATCAAAGTCGTCCTTCTCCTAGACTGGATAACACCCACGGCTAGAGAGTTGCTGTTATTTAACCCCAGGTTTTTGGACGTGAAGAAGGAAGCTATTCAGGTTAGGGTGGAGTTTTGAACTCGGCATTTGATTCCAGGTTTTCCGCGTCAATAACTCAACTAATAGTCCGAATATGCTGATTTAAATAAGATTCCCTCAACAACTCCAAAGTTAATGCGCAACACCAGATATAATTAAATAGCAATATCACGACTGATTAAACGGGAACCAAATTTATTTAATATATATACATATATATTATTGTTTAAAAATATGATTCCTTCGCTTCTTTTTAAAAAAAATATTATTATAATAAAGCTCTACTTCTGTATGAGCACTGTCTTCTTAAAATAAAACAAAATACTAAAGGAACCCCTGATTATACCTAACGTGTTCTTTTTTTTATTTTCTGCATACCTATATATATATATATATATATATATATATATATATATACAAATAGTGCTTGTGGTTAAAAAAGTATTGACGTAATATATATATATATACATATATATATATATATATATATATATATATATATATATATATATATATATTTGGTTGGATAGATGTGAGTTTGTGACCCTGGGTTTCACGCTTTGCGATCGTCAGACAAACTGATTAATGTTTTTAAAATTTGGGTTTATGTAGATTGCGTGTATTGGTGTTATTGTGTTATTTTTTTCAAAAATTTAAAATAAATATAAATAATAATAATCTTTACCTATCATAATTTTTAAACCCCTACACGCATATACATACATGCGAGGAAATATTTTCCAGCTGGAAAATACATATAACATGTACACATCAACAGAGACATTTCATACACACTTCCAATGTTTTAGATTTCAACATTTCAACATACAAATGCGTAATATAGATATACTTACCACCGTATACATACATGTGTCATAGCCAAAAACTTGCCCACATATGTTTATATATGTATGAGTCCCGACGGACGACCAAGTATGTATATGTGTCTGCACATCGATGTTTGCGTTAGTACGATGAATGACAAAACGACGAAATTTCCCCCCACCACTTCCACAATAACACCAATACACGCAATTTACATAAACCCAAATTTTTAAAACATTAATCAGTATGTCTGATGGTAACCAAAAGCGTGAAACCCCGGTCACAAACTCATCTATCCAACCGAATATGTTAGCTCTATCTGATATTGAGCGCTTTCTAATAAAGTACTTCATATATAATATATAAATAATTATACATATATATATTTGTTTATATTTATATACACTTTTCAATAATACACACACATATATATATATATATATATATATATATATATATATATATATATGTGTGTGTGTTTGTTTATGCCAGAATAAATTGTATATAATCATAATACTGTTGGGCTTTCAAAGAAAAGACAACCACTACTTGCAGCCGAATGTGGCAATCCTGGTCATCTGTCGTAATAAATAACATATAATAATAAAATTACAAAGTTAATTAATTTAATAGCTAAAAGATTTAGTTAATAGGATGAGCGAAGCCAAAAATATTAATATCTTAAATGCAAGTGAAAATAAAGGAGTTTTGTCTTTGGGCATTTCGTATATAGAAAAGAAAGGAAGGTAAAAAGTAATTAATCTTGGCAAGCAGAAATAGAAAAGGAAACAGGAGACAATGTGCAATGCAAATGATGCAGAGGCAATTATAACATCCAGAAATATGCGTTACTTTTTAAGTCGATTTTCTTTTATTTTTCAAATCGCTATTTTTTACATATTTAGAGTTATTTATTCTCTTTTTATTCAATCCTTTTCTTCCATTCGATTTTAACAATGTGGCTTAACCGCTGTTTTTCGTTGTCCCTACAACAGTTTTATTTTAAATCTCGCGCATTCGACTTTTTTTTTTCGAAAGAATTGTTTGTGAAACTTTAGTTTCGTGTCAGAGAAAACCAATGGCTGTGAATTCCGGTACTTAAGAAATGGTCTCAGTTGGCCTCTTTCTTTATGTCTTTTTTATTATGTAGATGTCAAGTACATTTCTTTCAGACTAGCAAAGGTAGGCTGATAGAGGGTACGTTTAAATGTAAAGCAAACGTCGGCCGATATGTTTACAGAATATCTAGTGAATGGGTTCAAATTCTTGAAGAGAAAATCAGTAAATGGGAACAAAAGGAAGACGATTGTTTGAAACATTGTGCGATTTAGAATGGCAAGTAGAAGAAGAAAAAGAGGAACAAAAGAAGAAGAATGTCAACAGGAAGAAGAGCAAGAGAAAAAGAAGAACAAGAAGAGTGAGAAGGAGGACGAGATGAAAGGCTAGAAGAAGAAGAAGAAGAAGAAGAAGAAGAAGAAGAAGAAGAAGAAGAAGAATTGCTACAGGAAGAATGCTGAGAAGAAGAACGAGAAAAAAAAAAGTAGGAGGAGACAAGAAGAGCAGGGTGAAACTAATAATAATAATAATAATAATAACAATAATAATAATAATAATAATAATAAGAAGAAGAAGAAGAAGAAAGAAAGAAGGGAAAAACGAACAGCAACGAAAAAGAAGAAGAAGAAGAAGGAGGAGGAGGTGGAGAAGAAGAAGAAGAAGAAGGAGAAAGACGAGAAGAGCAAATGACAAAAAGAAGAAGAAGAAGAGAAGGAGGAGGAGGTGGGAAGAAGAAGAAGAAGAAGAAGAAGGAAAAGACGAGAAGAGCAACGACAAAAAGAAGAAGAAGAAGAAGAAGGAGAAGGAGGAGGAGGAAGAAGAAGAAGAAGAAGAAGAAGAAGAAGAAGAAGAAGAAGAAGAAGGAGAAAGACAGGAAGAGCAACGACAAGAAGAAGAACGAGAAAAAGAGAGGGAGGAGGAGACAAAGAAGAAGAAAAGAAGGAAAAATAATAAGAATAGCAACGACAAAATAATAATAATAAGAAGAAGAAGTGGAAGAAGAAGAAGAAGAAGAAGAAGAAGAAGAAAGAAGAAGAAAAGAAGAAAGAAGAAGAAAATTGCTACAGGAAGAATGCTGAGAAGAAGAAGAGAAAAAAAAGAAGAAGGAGAAGACAAGAAGAGAAGAAGAACTAAGAATAATAAGAAAGCAGAAGAGAAAAAGAAGAAGAAGAAGAAGGAGAAAGGAGGAGAAGAGCAACGAAAAAGAAGGAAGAAAGGGACGAGAAGAGCAACGACAAAAAAGAAGAACAGAAGGAGGAGGAGGTGGAAGCAACGACAAAAAAAAAGAAGAAGAAGAAGAAGAAGAAGAAGGAGAAAGACGAGAAGAGAAAACGAGGGAAGAGCAA
The DNA here is from genome assembly GCA_903632075.3 of Acanthosepion pharaonis. Classification (NCBI taxonomy): domain Eukaryota; kingdom Metazoa; phylum Mollusca; class Cephalopoda; order Sepiida; family Sepiidae; genus Acanthosepion; species Acanthosepion pharaonis. The sequence continues at coordinate 894,580 of CAHIKZ030004836.1, forward strand.
ACAAAAAGAAGAAGAAGAAGGAGGAGGTGGAGAAGAAGAAGAAGAAGAAGAAAGAAGAATTGTTACAGGAAGAAATTGAAGAAGCAACGACAAAAGAAAGAGAAGGAGGAGACAAGTGGAGAAGAAGAAGAAAGAAGAAGAACAAGAATAATTAGGAAGAATGCTGAGAAGAAGAAGAAAAAAAAAAAAGAAGGAGGGAGAAAGACGAGAACTAATAACGACAAAAATAAGAATAATAAGAGAAGAAGAAGAAGAAGAAGAAGAAGAAGAAGAAGAAGGAGAAAGACGAGAAGAGCAACGACAAAAAGAAGAAGAAGAAGAGAAGGAGGAGGAGGTGGAGAAGAAGAAGAAGAAGAAGAAGAAGAAGAAGAAGGAGAACGACAAAAGAAGCAACGACAAAAAAAGAAGAAAGGAGAAGGGAGGAGGAGGTGGAAGAAGAAGAAGAAGAAGAAGAAGAAGAAGAAGAAGGAGGAGGAGGTGGAAAAGAAGAAGAAGAAGAGAGAAGAAGAAGAAGAAGAAGAAGAAGAAGAAGAAAGAAGAAGAAGAAGAATGGTGATCTGAAGAAATGGGAGAAGATAGTTAAGAATAAGAAAAAAGAAGGTGGAAAAAAATTTTTTGAAGGAAAATAAATTGGTGAAAGGAAAAACAAATAATGGAAAGTTGGTAAACAAGAATAAGAAATAAAGAAAAATATAAAAGCAAAAAACATATATAAAAAGACGTTAAAATTTGTGTATTGGGCAAATGTAGAAATTAGTTTATAAACGAAAGCTGTTCATTATTTTTTTCTTATTTCAGAGCTGAAAATATACAATTTCCATAATGTCCGAGATCGATATTCATTCCTAAATAAAATTAATGACGATTAACAATGCGGATTTTCCAAGCATGTAGACTGACTCACTTCCTTCGAGAGATTGACGTTACCCAATCTTCTCCACTTTATTCCAATTTAGACTACAACTCATCTTAGAAAATAGCAAAAGCCAGCATTTGAATGCGGATTTTCTCATACGTAAGGCCCTTCTCATATGATAGATTGGCGTAACACAATCTTCTTTTCCGCATGCTTTCTTATTTTGGTTTATGCCGTACTACGCTAATCTGAGTAAGTAACGAAGCTAGATTTGTTTTTACGCTGAATATCCTGGTCATGGAACTCGAGCAACTTACTTGCTACCTATATTTTATGGTGAAAGCACGTGTAACGACATTGGTCGGAATAGGAGAAGTAATTGTAACTTGAGAGGGAGCGAGGAAGGAAGAGACGAGAGAAATGGAAAGAGAAAGCGAGACAAAGAATGAGTAAACAAAAGAAAGTAACGGAGATAGAAGAGAGAGAGAGAGAGAGAGAGAGAGAGGAGTTAGAAAGATTATAAAAGATTATAAAAAGATAGTACGAATGAAAATGTGTGTTGCCGTGAGAATGAGAAAGAAAGTAAAAGGAGAGATTGTAAAAGAAAAAGAATAAATGAAACAGATAAAGTGTTAGAAAGAAAGACTATAAAAGAAAATGAGAACGAGAAAAAGAGAAAGCGAAAGAGGAACAACAATTCATTTACTGATTCTGTTGCTAAAGGGAGAAATGGAGGGAGTGGCAGATAGAGACAGTGAGGGAGGGTATCGAAACAAATGATGATATTTGGGGAGGAAAACAATAAAGAGAAAGAGATAAAATATGAGAGGGGAAAACATTCTGATTTCTAACGTAAGAAAATAAGCGAGTGGCAAAATAGTGAGAGAAGGAGAGAGGGAGTCAATGTGTGGGATTGAGAGTGAGAGTTAGAGTGAGAGAGAGAAAGAAAGAGAGAGAGTGAGAGAGAGAGAGAAAAAATGCAATATTTTCAGAATTCCTTTTGTAATTTATTTACAGAAATATCCAGGTGTACAGTGTAAGGAACAGAGAGAGAAAGAAAGAAAGAGAGAGAGAGAGAGAGAGAGAGAGAGAGACGGAGAGAGAGAGAGACGGAGAGAGAGAGAAGGGAAAGAGAAGAAAAAGTGAGAAAGAACAATAAAGCTGAGAAAAGATAGAGAGGGGCATGTTTAAGAGTGAAAGAAAGAAAGAAAGAAAGAAAGAAACAAAGTAAGGAGCAAAGAAATGGAGAAAGAAATAAACCAATTTTTGAACGCTTCTTTACAACCAAAAAAAGTCAGTCGGTATATATGAGAAAGAAAAAAGAGCAAATTGAAGATGAAATAAATAAATAAAGAGAGAGAGAGAGAGAGAGAGAGAAGAGTACACGAAAACAATAATTAGAAAAAGGACGAGTGATAAGCAAGAAGAGAAAGAGAGGAGTGTGTTTTTACTCGTACAATGACGCCATGTTCGGTTTCTATACAAGAAGTTTGACGATGCCTCGCGTCATGAATAGCTTGCTAACGTTTGGTCTCTTCTGAGCCATGAGATATTTTCTTCGGTCGTTATTTGTTTGCTAGTGAATGGAAGCGTAAAGAGGAGGATAATTTTCTATTCTCTCCTTTAAGGAGATAATAGCACTTGGCAATAGGAAACCAATTATTTTAAGACTTGGACGCCTTGTTTTGAAAAGAATCGCCTACCAAACTAAATATGGACCTAAAATATGTGGACTAGAACTATCTATCTATGAGGTCCATTCATTCATCTATCTATCTATTCATCTTACGCCTGTTCCATTCATTCATCTATCTATCTATCCTATGTATTATCTAAATTCTCATCTATATTATCGCATTCATCTAATCGACTAAATATCTATCTAGATTGTTCTTATCTATCATCTATTCATTCATCTATCTATCTATCTATCAGCCTGGATGTATCATTTGTTCTATTCTATCTTTCCATTCATCTATTCATCTATCTATCTATAAGCCTGTTCTCATCTATCTATCTATATATCTATCTATCTATCTATCTATATCTATTCATATATCTATCTATAAGCCTGTTCTCATCTATCTATCTATCTATCTATCTATTCTAGCACTGTTCTCATCTATCTATCTATCTATCAGCCTGTTCTCTATTCATCTATCTCGGTCCATTCATCTATTCATCTATCTATCCATCTATCTATCCATTCATTCATCTATCTAGACATGTTCTTCATTTTTATTTCTCTGTGTATCTGTCTGTCTATTGATGTTTTAGGTGTAGTTGGGTTTACCATAACTGTAGAAACGTCGATGACATTTAACTTCTGAAAACACGCTGTGAGTTGTCGCTGATGCAGTTGCTGTGCTACTGATAGCTCCTCTGGTTGCTTTCAAAAGCTAAATCCTAAAGCGCAATTTACTACTCACATGGGACAGAGAAATCTATCACCACCCTGAGTTATACGCTTTTACCATTCCCAATGTCCCACTTCAGGCGCACGGAAGAGTTGCTTTTGAACTTTGAAACGTCTTGCTTGCAGCTTTGGCGTCACACTGAAGGGTCGGAAGCTATGATAGTTTCGGGGTATCTCTCATTCTTTCAGGATGGTATTAATCTGATTTCATATCAATAACCCTAGCCTGCAGAGGGGTACAGGCCTTCAACATCTTCTCAGTCGAATATCGATCTAGAATTCCTTTTGACATGTCCTACCTAAAGTATTTGCCGCTAGAAAATCATCAGCTCGTCAATAACGGACTATTAGTTTAGCCATACAGGTAGAAATAATATAGTCAGTGTAACTTTCTTCGTTATAGATGTCATTACGCATTTACTTGTAGCACTTTTAGTAAATTTAAAAACGCCAATTTGAAATTTTAAAAGCTAATTGTTGCAACCAAGTAAATGGTTAAGAAATAACAGAACAAGCGGTTGCAAATAAATCGTGTATTGAAGAGAAAATGCATCAGAAGAGTGTTACGCGACTTGGGAATGTGTGTCGATTGACCAGCGTTCAGTCTATATCACTATTAATATTTAACCACTCCCCCCCCTGAGGGATGTATGTGACAAAAAGCCTAGTTTACCGTGGGTTCTCCGAGCCCCGTAGGCTCGGCTAAAAATATTCCTGTAGAACTCGCATAAACGGGTTCGGGCCCGTCTATCTCCCCAGACAGCAAAGCCTTCAGCAAAGCCTCGTCCGGGTTCCTCTCTGCGAAAGACAGAGAGTTCGACAGTAACGTACAGGCGATATCATTGTTCCTCCGAGGCTTACTCTCCTACTTATTTTGTGGAACAGTCCACAATAGACTCATTAGAGGTAGGACGCCACAACACTAATTTAAAAATCCGATATTAGAATCCTGTATAGTAGAAAATATACATATTTATGAAAGCACGGTACATTTATATAAAAGAATTTTGTCCTTAACTTGAGACTAGTTTTTCAAGTTCTGATATTTGTGATTATATATCTAAGCTATATTATGATCCATAATATAGTTTAAATTGGGAATTGTCCGCGTATATTGAGTACCCAATGAGGATTGAACTGATTCTTCAACTATAACTGTAATGCAAGACAAGCTTGCTAACGACAGCATATAAATGCCATTCTCCGCCATATTAATTTATTATCAAGCGAATATTCTTTGATATGGTAATGGTAAAATTGAATAACGATACTAAATTAGAAATGGGCGTGAGACAAGAATGCCTCTTCTCGCCAGATATATTCAACCTCTACAACGACGCTGTCCTAAGGGGACTGGAAACACTACCAGAAATCATTTTCAGGTGTATGTAAACTTAACATTACACGATACGCAGATACCGCTGCGTTTATGACCGGCTCAAAAGTAAAAGACAGGACCTCCTAGACAGAGTGATAGAAGAAAGAGAGAACAAAAGACTAACTATCAACAGCAAGAGAAAAAGCCCAAGACGCGAGTTACGAAGTGGAGATAGAAACATCAAGTAGGCGCAGTAGTTCAAATATCTGGGAAGTGTTTTAACAGAGGATGGAAAATACGACAACGAGATCCGAACGCGCATTGGACTAGCGAAAGAAGCATTCCAAAATCTAAGCAAGATACTGGGAAATGAAAAAAATGTCGTAAGAAGCAAATAAAAAAGAGCTTTTGAATTGCACTGTGATGTTGATCCTCTTATATGGCAGTGAATATTGGACAATCACGCGACGGATGAGGAAAAACTGGAGGTAACAGAAATAAGATTTCTATAGAAAGATACTGAAAATTTCATGAACGGAGCGAGTATGCAACAAGGAAGTCTTAAACAGAAGATTAACAGAAAAAGCATTTCTACATAGAATCAGGAAAAGACAACTGAAATTCCTTGTTCACATGATGAGGAAGTAAATCTTGGAAAAGTTAACATTCACGAGGCGTGAGGGCAATAGAGATAGAGAAACACGTGTGAGTAGATGGTGGAACCGGATGTTAAGGAGCTTAGGAAATAGAAAAAAAAATGCTCAGGATCACATTGTATAGGACACTATGGAGATATGATCGCTTACGTACTGAATAGGGTCGCTAGGTGGAAGAAGAATAAAAATGGTAATATTAGCCGTTTCCATGTAAGTCAACATTTGACGTTTATTGACAAAGCAGCCCTTGTTATTTTCGTTTTAAATTTTTAAATATTTCTGTTAAGACAGATTTCCATGAAAATTGCTTTCTTACTCATGCTAACTGCAATTGCCTTTTCCAGTATTGATTGTGCTTTCTTTCCTAGCATTTTAGGGTATAAGAGAAATAACGAAAAGACAATGTTTATTAAGAGCTTAAAAGGTCACTAAGGTACAAAGAAGAAGAAGAAGAAGAAGAAAGAGGAGCAGAAGAAGAAGAAGAAGAAGAAGAAGAAGAAGAAGAAGAAGAAAGAGGAGCAGGAGAAGAAGAAGGAGGAGGAGGGGAAGAAAAATGTGTGAAACATCAACACCTTGATTATGTCATTTGTTATCCATTTTAGTTGCTGTTGTTGTTGTTGAAAGTCCTCAAGTGTTGTTTAAACTATTCGGTATGGTTCTTTCTTTGTGATACTGTAGCGCCAATTTACAAAGATCGAAGAAGTATTGTCCTTGCTAAGACCAAAAGGCTTAATTGACTAAAAGCCATTTCATTCATAGACATGAGAAAGCTGTTGTATACAAGCCTAGGCTGTTTAAAAGGATGTCTCAAGCTTTAGGTTGGTGTTTTGGTTCTGTAGCAATTTGCGGTATTCAGGGAAACTACCTCAATCTCTTCAATTTCCTTATGTTCTATGCTAAATGTGTTATAACCGATCCATAATCTCCAACGTACATCAAGTAGTGAGTATTTACTAATTCCACATCCTGAAATTGGATTCACGGTAGATTCCATCATCTCTTTCATTCCAATTCCAGATCATAGTTTCTGTTTTGGATAGATTTATCTTGATTCCTATTTATTGGAGCATTTAGTAGACGATGTTGATTGTAGTTTGTTTGTTCAAGATGTTTCTTATCCCAAATATCAATACCATTAACACCGGCATCAAGTTTAATTAAATGACACTGTTATCATTATAGTTAATAGGAATAAAGATCCAAATAAATTTGATAAATTTAAACGAAATATCAGGAAATATTCCACTAACACGACTCAGCCTATTCTCTTCGAAAATAGAAATCTTAGAATTTACAAAATAAATTGGCCAAAATAAATCAAGAAATTCAGGGCTCTAAAACTCATCTCTCACTCACATGGGACATTTGCAAATGATGTAACGTTTTATTCAATGTATAATAAGTACATTTGTATTTTTTTTACAAATAAAAATAAAAGCCGAGGCGATAGAAACGCCTCAACCTCATTGTATAATGCGCAAAAGGTTTGTTTTATAAATCGAAAGAGCCTTTTGGAATTTAATTTGCTTTTGTAAAAGAAAAAAAATGTAATGTGTTTTATACTCCGAGAAATTTTGTAAGAATTTCGCGAATATCTGTCAATATCATTCTTTCTTTAGACCAGTGTTTCTCAACTGGTTCACCTGAAAAATTACTGCGCCCTGAAAAGTAGCCAAATGCGACCCAAGCTAACAGAAATATGTATTTGTATTTTTTTTTTACACTGACTTGCAGCTTGTAAATGGTCCAGGGGACATTAGGGTTACAGTAAGAGACAGTATATGCAGATAGTGGGGAAGACAACTGTTAACCCTAGATTTGAACAGATTAAGATTAGCATTTAAAAAATCATTATTTTAAAAGCTAGAGACTTCTATATCTAAGTCTTTGTTATTTGGTATTTTAAACTGGAGATTAATTTCAAATTGCATGACTAATTTTTCCTTATTAACATTGAAAGTTCGTCCTAGACAATTAGTTATTCTACAAGTGTGCCCTCAAGTAAAAAAAAAAGTTTGAGAAACACTGCTTTAGACAATTGACTATCGGTTGGTTTCTATGGTATATACTTGATTCAGTTTATATGGCCATTATGAAAATCATATCAATCACACTCCAGATACGTTCGGACGCCGCAGGCCATCATTGCGAAATTATATTCACAAGCGGTAAATCGACACAAGTGTTTGATATAACGCGTCAAATTTAACGATTTTAATAGCAATATTTTATCCAAGATTACTTATAAAGTTTCTTCTTCGAAAAAAACGAGAAAGACTGGTTAATATTAAAATATTAAAATTAAGACTAGAAAACTTTTCAAACTCTTACATTAAAGTATACTCTGCTACATGGCTTCTGTATTGAGATATCTAGAGAAAATCTAACTTACTCTACAAATAAGTTGATCTCCTAAGCATTAGATAATGGCATAACCTCAAACACATTTCAAATAGGGAAGGTGCACCTCGGCTTGGTTAATGTTTAGAAAGCTTGTCACGCGAGATCAATTACGACAGATTAGTGAGTTCGATCCTTAACGGCAGCTCAATATTTTCGGCCTTGTGTCGCATTTATGCTACGCTTAGTAAATCATTTATGGTCCTTGACGTGGTGTAATGATTTGCAAGTTGTCTCGATAGATCAATTACTACTGAGTAGTGAGCTCGATCCTCAGTGATTGTCCCATATATAAGGCCTTGTGCCACATCTAAGCTACGCTTGGAAAATCACTATAAGGCCTTGAGTCACAACTAAGTTACGCTTAGCAATTCACCATATATAATATGGAAGGTGTACTTCAGTGTGGCATAATGGTTAGCAAGCTTGTCCCGCTAGATCAATAACAACTGAAGAGTGAGTTCGATCCTCATTGAAATTTCTATACATTCGGCCTTTTGCAGCATCTAAATTTCGCTAAGTAAATCATTTGTGTCCTTTGCCGTGGTTTAATGTTTAGCAGGCTTGTCTTGTTAGATCAAATACGACTGAGTAGTTACTTCAATCCTTACTGGGTGCCCATGCCTTCGGCCTTGTGCCATATCGAGTATGGAATAATTGGCGTTGATAATGGATAAAATTACCTTTAATTTGAAATAAAAAAAATTAGAAACGAAGGGTAAGCTTATCCAGTTCGCCGTGAATACTGAGTAATTAACTTGATCCAAAGTAAGCGCCTTACATGCGTGACATGTTGCGGTAACTCAGCAAAGCTTTGTAAATGACAATAGATAGAAACGATGTCAGTTCTGGGAAGATCCGGAACTGCCAAGTCTCCAGCATTTGATGGAGACACAGCGATTTTGGTTTTTGTTATCGTCTCTCCAGCACTTATCTCTCTCACCAGCTGTCTGTTTATCTATCCGTACATCAATCTGTCTGCTCTTAATCTATCTAATTTTCTTTTTATGTATACATCTAACTCACTTGATCTATCTATCTATCTATCTATCTATCTATCTATCTATCTATCTATCTATCTATCTATGGCTGGGTTTTTGAGCAGACTTGCATTGTTAAAGAAGTTGATAACGCCAGATGATGCTCGCTCTACCAGAAACTGTAACTAAGATCAGCTCAAGATAGTTAAAGTATAAACCACAGATTGTTTTTTGCGGATTTTGAACAAACACAAATTTGCCCGAGTAGGCGTCTGCAACAGGGATTTGGTAGCCACCTGTAGAGCCTGGAAAATGATTAGCTACCCATTATCTATCTATGTTTGTTTTTATCTATCTATCTATCTATCTATCTATCTATCTATCTATCTATCTATCTATCTATAAGCCTGTTCTTATCTATCTATCTATCTCTAAGCCTATTCTCATCTATCTATCTATCTATCTATCTATCTATCTATCTATCTATCTATCTATCTATCTATCTATCGCTTCATATATTGGCTTCTGTTGCATATTTCTTGTCTGTTCTATTTGGCCAATAGGAAAAAGATATCAATTACAGGCTCCGACCCATTCTGAAGCTGCGGGCTATCAGCGCGAAATAATAACCATAAACGCTAAATGGAATCGGGCTTGTCGCTTATTTATCGTGGCTGGAACCGATTCCTGCAATGGCTCATTGATTTTGGAATATTTCACGATCTTCGAGACAGCTAGAGATTAGTCTCGAACGGAACATTAATGCGAACGTTTTAGGATTTCAGGAATTCTCATATTGCAATGCACTTCATGGATATGCGTGTGGTGTAATTGATTGCGACTCAGAATGAAAAAAAGTAAAGACTCGAGTTCGAATTCTAGCCCGGTTCGTTACATTTATTTACGAACAAATACCATTGAGAAAGCTGTGGATCCATCTTTTCTACCTCAATGATGTTTTAAATGGCAGGATGGACTCAGTAGCACATTATATTCAGATCGAATGCTGAAATAGAAAGAAATAATTAAAATAATTTCAAAGCTCATTAAAGAGCTGTTATTAAAATAATTTTTTATACATTTTTACAGTGAAAATAATAAATATATACTTAAGTATTACCATTAAAATAATTTGCTATATGTTTCTACAATGAAGATGCCATGTAGACTTATAGTATTTCTTGTTTCACTAAAGTGAATGAAAATTTAGAAGTATGTTTTTAAAAAGGTCCTATTCAATAATTTGCTATACATTTTTCAGTGACATTTATCTTTATGCTTTTACTGTTTGGTGTTTGCAAGTTATGAATGAATATTTTAAAATAGGCGTTTATTAAATCCCGGACTATTACTGAAATAATTTGCTTAATATGTTTCCTCAATGAATATATATATTATTAAATATTTATTGTTTCACTACTTACAGTAAACTGCTTGCATATAGAGAGAAAATGAATTCAGTAAATATACAAAAATCGAAAAGGATGTGAGAAAAGTATGTAAAAGGATGTATATTTTCTCATCGGATTTATTCAATCTATACAGTGACGGGATCCTGAGTGAATTAGAAGTCCTCCAAAGATTCATTATTAGATTGATATGCAGATGAAACAGTGTTGAGAACAGACAGAAAAAAAGGAAGTAAAACAAATTCTACAGAGGATAGTGAGAGAAAGTAAGAAGAAAGAACTAAACATCATTTTCAAGAAGACAGACCGCGTGGTTATTAGCAAAAGTATGCAAGTTACAACTTGATAACAAAATCAAGACGAACACTTTAAATATCTGGAATGTGCTTGGAGGGAGGACGGAAAGTGCGTGATTTAAATCCGTAGCCTTTTCCGATATTTTTTGAGAATGGGTTGAAAGTTAAAGATTTATATGCTTTTAGGTGTTTTACTTTCAATCCATTCTGAAAATTTGGATAAGGATTTACCATAAATTAATTTAAGAAAAAGCTATTTGAATCTTTTGCTTGAAAATAAAATGAGCATTTATCTTAAATTCAAAACAGAAAAGATGGAAGAATATATAAATAACTTTCGACATGAAGTATGAATTATAAAGAAAGGATGTAATCAAATCTAGTTTCAATGAAACGGTTTTCCTTTTGTCATATATATATATATATATATATATATATATATATATATGGGGGTATTTGTGTGTAAGTAAATTTCCGCCCTTACTTAACGCTAGCTGAGAAGATAAGCGTGGTAATATGAAAACTAAATGGAAAACGAAGCTGTCGACTGCAACCCAATTTCATCCTCACCCCGTTTCAAAACTGCACCAGGCTCGTTGTTCAACTTCTGACTTGATCTGAGGACATAAGACACGCTAAAGACGGATCGAACAGAATGTGGCTGACCCCATCTGACAAAACCGTGCCACGCCGGACAAAGCGGGAATGAGAAATGGCGGGAAAGTGGTAGAATGGCAAACGCCAACAACCAATAGGAAGTCAGCTAACATCCTCCCTCTCTTTCCCCATCTCTCTCTCTCTCTCTCTCTATATATATATATATATATATATATATATATATGTGTGTGTGTATGTGTGTGTGTGTGTATATATCTTTCTCCTTCTGTCTGTCTCTGCCAGAAACACCGATAAATTACAATTACACGAATACACACAAAAATAAACACACACACACACACATATATATGTATATATATATATATATAGGGAAGGAGAGAGAAAGCGCGAACGATAGAGAAATAAAGATGTAATGCGCTTTCTCATGTGATATATGTAACGTATCATAATTGCTTTGCCTTTCACATTATGGACATCGCGATTATGGCGAATCCAGTACGCTCCACTTAACATGCCATTGGCGATAGAAGGGTCTGTATAAAAGCACGCTAACAAGAACAACAATAAGATTAACACCAAAATAGTCGTTTGCTTTATCTCTCTCTCTCTCTTTCTCTCTTTCTCTTTCTCTTATTCTATATCTCTCTCTATGTCTTAAGTTTTCCTTCTCATTATTTGTCTTTCTGTCAATCCTTCTCACTCTCTATTACATTATATCTAACGCTGAATTTCTGCACAGACAGAAATTCGGATTTTATCAGATCATTCATACGATCGCGTTAATTCATTCACTGGACCAAAGTGAATGGCATTTGTGTTTAAGTAATTGCAGGATGCAATATTGTTTATAGGAATATATATATATATATATATATATATATATATATATATATATATATATATATATATATATATACTATCTATCTATCTATCTATCTATCTATCTATCTATCTATCTATATATATATATATATATATATATATATACACACATATATATATGTATGTGTGTGTGTCGCTATAGATCGGTCGTTGTTGCTCTATAGAAAATCAAAGATGTAATTCCAAGTATGAACAGTTCCAGACGTGTCTGATCTGCCGAAAAGCAATTCCTATTTTTAAAATCACGCCACACAGATCAGAAAGGTTTTCAAGATGTGTCTGATCATTGCAAAAGTAGTTTATTTTTTTTCAGAATTATTCTTCTGAAATCGAGAAACGTTTAAATAGTCGTGTTTGATATGCTGAAAATTGAGTTCTTTTTCAGAACACGATCACAGAAATTTATACATTCTGTAGAAAATAACATTTTATTTCAAAATTGATGAATTGAATTCTGGAGAGTTTTTTTCAAAAATGTTCCAGTGGAATGAGTAACGTCATTTGGGCATAACGGCTCAGTGGCAATCAAATCGTGACTGCATGAAATTGCATGTCTGTAACTACGAACGTTTACAAGATGTATCTGACCTGTGGAATATCAAGTATTCATTTAAAATTGTTCTACTGAGACACTTTCAAGATGTGTCTGACCTGTGGAATATCAAGTATTCATTTAAAATTATTCCACTGAGACACTTTCAAGATGTGTCTCACCTGTGGAATATCAAATATTCATTCAAAATTGGTCTACTGAGACACTTTCAAGATGTGTCTGACCTGTGGAATATCAAATATTCATTCAAAATTGGTCCACTGAGACACTTTCAAGATGTGTCTGACCTGTGGAATATCAAGTATTCATTCAAAATTGGTCTACTGAGACACTTTCAAGATGTTTCTAGCCCGAGGAATATCAAATATTCCTCCTAAATTGTTGATGATTGTGTTGTGAAAGGCAGATGTTTTCTAATGGCGAGAGGAACATTTTATATATATATATATATATATATATATATATATATATATATATATATATATATATATATATATATGTGTGTGTGTGTGTTTTGTGTGTGTGTGTGTCTGTATGTGTTTGACGTATTTGTTTTGTGTGTGGCCTCTTGCCATAACCTAAACACAAATGCCATCCACTTTGACCCAGGGTATGATTTATCGCGGTCGTATGAACGATGTAACGCAATGAAGATTTCAGATATATATATATATATATATATATATATATATATATATATAGTCTCCTCCAAAAGTATTGAAACGACAAGACGAATCTCTTTTTTGTTGTTCGCTGAAGATATTTGAGTTTAAGCTTAAAAGAGGAATATAAGACAAGAGTTCCTAATTTCAACTTTTATTTCTCGGTATTTACATTTAGTTGTGTTAAATAGCTTAGGACATACCATTTGTATCTGATGACCGCATTTGTAGCAAAAGTAAAGGAACAGGTAATCTTAAAGTTAATAATATTTAATATTTGGTGGCATAACATTTGCTAGCAATAACAGCATCAGGCCAGCGACCCACTGACATCTTCATTTGCGATGCTTTGTTAGACTTTTAACGCAGCCTCTTTTACTTCTTGTTTGTTTCGTGGGGGGGTCTTTCTTCTGTCTCCTCTTCATGAAATGAAATGCATGCTCTACTGGGTTATGGTCCGGTGATTGACTTGACCAGTATAAAACTGTCCATTTCTTTTCCCCTGATGAAGTTCTTACTTGTGTTGATAATATATATTAATGTCTTACTGCATGATAAACTTCCAGCCGATTTGTTTGGTTGAATTTGTTTGTAAATTGGCAGACAATATTCCAGAACTTTTGTCGTTCATCTCTGTACTTCCCAGTCTTTCTGCTGATGAGTCGCTTGCAACTTTTGGTATGGCCTGTATATTTCTCCTGTCAGAATCTTTTTCGAATGGGGGATTGTGAAACCTTCACCCTAGCACTGTAGAAGGTTTTTGGTGATGTCAATGATTGTTGTTTTGAGGTTTTTCCTCACAGCTCTAGTAATATTTCTGTCATCAACTGCTGATGTTTTCCTAGACCGACCTGTTCTATATCTATTATTCACTAAACCAGTAGTTTCTTTCGTTTCCAGGACATTCCAAATTGTTGTGTTGGATATGCTAAATGTTTGTCTAATGGTGATGGTCAATTTTCCTTCTTTTCTCAGCTTAAAATGGCTTTGCTTTTCTTCCATAGAAGGCACTCTCGTCTTCATGATTGTTTATCCTTTTTAATAAGAAATATATACTTTACAGGTGAAAGACAAGGCTAAATCCAAGAGTCGTGATTCAAAGTTATTTAATGCTTAAACATTCAATATAAAAGACAACACGTTGGCAACAGGAATCACTCTCAGTCATGTATTCCAGTAGTTTTGCTCACTTGAAAAATTGGTTGGTTCAGACAAACGATGCTATGTTCTACGTTGTTTAACACATCTAAATGTAAATAACTGGAAATGAAAGCTGAAATTCTGAACTCTTATACCATTTTCATCTTTGGACCTTAAACCCAAATGTCAACAAATCAAAGGAATTGGCCTTGCTGTTCCAATACATTTTGAGGGGACTGTATATATATATTAAAGACATTTTTATGTTTAACATTCTTTTATAGATACAAGTATTTAAGTAAATGCTCTGTTTATAATAAACAGTATTAAATAACATTTACCGGCCTGAATGTCCGAGTAATTTTCATAGAAAATATTCGTCCTTTGACAGGATTCGAACCTGCATCCTATACGTCTTTAATAAATTGTCGGACTTTGTCCATTTCTTAATATATATATATATATATATATATATATATATATATATATATATATATATATATATATATATATATATATATATATATATATATATATATATATATATATATATATATGTGTGTGTGTGTGTGTGTGTGTGTGTGTGTGTGTTGCTTGAAGGAGAAAGATAGGCAAAGAGAGTGGTAAAATAAAAGAGGAAAGTACAAAAGAATTCAACCCGAAATAGATCGCAAAAGATCAAATGAAGAATGAGACTGAAAAATGAGTAAAAAAGAAAGATAAAATTAACGTATGCACATACATAGAGGCACTCACATGCACGCATAAGCAAAGTGATGGCGCATACAAAAAGGTAGAGAGTGAGTAAATTAAAAAAAGGAGGTGAAAAGGAGAGAGGACGGGTTTAGAAAGAAAAATTGAAATGAAGAAGACAGTGACAAAATAAAGCGGCCAGAAGTGACCAAAGATGGCGAGAATGAACGTGAAAGGAGAGATCACTAGAGAATATAAAGAACATACACGAGCTGAGAGAGAGAGAGATACACAGAGAGAGGAAAAAAAGAGATAGGGTGTTGAAGAGCGATAGATAGAGAGAAGGTGAAGAAAAGAAAAAAAAGAAGATGTATGAGAACGAGGGAGTAGTTGCTAATGAGAGCGACAGAGAATCAATGAAAATAGTAGAGGGCGTAGCACTTGAGATGCGAAAGAAATCCTCGCCATGCACTATTGACTTCATAAACCTAATTTGAATCGAAACAACTCGGTAGTCCGCGAAAAAGAAGGAGCTTTGGTAAATGTAGGCTTAAGGAATTACCAATCTTATCAGTATTGTTGTTCAAACACTGGCAAGAATGTTCTCATTTGATTGTCTTATTTTCAATCTCATTGTACTAAAGCCTGGGAATATATATCTGCCAATCTACCAGTCTGAAGACAATTTATCTATACCTATACGATTTACCGACGGACAAAGCTATGCATGGTTTTTTTTGGCTCGAGCACGCATAAAAAATCTTAAATTAAAATCTTTGAAAACAAAAAGAAAAGGAAACGTCTTTGCCCTTTCATCTTTCTTACGAAGATTCTTTATGGGTATCTGAGCGACATCTAGATCATCTTAAACCCTTAGAATCTGTATTTTCATGTTTTTCTCTTAAAATAAAGAGACATGTTAAATTGTCAGCCAAAATTTACACCTAGTCTCCTGTTAAGTTAATTTGCGTCGCGACTAAGGCACTTCAATTCTATGATTCAGTCTTCAGCCAACTACTTACCTCTTAATGCTTCTGGAAAAGAGAGATCATTTGAAGAGAACCTAAATAGGGGAAATATTGATGTACAGCATGTAAGGAAAGACGACGAAAAGTGCTACAGTGAAATCCCAAGACGCATTGGCATAGATAAAGATGCCTTCCAATAGCTAAGCAAAGTATTAAGAAACATGAATTTTTCGTTAGAAACAAAGAAAAAAATACTGAACTGTAACATAATATCAGTATTCCTATAGGGCAGTGAATACTGGACAAACACTTTGCCGATAAAAAAAAAGACATAAAGCAACATCAATGTGGTTCTACAGAAGGATGCTGAGAATGCCATGGATTGAACAAGGGAGCAACAACGACGTTTTACGGAAAATTGAAAAAAGGATATTTAAACTTAACATCTGAAGACAGTTGACATTTTTTTTTAGGGGACATGATGAAGAAAACGGGCTTAGAAATGTTGTAAGAGCCCAGGTGTAATTTCGCAATTTCTGGTTAAACTATTATCACAGTGTTGGATATCTACTAACAAAACTGATGTAAAGAAAAAGAGAAAGTATCTAAATGAAATCGGCGAGAGAAAAAAATGTAAAATTCGGAACATCCCGGGCTTCGTGCGCATGTTTATTCGCACCAACATAACAAATTTATTCCGATGAAGTTATAAGGACGAAACGCGTCACAAGAAATATTTTTTCCACTTTGTCATGTATTTCCCCCCAATATTGTTGTTGATATACAAAAAATATATATCGTTATCTTATAATTTACTTACACTCTCCGGTTGTAATGCACGTGATACGTAACTGACCAATAAGAACTGACTCAAACAAAATTGAAAATACCAGAATTTCTCTCTTTTTGTCTGTTTCCTCTCAATGTCTCAAGAAGTATCTGTCTATATTTCTGAGATCAGGTATTATGCACACTATTTACATTGTTCGCACTCATCTTTGTTCCCATATTTATCACAACGTTTCAGCCGTTGTACGCTCCGGCCTTCTTCAGGTAGTTGGAATGTTGAACTGAACCCTTTATTTCGCTCGCTGGGGTAGACTGTCCTAGTTCTACGTGCTCTGTCTAATGGATATCAGTTATCAGCTATCACCTGTTAATTCCCCTCTCCAAGTTCTCCACTGCATTAACCAGGTACTGAACTCACACACTTTGAGTTCTGTCACTGGATTTAACTAACGTGCCATATCCACTGTGCCGTATGTCCTTGAGGACATCTGTGTATGAATTTCTGGGTATTATAAATCTAATATCTTCACCAACTATTTTTACCAGTGCTCATATTGCATTTTTTCTCATATAATTGCATGTTTTTTCTAAAAGAACTCAAATTGCAATTTTCGTTGTTATAATTGCTTTTCTATGATACTCCTTATTACTGGTTCCCATATTGTATTCACTTCTATGCTTGGTCGGCTCAGGCATATGTGCTAATTCCTTAACTTTACGAATTTTCCAATGATGTTCTTTGTCTATGATTTCAATCTGATCCCACAGAGGGCGGTGATTTCCCTTTTCTATCCACATGTGGTCACCACGCCTGATTTTTCGAATTCCCCTCGTGTTAAAGCTTTTTGGGGTTCTTGAAGCTTTACCTTAAGCGGGCGGCCTGTCTCCCCTTTATATTTCTTTCTGAAGCTGCACGCGATGGCGTACACAGAGTCTTTAGTCATGTTCTCCACTATTGGGAGGTCTTACTCGGGAGAGATATCTGCGAAGTGTCGTCCAGCTTTTGAAGGTTGTCCTGATGGTATATGGACCACAGATACTTTTTATTTTCTCCGACAACCCCTTTATGTAAGGCAGGCAGACTGTTTTCTGAGTATTGTTGTCCTCCTCTTGTACCCGCCTATCCCAATTTATTGGGGCTGCTGCCATGTACCCAGAGTAGTTGTTACGTTGTAGGGTACTACTTATACTGACCATAATGGATACATTGTCTGTGATAAGAGCAACATGATGCAATTCAATTCGCCAGAAATTTGGAAACGGTATGCTGTACTGTTTGGCATTCGCGCCGGAAGCTCGAATACGAACATTTCAGAGTGTTTGGGAGTAAATCTGAGGACAGAGTAGAATATTCGGAAGGGCGTTTAATGGATCTATCTATCTATCTATCTATCTATCTATCTATCTATCTATCTATCTATCTATCTACACACACACACACACACACACACACACACATATATATATATATATATATATATATATATATATATATATGGTCATCTACATACAGGCCTGTTTCGATGTATCATAGATCATCAGTATGACTAGACATCCAGTTGCTTCAAGCCGAAATCCTGCCACTGAACTATTGGTGCACGGCAGAGGCTGTGAAATTCTAACGTATTTCATACGAATATAAACAAACGTCAGTAGCTATATATATATATATATATATATATATATATATATATATATATATATATATATATATATAATTAAATTATTGGAAAAAAATCATGAAAATATAATATTTCGAAAAACTATCCATAATGTACATCGCCCATTTTGAGATGCTTCATTTTTTTAGTTTTTACTTTCGTGATGCATCATTTTTTATTTAATTTTTTTTTTTCATGAACGTTTTCTCCAATTGTCATTTAATGTATAACTCTGTCCGGATCATTTTCCCAAATTCTTAATATATATGTCAACTCGTGACCGAATAAAACCACTTCTTACGCCAATTTCTTTTTTCCTCAACCATTCCTTGATGTTTCCTTAAGTGACCTTTAAACACTACTAGAAGGTCGCATTTCGACCTGTATGTTGTGTATTTTACCGCTGAATCAGTCTCACTTGGATGTGTGCTTTTAAAATGTCATGTGAGTTCACGTGACCATTTAGAAACTTTACCACATATACCGCATTGAAAAGCTTACTGAACGTTGCCATTGTACACAGTCTCGTATTTTGCCTGACGCAAACCACAACACAGTGTAAAATGCATATATAATGTTGGATTGAAAAGAAATTCATTAATACTTTAGAAATTGCTTTATTTACGTTTCGGATACGAAGCTGAGCAGACATAGGCTTTCGAGAAAAATCTCTGAATGAGGAAGTGTGCATACAATAGAAAATAGAAACTTGCTGAACTAAGAAATTCTCTGTAGTCGAACGGTGAAACATGCCGGATAAAATGGTGTTTTTTTTTCCCAAGAACACATCTTCTTTCTCATGATTTCTCGAATGCACGGGCCTATAGACACACTAATAAAAAAAAAATATGAGGCGTCTATTTCAAATAGGAGTATCCAAAATAATATAGTTTGAAATAATATATATGCGTGTGTGTGTGAGAGAGAGAGAGAGAGAGAGAGAGAGAGAGAGAGAGAGAGAAGAGAGAAAGAGAAAGAGAGAGAGAGTATGTCTGTATATTATGCGAGCTTCGAAGAACAAATTCTCCTGGAGAAATATTGACTGTTGATTCTTCTGGCTTTCCGTCTGTGTTTTGGCTGGACGTTACCCGAGAAGGGTGTAGTGTCTGACTTATCAAACAATCTCATCTTAATAAATAACAGGCGAATGACAGAGCAGATATGCTGTCGTTTGCTGACCTGCTCTGAGCATAAACTCGCAATAAATTAATTTAATCTGATCTCTTAATGCGTCTACTTTTGATTGTCTTTTTTGTAAATTCGTGTTGATGCATTCTTTGTGTTTTATCTGAACATCTACCAATACATATCATATTTGTTGTGGTGGAATTGCGTTATATTTTGAAATATTAAAAAAAGAAACCTGAAAACCAAATCAGTTAAAATATATGTTCCAGTTCATTTTTTTTTTTTTTATAGTGTCATGCCCCTTCAAGACATGAGGCGGGGTATTTCCCTCTAAAGTTTCCTGTCCCTGTAAGTTTTAAACAACGTTTTTTCCTTTTTTATTCAGCCCAGTTCATACACTGCTAGTCATTCACGCAAACTTGTTAGGTCATTAACTCTTTAACTCTACCCATCTTACTTTCATAATGTCCCGTGAGTGTCAAATTCTTCAAGATCTCCTTCCTCATTGTATATCCCATAGATTTCAACTGTGTTTTAGAAGAGTAGCAACTGAATGTTGTATCTTCTGACTTCTTGTCTGTGTTTTGGCTGTGAGTGTGTGAGAGAGAGAGAAAGAGAAAGAGAGAGAGAGAGTATGTCTGTGTATTAAGTGAGCTTCGAATAACACATTGTCCTGGAGATATACTGACTGCTAGAGTTAATTTATTAAAAGTATAATTACACTTGAATGTTTTATTTACTACTTATGTAATTGTTATATATGCTGTTCAAAATGTCTGCCTTCTTTTTCAAAACTCATTTCAATTCTGTGCCTGCATGATTCATCAACATGTCGGAAAGTTTCCACTGCCATTTTACTGCATTCATATTTAATTCTTTCTTTAAGTTCCTCAATATTTCTTGGGCGCATCTAATAAACAACTGATTTCAAATGGCACCGACAGAAAAAAATCCAATGGTGTGGTTACTCAGCAGGACCTATAAAACCAAATTAGATTTTTAAAACATGTTTAATTAACCCTTATGGTTTATTTTGCCTCACCATGTATATAATATATATATATTTATAAAAATATTGTAAAATTCTAAAATTAAATGATGATACTATTGCATATATATAGTTGCATGTTCTTAAGGAGAGTTAAACTAGTGGCCTTTTAGGCTTCCTCCATGTGAATAGAATTTCACTTTTTGAATAATAAAAATTATATATATCACGTGTGGCGGCGTCAGGATTTAGAGATTATGGGCATGGTTAAGAACGCCTGGGGACCACTGCAGTAGCCCATTGCATCTTAGTGGCATTGTTACAAAAAAAGAAAAAAAAAACTACGATATTCAAATATTTAAATACAGCGTCAATCGTCATTTTCTGTCTTTTTGAAATCAGTTCTTTAATTGTCCTTTCTCCTCAATAACGTTTCTTTGGTTTATTTTGATAAGTTTACTTCAGAAACCCAATGCGTCCTTATGACTTTCTCAACTTGCCTGTAGAAAAATGACTAAAAAATAAATAAAAAGGAAGAACTACGCTTTTTCTTTTCGAGGATTCTCCGATGAATCGGCAACGGATATATGAAATTTCTTAAATTCTTTCTGGCTTCTTATTGGACAATTTTGCTTACAACGTTACCGCTGGATTTTCAGGAGAATAACCACCTATTATAACTTTACCAACTATATTCAAATTTAATTGTTAACAGGAAATATGTTGATGATTAACGCCGTCGGTAATGTCTTTTGGAAATTGGCTAACCAATTATCGCAATATGTGTTGTTATGAGGGTCACATACGGCAGCCAGTTGTGCACATTTCAACTAATTGGAGTCATTTAATAAAATTTATTGCAGAAATGTCTGTGCAGTTCCGACGAATGTTGATTAGTTAGCCTTGTTCTCTGAGAAGTTTTTGTTGATTTCATCAAAGAAAATAACTGGTCACACAAATAGGTAGAAATAAAAATTTCCATAATTTCTGTGGCAAACTTTCTGAAGTTTTTAAACTTTTCAGGAAGGTATGAAAAGAACCCAGGTATTCCTACTTGATTTTTTTTGCTCTGAGTGTAGAATCCGACTGCATTTCTAATAGTTCCATCTGTAGACTTTCTTCTGTCTTGGCAAAATCAAAGAGGAATGGTGTTGAGAATATTGCAAAGTGATGTTCAAAAATGAGAAATGACTAAATCTTTCCTGAAGTTTTTTGACAACAACTCTAGATGATATCAATACTTAGCAAAGATAAGTACAGTCTCTGTACTGGCAGTATTTTTCGGGTCTTGATGTCATCATACAACTGAGTGATGAGTTCGTTTTTACCTTGTACATTCAAATCAAGATCAGTTAATTATGCATCAATATGAACTGCAAAAGCCAGATCTTGCAGCCAACTTTCATCTTTTATGTCATCTGTGTTTTGATCTTTCATCTCCAAAAACAAAATTATTTCTTGTCTCAACAAATAGTTTGTAACATGACAACCAGCGGACTTTTTATTCATATCGTCCAACAACTGACTGAACTTACAGTGTCTGAGAGCACGGACTCTGATAGTTCACTATCTCTGTTACCAAGCTAAGCACATGAGCCAATTTTAAATTCTTTGAACAAAAATTTTGCTGATGAATAATACAATGAAAATGCGCAAATGATGAATCTGGATGCGCGTTTTCTAGTTTTCTTTGTAACTTGGCAGCAACATCATTGTTTGCCAACCATACTCGCAGCATCATCAGTAGATAAACAAGCATGTTTACCCAAATCAAAACTATACTAATGCAGAAAGTGCTTACCTGGCTTGTTGCAGTGTCATGCATAGGGACCAGTTCAATCAGTGCTTCAAACCCTGATGAAGATTGAAAGCTGTGCTCTTCCAGTGATGTCAATGATCTCATCAATAGCAATAGAAAAATATGTTCAAATCCTGGTGAGACAGCCTTCACCTGTTGTTTCAAATCACCCGACATTTTATCAATCCGTTCAGCAACAGTGTTCCTAGTTAATGAAATATCTTTGAATAAATGTGCTTTTTTCTCTGTACATAAAATTCAGCTGTTTCTACAAGGCATTACTTTGCGAAATCTTCTTCATTGTAAGATTTCCCACGGATTTTTATCATTTGCCTGAGTTTATAGCTTGCAGTGGGGAATCGACATAGTGTTTTTGAATTCTTGTAAGAAATGCCTGTTTCTGTGTCAAGTTAGCCTTGAATTTCTTGAGATTTGAAACGCGCAATGGGTCTTCATATTTTTCGTAAGGTAGATGATTCGTTTCATTATGTCTTTTCAGGTTGTACTCTTTTGGCGTGGCGATGGAGTTGTTGAAAATTAAATAATGTATCTTTTTATTCACCGTTGTGGAAAAATACCGTACTTCCCACTTTTCTTGAAACACTCACCCTTTTTCATTCAATTTTTTTCATTCTATTAGCTAGAGGAGGATTAGCCATTTAAGTTTTTGAAATGGCTACTAAAAAAAATTTGTTCCAGCGCTATTTTCTCTAAAAGACAACTTTAAAAGAATATCGAATTTTATTTACAACTGTTAATGAGCTACAATTTTTAAATAATAGCTTAGTGCTAACAACAAGAATATCGAATATTTGCTAAATTTTTTAAATAATAGCTTAGTACTTTAAGTTTTGTTAATAATATTAAAATTATTTCAAATAAATGCGGCAGATGGTATTCTTAGTTGGTATTCTATTAAAATAAATCAAAAAAAAAAAAAAAAAAAAAATGTGATTTATTTTCTTAAATACTGTAATTTCTAAATGATAAAACGGCAATTTTAAATGACTAAGTTAGTATCCATCGCGCGGGCCGCAGTTGTGCTTGTAAATAGAAGCATGCAGTCCAAAATTTGTATGTTTGACATCCCTGCGGTAGATGATACTCAGGTTTTGTGCATCTGCATGTTTATGTGGACACAATTACTAGAAGCGCGAGTATTGTGTTTTATATGTCGTGGTTTTATTTTCGAATACAGTCTGATTTTAGAAATTGTCAGATATTATACTGATTAATGAAATGAAAATTTCTTTCATGTTATTTCTTTAGTTGGTTGATTGGTTGAATTTATTTAGCGGCATATCAACCATTATGGGTTTTTTTAATGTCGAAATCTAAATAATTTGAACACAATTTTATGGCTTTAACTAAATATATTTTGAGCACAATTGTATGTTTTCAATTACAAAAAATGTATTATTACTATAAATATATATTGTTGGTCCTTTTTATATAAATATATATTGCTGGTATTTTTACTATGAACATGTATTTTTATACTTTCATAATGTTTTGTTTTTGTTTAGGGGTTCGCTATAAGCTGGAACCCTAACAAGTGCTACCACCCAGATAGAGTTTATCGTCATACCCAGGACTAAAAGTTCTGGAATAATTCTAATATCCTTCCGAAATATATCAATATCACTTAACATCAGAATTTATTCAAACACAATTTCATATTTTTGCCTTACTTTAGATCTCACCTTTCCTTAGATAATAACCTGGTAATGGACTGTACTGAATAGAAAAGAAAAAGAGAAAAATAATATTAATGATAATAATAATATTAATAATAATAATAATAACAACAACAACAATAGCAACAACAACTATTCAAATCCCCGTCTTACGAACATTTCTCTTAATAATTTTAAAATAATTCAGCAGACGATTTTAGCGATTGTCTTTCATGTTTTTACTATCGTTCGATACCGCGCATCTGAAAAATGGTATTTTTATCGCGGTTGCCATTGCTTCTCGGTTTTTTGGCTACGATCAAAGTGTAGTATCTGTTCCTGTCAGCTTAACATGATTCTATATCTTCCATTCATTTTCTCACTAAAACCAAGTAATGTCTTTTCCCCCTTTTCCATGCGAACAAAATAGAATAGTCTATTATTTATGAGGTGCAGTCAGGGCGTAACGGTCGTGCGAAATAACGAAGGGGAGACAAGTATAGTTATAATAGGATAATAATGAAGTGATTACCTTATTATTATTGTAACAGTGACCTTGAAGCACTGAGGTGTAGTTAGAAAAACATGGGGAAAATTTTCCAGATATTTTATTGTGAGTTGGTAATAGAGCCATTACAGGCAGCTTCCTTGCTCGCAATAGCGAGAATACTTAGGAAAGTTCTGGATACAGGCTATTGGTGAAAGGAAGAAATGATCTGTGAGCTGAAAATAAACTTTTTACCAGCAACCAACATCTTATGCTGCCAATAATAATACTAATAACTCTCTCTCTTTCTCTCTCTCTCTCTCTCTCTCTCTCTCTCTCTCTCTATATATATATATATATATATATATATATATAGTGTTTAAATATATATATAGTGTTTAAATATATATATATATATATAGTGTTTAAATATATACATAGTGTTTAAATATATATATATATATATATATATATATATATATATATATATAGTGTTTAAACGTTATTTTAATACCCATATTTTAGTAGATGCTCAGTTCATTTAGTAAACATTATATTTATTTCCATCTACCGGCCTGAATATTCGAGAAATCTCATTGAGAAAATATACCTTCTCCGGCAGTAGTCGAACATGACGAACTTCTAACCTCTCGTCTAAGAAGAACCTATCAGTCAAAAAAAGCCTAGTAGTTTTGAACACAGACCTTTCCCGATTCTCGATAGATGATAGCGATTGCAAAGATATATACTATATTAATTTGAGGTATATGAAGTTCCTATCGATATTAAACATATTAGATATATTCGAACGATTTTACATTTGTTGTCACTTTATGCATCAATAAGTAACACGTATTAATCCTTGGTAGATACAAACATTACTAGTGTTTTTAATATTACCAAGTAAAAAAGAACGACAAAAGCAGACACGATTCAGTGGGAACTGTAATATTCAGCGAATTACGCAGACGTTTTGGGTTTGGCCATATACAATCATTGTCGGAGCATAAATCAGATTATGTTCTGGAAATTACTCTGAAACATCCTGCGACACCACATCCCTCATTGCATGAAATAGTGAGTGTCGGTAAATACCAATCCCAGCGAGCTTCTCGACTTGAACGGTCGAACTTTCTGCCTCTGAGCAGAAAGGAACCCGGACGAGGTTCCGCCGAAGGGCAGAATCTCGTTCGGGGAGAAATGACCAACCCGATCTCGTTTATACGGGTTATACGGGCATTTTTTGGCCGAGCCTACGGGCTCGGGAAACCCACGATAAACTCGGCCTTGTGCCACATGCAACCCTCGTGGTGGGGTGGCTAGATACCGAATACCAATCCCAGCGTAAAACTGGCTGCGGTGGCGCGGAAGTTATTTACGCTTGACTTGTATGTAACGCGTACCATATTAAAAGGAACGGGCGTCACATCATGCAATCGTGGAGATGCGTCTAAATCTAGGAACATTGATAGCCAAGCCCTGCGTCAGGATCCCTTTGTTGCAGAAAAGATACCAAGGCCAGCGGCAAAGTTGTCGCAGTAACGGGCCATTTTTTGTCCTTGGCTCATTTGCATGCCGCACCTCGTATTTAATCTTACATGTGTAACATCTTAACCTCCAAGAGAGAGGTCGGTAAATAA
Source organism: Acanthosepion pharaonis (assembly GCA_903632075.3). Taxonomy (NCBI): domain Eukaryota; kingdom Metazoa; phylum Mollusca; class Cephalopoda; order Sepiida; family Sepiidae; genus Acanthosepion; species Acanthosepion pharaonis. Next base: position 920,594 of record CAHIKZ030004836.1, read on the forward strand.
AGGAGAATTTCTTTAACCAGAAAAGCCATAACGGCCAAGAGTTGAGAACAGATTTCACAAGCTGTGATAAGAGTGTTTATATTATTTAAACTCGAAGTAATATCCTCATCATTATTTTTACGTTCACAACGTTTCGGCCGTTGCATGCCTGGTCACCTTCAGGTGTCTGTTGATCCGGTTAATCACCAGGGAATTTCAAACTGAACTCTTTATTCAATCTACAGCGATAGAGTGTTCCTACTCTAATGTCTAGAGGTATCTCAGCCTTGTTTAATGTTTCTTGTTCTGTTTCCACTCAGCATAACCCACCCAGGGATTGAACTCACTGACGTTATGTCTCCAAATTCGTTAATCCTTTAATCTTAGCTGTCTATGTCGTGTCGTACGAATAAATACCAATGTTAGCAGAAGGGGTTGAAATGATTGATTCGTTTTCTACCGTTTATCGACCCTTTGCAGGTTATTTAAAGCAAGAAAATATTTTTAGAATATATAGAAAGTAATGTTTTATCGATACAAGTCTTACTAATTAACCCATAGTTGGGGAGAGAAGAAGTGGATTCATACCAATGGCATTTGCGCGTGAGTGAATATAACAAACTCAACTGAGACTGGAACTCGTCTCCCCGATTAGCAATTCCGTGCCATTATCCATTACACACATCAAAGATTAGAGCACGTGACATTCCAAGCGATTACCCATCTAAATGACCAGGATCGGCGTGAAAACGAAAACAAAGGGAAAATTGGAATATTAAAACGACTTCGATCGGAAGCTGAGAAAGCTCTTCACCATGAAGATTATCGCCTTATATATATATATATATATATATATATATATATATATATATATATATGAAGAAAAATATATACGGAAAAAACAACAAAAAATCTTATATACAATTATGGAGTTTTAATGTTAATATGTCAACATATTATTGATAATGTATAATTGTATTGATAATGTTATAATTTATGAATATGTCCTGAAGATGGTTTATTAGACCGAAACGTCCGACGTTGACATATTAACATTAAAACTGCATAATTGTATATAAGGATTTTTGTTTGTTTTTTCCGTATATATTTTTCTTCATACTATCGGATCTATATCCATATATTTGCTTACATATATATATATATATATATATATATGTGTGTGTGTATATATATATATATATATAATATATATATATATATATATATATATATATATATATATATATGTGTGTGTGTATATATATATATATATATATATAAATATATATGTGTGTATATATATATATATATATATATATATATATAAAACGTGAAAAGGTCGTCCTAAAAGCAATGAAATAAAAATGTACTAATTAGAAATCCGAGGATGTAATTATAGGGTCAAAATCATGGGGGGAAAATGCTGGACGATTAATACCTATTGCCATTCAATGTCTTGAAATAAGAAACTATTTAGAAATACAGGATGCGGCAGAAATACATGTCACATTTTAATATTTGACAAAAAGACCACGGTGACCGCTATTAAAACGTTTACTTCCCTGTTGTTTAAATAAAAGTATACAGTTTTTATTCATTTGCTTTTAAAAATACCATCCTTCAAACGATAGACTCTATTTGCCTTACACTTTTGAAGACGATTTCTAAAGTTTTCCATCACCAGATATTTCGAGCGTCTCGAGTTTTTCCAGGTGGCCTTCTTTTAAGCGCTGAACCTGTGGCCTTGAAATGTTCAACCCATAGCAATATCGATTTTCTCTTCAGTGCAGCATCATTCCAATGTAACATGAAACAAGCACAAAAGCTCCCTGTGTTGCAATTATAGATTCGCCAGTCTTTAAAAAAAATGTTTCAACAGCAAATGCAGGGTGTGCACCTGTCCAAGCAATGAGAATATCTGAAGGAAAAAATGGTAATACATTAGGTCGATGACGCCACCACTGCCACTGCTTCTTAAGTTCACTAGCATCCCTCAGGTGACAGTTTAAAATGTGGGAGGTATTTCTGCCGCGCCCTGTATAACATTATATCAAGGCATTATACGATTTTTAAGAACGACTGGATTACGTCAAATATTTGGCCAGAAACACCATATTCCTTGGGCTTGTGAAAATGGTCAGCATGTCAAATCCTTTCAAGCGCCGTCTAGATATCTAAACCTGAGACTCGCCGTTCTTACCGCAAGCCTGACAGACAATTTCAGTAATAAGCTTTAATATATCGGTGGTTGACCTACAGAAACGAAAGTTATATTATCTGAATAAAGTCCGTGTGAAGTGATATACTTAACTAATTCTTTGTTGATTAGAGACTGTAGTGTTTGTCCGAAAAGTGGTAAGAGACTAATAAGATAATAATTCGCTTGGATTATAACGTTCATTGGGGAGAGGGAAATTCTGAAAGAGAGTCAGATGTGATTACTTGGGAAGGAATTCCTCCCACAAATCAACTCATTAGTGACTTCGAAATCTTATACGAAAATTTACTACAAATGACATAAACAACAACAACAACAACAACAACAACAACAATAATAATAATAATAATAAGAAGAAGAAGAAGAAGAAGAATTATCAAGCACGTATACTAAAATATTGTGTCAGCCCAAAATTCAGATTCTGTGATAAATATCCAGAAACAATTGATCATCTTGTATCAGGTTGCACGATGTTGGCACCCACTGAATATAAAACCTGACATGACAGAGTGGGCCAATATCTGCACTGGAAAATCTGCAAGGAAACTGAAAGAAAATGGTATGAACACCACCCAGACCCGGTTACGGAGATAGGACCTGTTACAATTCTATGGGACTACACAATACACACCGACAGAACAATCAAGGCCAACCACCCAGATATTGTTATTAAAGACCTCAAACAAAAACGGTGCCTCCTTATTGATATGGCAGTCCCTGCTGACTGCAATGTATCTTTGAAGATATTCAAAAAGTTGTCAAAATACAAGGACCTTGAAATAGAAATCTCAAAAAAGTGTGATATGGGAACATCAACAATCCCTCTTGTAGTTGGAGCCCTAGGACTGGTTGGAAAAGATTGCAGTAGACTAATTGAAGGGATTCCTGGAAGTCCATGCCTCAAGGAGATACAAAAAATTGTTCTGACAAGTACAGCCCACACTTTACGAAGGGCTTTATCTATCTAAAAAAATTTTCGTCAGTGGAAAGTGTCATGATGCCATTTCTAACCGTAGGTCCCTGGGCGGCACCCGGAAAGAAATGTGTAAACGCCAGATATCAAAGAAAATAATAATAATAATAATAATAATAATAATAATAATAATGGCCATATTGTTGCATCAGACATGGCGTCTTATTGGATATGTTCATGTTGTGCCATGGTTAATTAAGATGGGCTAAAGTAAAAATACCATTCAGTGCTACAAATAGGCTTCTCAGTTTCGTTATCTTAACCAGTTGACGAGGTGATGACGCACCGTACATCTCTGTTAAGCGGTGGGATTATTAAGAGAATAGGATAGCCGAATAGAGGGAAGTATGTCTCTATACCTTTGAAGGATGAGACATGCAATGGTACTAGGAAGTCACATCGAGATACTTGGGAACACCTCGAGAACGTCTGGGTGAACTGGATTACCCTACCTGAAAATATTTGTTACTCGGCCCCGCCTACAATTTTTTGCGCTGTTTTTATCAAAACCTGTCCCCATATGAAGCACATTTGGCTATGAATGTCGTGTGCCTGGTATGCCTTTATCAGAATCGGTTTTACGATGTGTATAATGGTCAAGTATATTTGTACATAGATTTCACCCTATTTGTATGTGTTGTGGTACGATCCACCTAATTTACATAGTGGAGTACCGACCATATAAATATGGGTTGGTACCGAGAAGACGAGGGAAGTAACAAGAGATCCAATCCAGAGACTCTGCCCGACTGCAAATAAGTCAACCCATTCTACAGGAACAGTCTTCCCAAGAATATACCAAAACTAACTGTAAATATTGTGTACCTTTTCCTTGTTTCAATACATTTTGTTTACGTACATTTTGTGTTGTATTATTATTATTCCATGCTTATCCAAGCTTCAACAGTATGCTAAGCCTCTCATTCAAATAAAAGAACAAATAAAAAAAAAAAACCAAAACAAAACACCAATAATAAAAAATAATTGATATGGTAGTTCTTGCAGATTGTAATCTACTTTTGGAAAACTTCAAAACCTATTAAAATACAAAGTTCTTCAAGTGGAAATCTAAAAAAATGTGGTACATTCCAGTTGTAGTTCGTTCCCTCGGATTGTTTGGAAAATGTCCCGATAGACTCATTGTACACCTGACCCATTAGGAAGATTTCTACCTATGTCAAATATGAGTAATTTTAGGCTTGCTTTTTTTGTTTGTTTTTAGCAGAAGTCATCAGTGGATAAAATAATGAAGCCATTGCCGATCTTATATCTTTGGTTGGGACTCATGTTAATGTGTATAAAACACGGAAGGAAATACTATTACTACTAATAATAACAATAATAAACTGCAAGAAATTGGTATGAACACCACCCAGATCTGGTTACGGAGATAGGACCTGTTACAATTTTATGGGTCTTTACAGTTCACACAAGCAGAACAATCAAAGCTAATCGCACTGACATCGTGATTAGAGACCGCAAAGAAAACATGTGCCTCCTTATTGACACGGCAGCACCTTCAGATTGCAATGTATCGTTGAAGATCTTCAAAAAACTACCTAAATACAAAGACCTTGAAATCCAAATCTCAAAAATGTGGCTGATGAGTACATCAACAATTCCAGTCGTAGTTGGAGCCCTCGGAATGATTGGAAAAGATTCCAATAGACCCATTGAAAGAATCCCTGGTGGTCCATGCCTTAAAGAAATACAAGAAATTGTACTCACAAGTACAGCCCACACCTTACGGAGGGCTATATCTATGTAAAATATGTGCGACTTTTTTTTCAAAACTCCTCAGTGGAAAATGTCATGATGCTATTTCTGACCTTAGGGCTCTAGTGGGACCCGGAAAGAAATGACTATACACCACAAAAACCAAAGTAAATAAAACAACAACAACAACAACAACAATAATAATAATAATAATAATAAGCAAGATCAAACAGAAATATAAAATTAAAGAAGTAAATGAAATTCCACCAATTAAGGAAATAATTAAACAGAAACTGCAATTAAAGGATCAGAGAACAAGACGATATGAAAAGTGTTGTAGGTTCTACCGACAGAATAAGATATTCCAATCAGACTTCAAGAATATTTTCAGGGAACTTGGAATTAACAATTTTAGAAGTTAAAAAGCCACTTTGGGTGAATATTTGGAGCTACCCAAAAGAAAAGTAATCCCAATGCAGTGTGGATCAAACGAGAACAAGAAAGAATGACCGATACACCTGTTCAAGAATGGGAAAATGTAACCAAGAATATTGTTAGGCAAGCTCAAAACAAAATCCCCAAAATAGAAATCCCCAGGAAATGATAATGTGCTCAACTTTTGCCTTATTATCTCTCATCAATTCATAAAACTTTTACAAAAACTTTGGCAATTTTAATTAATGACCCCTATAAACTCTAGAATGGATCACTGAAGTTATTGCATAACTCCCACAAAAATGGGTAAAACAGATGATCCAAAAAATTATAGGCCAATAACAGGTCTGTCCATCACATATAAATTGATCACGTATGTCCTGACGAAATCTAGTTCTTCTTTTCTCGATGAAAACAACATTCCAATTCTAAAACAGAAGGAATGTTGAAGAGGATCATATGGTTGCAAAGATCAACTACTAATAAATAGAATGATCCTGGAAAATTTGCAGGAAAAGGTAGAAATCTCAGTACAGCTTGGATAGATTACCATAAAGCCTTTGATAGTGTAACACACTCTTGGATTCTTAAAGCTTTGGCAATGTTCAAAGTCTCCTTGGTGATAGTAAATTTCCTTATATATAGCATGAAACTGTGGAAAACCATATTATACCTAAATCATACCAAAGGTACTAGCACTTCCAATTGTTTTGCTGCAGTTAACTACAAATAATACAAATTGTACTCACAAGTACAACTCACACCTTACGAGAGACTTTATCTATTTAAAATGTGCGTGCTCTTATGTTTTTTTTCTTTTTTTGTTTTTTCAAAAAAATGCTCCGTGGAAAATGTCATGATGCCATTTCTGAACTTCGGCCTCTGGTTGGAACCTGGAAAGTAATGAGTATACACCAGAAATCAGATGAAATAATAATAATAATAATAATAATAATTTTATTCTAAATTCTGGAATGAAATATGGTATCTCAAAGAAACATAGTGAAACATGAGAATGTTTAACGAAAGAAGAAAAAATAGAGTTAAATAAAAAATAAAAATAAAAAAAATAAGATTTCCAAAGTCGAAAACCTCGGATACTTTGTGTGATCAACGGATATTTATTTGAAAAGGCCACCCTGTTTACACAATAGACAAGCCCAGCAGTTTCAAAACTGCTTAAAGAAAAACGGAATTCCTGATTGGATCACCAGAGACTGACGAAAACTATCATTACCCACAAAGTCACTGATAATAAATCAAGCCTAGCAACAGTATTATTATTTCTTGAGGTGCGATTATCCAGATAATGATAGCGTCATGATCTATTGGGATAAAGAAGAAAGTGCTGAAAATTTCAGTAGAGTTGTTGTCATGCAATCCCCATCGATAATTCCTATACTTCTAGTGAGAATATGCTAATGCATGAATTATAAAAGTTAATCATTATTATTTTGAAGATACTTTCGTCATCGAATAATCGATTGACTGGCATTGATTTTTTTTTTTTTTAACTAGAGATGATGGCTTTTGGTTGATGTGATAATGAATGCAGTGTTGAGTGTATCTGAGATTACGTCCATCAGGAGGTTACGTGAGAGGAGAGTGTAAGAATGGGGGACGGAGGTATAAAAGAGCGGTCAGTCCCATAAATCTTCCCTTCTCTTTCCTTTTCGCTGTCCTCTTTTTCCCAGTCTTTGAAAGTATCAATGACTCGATATATGATCAAAGCTAACGAACCGCAAAAAAAAAAAAGAAAAAAGGAGTGGGTAGGTTGTGAGGTGTGTGTGTGTGTGTGTGGGGGGTTATTGCTGCTGATGAAGGGTGAGTTCGGGGTTGGAGGAGTCTGGTGTAATATCGCGAAGTGCCATTGGCGACGGTGGTAGTGGAGTGAAATGAAGACGTCAATAAATAGAAGGCGACTGCGAAAGCGAATTTAATGACATTCGAGTTAGTTAGCATGCTGAAACGTTAACCTCTTGTGCCAACTGTAGATTTTAAAAGTACGCAAATGTACTAACTGCATTGGTACCACTAGCCGAGATGAAAATAGCTGCATTTTAATAACAATAGTTGTAGATAAGTTAAATTCAACTTTAAGCGGAGTAACGTGTAAGAAAAGCGGTAACAGAACAAATTCCTAATGGACAATACCCAGTGGGCAAATACAAAGTGGACAAAATCTCAGTGTTTTATCATAAACGTAAACAAAATCACAGTGTCATAAATATATGACAATAGTTTCATAAATATATGGCAATAGTTGTAGATAAGTTAAATTCAACTTTAAGAGGAGTAACGTGTAGGAAAAGCGGAAACAGAGCAAATTCCTAATGGACAAAACCCAGTGGGCAAATACCAAGTGGACAAAATCTTAGTGTTTTATCATAAACGTAAACAAAATCCCAGTGTCATAAATATATGACAATAGTTTCATAAAGATATGACAATAGTTGTAGATAAGTTAAATTCAACTTTAAGAGGAGTAACGTGTAGGAAAAGCGGAAACAGAACAAATTTCTAATGGACAAAACCCAGTGGGCAAATACCAAGTGGACAAAATCTCAGTGTTTTATCATAAACGTAAACAAAATCCCAGTGTCATAAATATATGACAATAGTTTTCATAAATATATGACAATAGTTGTAGATAAGTTAAATTCAACTTTAAGCGGAGTAACGTGTAAGGAAAAGCGGAAACAGAACAAATTCCTAATGGACAAATGGACAAAACCCAGTGGACAAAATACCAAGTGGACAAAATCTCAGTGTTTTATCATAAAATTCATAAGATAAGTTAAAACAAAATCACAGTGTCATAAACAAAAAAAAAAAAAATTTAATTAAACAAAATAGTGTCAAAAAAATGTAATTCAAAAGTAAAAAAATTTCAAAATTTAATGTCAAATTCAAACAATAATAATATTCAAAATATACACTTATATGTACAAGAAAATTAATTATTGAATTAAACAATAAGCCCTTACTGCACCATAACATATGTTTGTGGTTTGTTTATGATCTGAAAAAAAAAAGGTTTTAAAAAACTCCCTTCTTAATGTTTTTTTCGCACAAACCCGTATTTTGAGGGGGATTAGGACTTTATGACGATGAAATACATCGAATATGTGACCGTAGTATTGTTAGAAACCGTATCTTAGAAGTTTGATCGATTTATTACGAATTTCTGTTACAAAGAGAGCGGACCCATAAACTTGTGAAATAGTTCTTTCTTGTAATTATAAATGTATATATGTCACTGAGTCTTTATCGGCGACGAATTATTTTCGATCCTCCAACTTCTCTCTCACAGGCAGGAAGTGAAAGGCTCTCACTGCTATATCGCTATATCCATGGAGAGTGCACAGTGAGCTGCATTTCCTCGTTTCCCGAGGACTACTCTACACATCTAGGACCCGCCATGTCACTTACAGTGTAGCAAACCACTCGCATTCCTTCCGTGCTCCATCGGTGAGAATTTCCACTCGAACAGCTTCTTCTTGTGAAACACTTCTCTGTGGAAGAAACACCAAAGGAGATGTTTCCCGATCACTACAATCTTAACATGTTCAATTCTAGAGTTATCTTCCTTTCCTATCCATATAAGCTACTCCTTAACGTAACACTCTACCTCGACCGGCTCCCGGGACTTCGATGGGTTGAACTTTATTGTAAAATAAAGAATATTGGATATTGTTATTATTGCTTCATTATGACATTGAGATTGGAATGTTAAATTTGTTTCTTTTTTATATATGACTGTTTATGCGGCTAGAATTTTATACACTTTTAAGATAAAGACAAAGATCCAGCCTTTTAAGAGGCTGGGTCTTTGTCTGTTGGGATTTTTTAAGAATTCAGACCCCCACCAAAAAAAATTAAAAAACCCAGAAAATACCATTAACTTTGACACGAGATCACACTTTGGTGCCTAACAGAACGGGGTTGTTTATTTTAAACTAGCAGTAGAGCCCGGCGTTGCCCGGGGATGTAACAGTAAGAGATAGATCAAGTATCGACCATCATAAAGACTGAAAAATAAAATTGACAAAGATTATTGTTTAAGGTTGACGGACACACATGTCTAAATTATTATTTTTTTTTTTTTTTACGAATTAGTAAAACCCAAACTCAAACTCAAACAAAAACATTGTTTTCAATCGTTATGAGTCTACCGATTGAATAGAATTTTATTATAAACAATTGTCTTGTAAATGGAATTTTTAAAGCATTCTGAATGAAAAAATAAAGAAAAAAGTGTGCAAGACAATAAGAAACACTACCTGCCAAAAATAAGTGAAGTTTTGTTGAAATCGGTTGAAAAATGTAGGAAATCCGATCCCATATATAAACGAACACACACACACACACACACAAACAAACAACCTGGGTTTTATAATAAGTATAACTCGATATGAGTTGTCCCCCTTTCATTCTGGCGACAGAATCGTGTTTTATCGTGTTTTCAAATTGATTTCGTGCAAAAACAATTGTGTTTTCCCAATTTTTGGCACTGTCAGAACCACCGCAATGTAATTTTATGCAGTTCTGTGAAGTTTTGTTGAAATTGTTTGAAAAATGTAGGAAATCCAATCCAATATATAAACACACACACACACACACACAATCTGCGTTTTATAATGAGTAAGATTATTCATTTTTTAGGAAATTTTCCGATCTCCCCGAATGTATTAAGACTGGCTTAGTTTATTTATTATGCACTTCTTCTTCTTCTTCTTCTTCTTCTTCTTCTTCTTCTTCTTCTTCTTCTTCTATGTACAAGATATGTCTATGTACATACATGTCTATGTATGTATTCTTCAAGACGTAGAATATTATAGCTCTCTACAGCCTTCCATGATATGTAGCTCTTAACAACGCTTATATATGTTAAATTCCTCCTATCTCCTGTTCCACTATCTATTGACACAAGTTCATCAGGTAGCTGACTCGTTGCCTTACCCTATCTCTTTTGCCTACCGTTATGCTCTCAGGGTGTCAATTTTTCCAAGCCTCCTTCCTCATTTTGTTTTCAATAAATTTCATCTGTCTCCTTTTGATTCTTTTGTTTCCATTTAATTAAATACTTCTTCATTGAATATGTTTTAACGACATAAGCGGGACTTACGCAGTGACCTCTACCACGAGGTAAGCGCCAGTATAGATATTGAGTAAAACAACCTTTGATTGATTATGATTTCAAACTTGGAGCCAGCCAATAAAAACATGGGAGTATTAGCCGGTAAGATACTAATGCTACTAATACTACAAAAACAACAACAACAACAACAACAACAATAATAATAATAATAATAATAATAATAATAGATTTTCATTTTTTTACGTCATTTGAGAAGAGCATTGAACAGTTATTTGACTCTTATTACTGATAATAGGAAGAACAAAGAGAAATAAAGAGGAATGCAATATTAGTAATACTAATAATGTTGGTGGTGGTGATGATGATGGTGGTGGTGATTGTGGTGATAGTGACTTATAGGTTATAAAGTGTGTTTCATTAAGAGGGATAAAAGTCAGCAGTAAATTATTCAGTGTTATTGATGAAAATGTATTTATTTCTCTATTGGATCATGTTATGTAAGTCATGGCACTTATGTGTGAAAAACAATAATCGCCCAAATACCCGCCAAGGCTTTGGCGGCACACCTCCACTCGATGGTCAAAATTTTTGATGATGTCTCTGCATAGTTGCTCCTCGATCTCACCAATATGCCTTATTATCTCATCCTTCAGCTGTTGAATTGTTGTTGGTTTGTTGGCATAGACCTTACTTTTGACATGGACCCCAAAGGAAGAAATCTAAAGGCATCAAGTCGCACGATCGTGGTGGCCAATTGACTCTGCTGTTTCGAGAGATGAAGCGATCTGGGAACTTCTCATTGCTTTTCTGTTTGAACGTCCATTTTAGTAATAGGCTTTGATAACTTGGACACGTTGTTTGATTGTTAATCTTTTCATGGTTGAAATTGCCAAAGACGTAAGTTGTTAAATCTGAAAGAAAAAGAAAAAAATCATTAGACACTTAAAATTAATTTATATTTAAAATCGATTCAAGTTATTGGAACACCCTTTATTTGAATGGTCTTTTGTAATTTATTTATTTATTAGTAATTTATAAACAAGTTTTATTTTATAAGTCATACAACACAAACATAATACACTTTTCTTTAAACAGTATTAGTATTATTATATTAATTATATTAATGGGTAAATATATTCGTGTAATAACAGGATTAGGGAGATTTTAATATAGTTTCATGTTATTGAACAAAAGAGAGAACAGGAGATAAAAGTAAAAAAAAAAAATTCTTTGAAAACTGAATTTATGTTGGAGTCTCGTGTAACATGTTGTTTTCATGGGATCCAAACGCTTATAAATTAATATTTTACTGTTGTGAATAATAGCAATAAAAAATAGCAAGAGGAGAGTCGACCCCCTGAACGTGATGTCCCGCCATAATGGTGATTTTCAAAGCGTGGCTTAGATGTAGCACAATGCTGAAGTGTGGAGCACTCAGTGAGGATCGAACTCACAACTCAGTCATAATTGATCTAGTGAGATAAACTCGCTAACCATTACACCACATCGAAGTGCTCAAGATGCCCCACCATGCAATGGATATGTTCTGGCGCCCACGAACCTGTCCCCACGTATGGGTAAATATTAACTAACTATAATGCTGACACAACGAAAAATATTACTAAAATTCACCGGTCGTCACGCGGGTCAACAAGGACCGTGATCCGCAGTGAGGGGCCGGATTGGGATCGAAAAGTCTGCAGCTGGAACAAATTCTGCCCAAAGGGAATTAGAGGAAAAACACACCGTGGACAGCCCTCACAGTTCTCTATATACATTAAAAGAAAATCCCACAAAAAGAACAATAAATAAATGGTTTCGGTAAAAGTTTATTGAAGTAATGACAGTATTTGACATGGCTCCGATATATCCGACAACAACGATTAAATTCGCCTATAATATCTGGCGACAAAAAAATCCCTCATAAAACATCGATGCCAATAAACTAGCCAAAAAAGAATAACTGACACAGAACTGGAAAGCATCCGCGAAAACATCAAAAATAGATTAAACGTCAACAAGGAGGGGCTAAATGCCAACAACCCAGAGGAGACATATGCACAGAATCAAATAGAAGCCAGTAGTAATCTCTCTGGGGTGCGCAAGCAAATAGAGGAAGACAATAACATAGATGACAAAAAAGAAACACCCGATATAAATGGGAGAATGTAAAGGAAATGTCTTTCGAGAAAAAGCCAACAATTCCAAAAGTAAGAAAGACTCGTCAAGTGAAGGAGACCATCAACCTCGTTAACCAATCTGTTAGAAAAATAAGGGAAATGGAAAGACTGATCTTATATACACGGCCTCGGCAATGATCGTAGAAACAATAGATTAAAACGTAAAAACACAACGTAAACAAAAAAGAAAAATGCCATCGACATACAGAAAAAAAGACTGACGTACCAAAAGCTAAAGAGAACAACAAATTCAAGAGAAAGAAAAGAGAATCGGGCGTTATGGAAAAAAGAAATTCTTCTGACAAAACAAGATCTTCAAAGAAGATGCCAAGAATCTATATCGAGAACTGGGAAAAATAAAATAGCGATAAAGGCCCTATAAGAGAATTGTCATTTAATTGATATCATTTTTCTTAGTATATAGGATGTTCCTAGTAGGGCGATCTTCTGGGCAACTTGTATGTTACCAGGGATACTGTTAGTAAAATTGTCAATTCCTTTTCTCACGACGTCCAAAGTAGCGACATACGTGCACTGGAAGATATGCAAGAATCACAAAATTGAAACCACTGACAGATGTTAAGAGCACCAACCAGACACAGTTATCTAAAATAATGATGTAACTATCCTCTGGGGTATGCCAATTTAAACTGACAGGGAAATGAAAACCAGGAGACCTTATATTATCATAAAAGATAAGAAATTCAGAAGTGTTTGCTTATTTCTGAGAGAAACACCTGCATGAAAATTATCGATATTGAGATTAACAGGATGTGGGGAATGAAGACTGATACTGTGCTAATAGTAATAGGAGATCTTGGCTACGTCAGAAAAGGAATGAACAATTTTGAAAAAATAGTGCCCTAGGTAATATCAACAGACAGGTTGCCCAGAAGATCACCCTAGTAAGCACATCCTATATATTAGGAAAAATGTAATCAATTAAATGATAATTCTCCTACAGGGCTTAAGGACCATAGTTTGAACCAGGCTCTACAGGATACAAAGCAGGAAACATTACACAAATAATAATAATAATAATTGTTGTAGATTCCAGGTAGAAATTCGGTACTAATAAATAACAAACGCCAAGAATGAATATATGAAAATAATGTATTAACGTAATAATACAAACTGGTAATGCAGGTTAGTAGTTCCAGGAATACGTGTTAGTAGCAAAATATATATACAGTCTTTGGTATTGAAGTATCGCTGTATGACTTCTTACTGAGTCTACGTGCTCGCTCACTGTGACTCCTACAACACTGTTACCTCACCCTCACTCTTCCGGTTACCTACAACCTTTTACTCTGTCAATCTGGACTCGACTCTTCGGTCTTGCTCGCTATTTATCAACCCACCCACAAGGATTGAATATGGCACAAGGCCGGTTTAGTGTGGGTATCCCCGAGCCCGTAGGCTCGGCCAAAAAATATAGACTTTTAGACGGATTCAGGCCCTGTCTACCTCCCCGAACGAAACCTTCAGCAAAGCCTCGTCAGGTTCCTTCGCTAATGCAAATCGTCGCCTCGTCGACAGCTAGGTTCCTCTCTGCCTAATGCAGAGAGCCTTTTGACCAATTGTCGGATTCAGGCTCTGTCTACCTCCCCGAACAGTCAAAGACTGTATCAGTCGTCGCTTACAGTCAAAGACTGTATCACGACAGCTAGACTCGAAGGTCTTGCTCGCTATTTATCAACCCACCCACAAGGATTGAATATGGCACAAGGCCGGTTTAGTGTGGGTATCCCCGAGCCCGTAGGCCCGGCCAAAAATATAGCCTTTTTAGAACCGCATTGACGGATTCAGGCTCTGTCTACCTCCCCGAACGAAACCTTGCCCTTCGGCAAAGCTTCATCCGGGTTCCTCTCTGCTAATGCAGAGAGTTTGACAGTCGTCGCTTACAGTCAAAGACTGTATCACGACAGCTAGACTCGGAGGTCTTGCTCTCTCGGGTCTTCACGTAACCGTAGTATATGTATATACTGGGTGAGTACATTTGCCTAAAAAGGGGAGAACCCCTCAACAACAACAACAACAACAATAATAATAATAATAATAATAATAAGAAGAAGAAGAAGAAGAAGAAGAAGAATTAGCATAAAATACTTGTAGTAGTGGAAAATGAGTGTGTGTTGCTAATCCGGGACTTCACCATGCAACATAATAACGTAGATGAAGCAAGAGGACCGGTTTTCTTGCCTGTCCAGAAAGCAAACAATGTTTGATCATTGATATAGCAATGCCAGGAAGTTAAGAAATAAAATGAGAATGGAGAACGATATCAAGATTTGAAATATGATATAGTACGCTTGCTGAATCTGAAGAAAATGAAGATTGTTTTTCCTGTAGTGGACTCCATTGGATCTGTTCCAAGGAAGCCTACAATAAGAGAAAAACTCCTAAAATGACTGGGTAAAACTGGGAATAGGTTCAATGATAAAGTTTTTTACCCCCTCCTTTTTGTGTCGCGTACAGCCTTAAAAAATATTATTATTATTTACTATACTTATTTTATTAATGAACAAGATCATACGTATGAACCAACCAGTGAAGAATAATCTCACTACAATAGATATAAATTGCAAGATTTATATTGTAGACATTATTTCATGAGAAAATAATAACATCTTTTTAATCACTTCACCCCAGGTCAGTCAATAATGTCATTATGAGGCAAAGGGTTAATGGGAGCGAAAGAGAATGAGTAGACTTTAGAAGGAACCGGAAGCCCAATCCTAAACCTCTACTCATGTTCAAAAGATGAGAAGGAGTGTGAACCTAGGAATAGGCGGACCTATCTACTCCTATAAAATATATAGCTATACACAGCAATTCACATTAATATAAATATTTTATAGGTTTAGCTATAGCATCGGTTCTGGTAACCCAGTGTGGTTCGAATTCGTTCAAGTAGTCTCTAAGATGGATAACGGCTCGAATTGAGGAATCGGGGAGCCGAGTTCGAATTCCAGCCGAATCCATTACATTCACTTACGTGCTAATACCCTTGAAAAATGTATGAGTCATCTTCTTCTCTCCCCAACTATGGGTAAATAGCAGAACGGACCGTGTTCTATAGCCTTTGACAGCAACTTGTCTACCGCAGTAAAAACTGGCAAAAATCTGCCTCGTCAGTCATATCGAAAGATACATGATCGCCTACGAGTGTACCACGCATGGCACATAAAAAAAAGTCTCTAAGACTGGCTTCTTAAATTTTGTTGCGTAAAATGAATTATTGGGTTACAAGTGGCAAAAATTTGTAAAAGAATACATTAAGCTCATTAAACCCAGTAAAAATCCCAGAATCTAATCAATTGCAGACCATCTGTTCCAAAATGGAAAATGCATTGAGTATTTCTGTTACATCTGGTCTGGTGCTACTATTTAGAGATTCCTGATAAAATACAAAGAAGAATATGCATTATTATTGGTCCTGTTCCGGCATCCCGACATCAATGACTTCGCACCACTGATTTTCCGATAAATATTTTCATGGTATTTTTTCTGTTGATACTAAGACTATGACTTTAAGTGCAATACTCGTGCAATTTAAACGTACAACTAGATTGGCGGCGAGGTCTCATCATTTTAAAGATGAAATGTCTAGATGCAGCCGTGAGTTCTATACTAAGAGTTTCTTTCACACTTTTCACTAATGGAACTCTCTTCCAGCTTCTCGCTTTCCAGTCAACGTTGAGCTTCAAAAATATAAATACAATGTCAGTGGCTATCTTCTGTTATCCTAATTCCTTTTCTTTTATAGTTCACTCTCTTAAATATATTTTTTTAATTTTCTCTCACAATCGGTAAGACCCGAGTCTTGGAGGCTTTATTGCCTTCCTTGGGGCGAAATGATTTAAAGTAAAATCAAGAAGCTCGACGAATAAGAAATGAAGGAAGATAAAAAAAAATGTTGCTAGGATAAATGGTCTGGTTGTTGCTTTTACTGAAGAGAAACTGGGCGATTATCTTAAGCCATAAAGAATGCTGGATTTTACGTGACAACAGAAAATGATCTGCACAATGGTTTATCAAAGTTCTGAAGCAGTTCATAAATCTTAAGCTGCTCTTAAAAATAGATATCAGCAGCATGACATTCAGCCAATTTGATCCACTGTTCTCAAAACTGGAATGTGACTGTAAAGAATTAGCAGACGTTTCGCGAATCTGAATTAAAGGAAGCTACAATTTAGTCAAGTTTTTGAGGCAGATGTTAAAAAAAATCTAGGACAAAATATGCTCTAATGTATATGTCATAAATAGTAATATATAAATAATGCCATTTCTTGTTAGCAAAGTGATTATTTAATCGACTTACAGTTCACAAAAATGCCATCTCTTTTCAAGATGTAGGCGATGGTGTCTCGCTAGTGATTCCTTTTCTTTATTATCCGCATATTAGCGTGACCTTTTGGGAGAGACAGCTTCCTGTTGCCTTCTGCGCGGTTTGAAAGTTTTTCTTAAAGCCACATTTGCTCAGTTTCGTATCCGAAACGTAAACAAAGGAATCTCTAAAGAATTACTGGATTATATTTTGTAATCCGGCATATTTTTATTGTTTCAGAAAAAAATTTTAGTGGATACACTTATTTGAGTAGAGGTGCAGTGTTTATTTCGTCTACCGGCCTACGCACTCGAAATGATTTAATCTGAACAAGTGAATGTGCCTTAACGTAAATATAATCTTGCCCGAACGGCCAAAACACCCCGTATCAGACGATGTTTTCTCCTGGGAACGCAGGATTAAATCGTTTTGGAGTATACATTTTCTTTATTAAGTTTTCTAGAGTACCCAGGCCGGTAAAAAACACTGTAAATTTATTTTTACAGTGTTTTTTACCATAAAAGTGTTTTACAATAAAAAACAAATAAAAATAAAAAGTCTTCTCAAATACGGGCATCCACTAAAAATGACTCTCTTATATCCGGGTTTGGTCTGTTTTATATACATTAACACAGGCTCTAATTTGGGACCAGAGAAAATCTCTCTTATATCCGAGTTTCTCTTATATCCGGGTCTCTTATATCCGGGTTACACTGTAATAGAAATATTCGCCTGGGTCGATACTCCACGAGCTAAGGATTGAACTTACAATTAGTATGCCATCCAATTCAAGGACGCTCACTTTAATCCGTTAGGATACTCTTTATTTTTGGTGTCCGGACTATGGTATTCTCAACATTGATCAGTGGAACTATATCACTGTCTCTTCAAGTCTCTTCTTTATCTGTAACATGATTGTCATGCATTCACTGTCATACAGGAGATCATTATTCTACATGCCAATTCATGAGATAGTTCTTTAATTCTAATCTCTTTATATTTTACTTAGTTTCTGAAAAGCATCTTTGCTACTCCGATGAAACTTCGGATTTCTGTGTCATATTTTTTCGTCGTTCCCAATACATCAACTGCTATATTATATAAATAGTACAGGGGAAATTTTTAAAATTTTATTTTTGGGGGCTTGATGCTCCTTGTGAGTGTTAAATACTTCAACATTTCTTTCCGCCTTAAACATCGCCACTTATTGCAGCTGTTGATTTTTAATTGTTAGCCGACGGTTCTCTGTCGTTATTCTTAGAAATAAAGAAAAGAGTACTGAACTGTTACGCAATATCATTCCTCCTATATGACAGTAGAAGATATATATGATATAAACTGGGATGTAAATGAAAGGAATTATTAGGAGGATTTGAAATAATCATAATTAAGTAATTCATCAAGAGTCAAGCATAGTGCAATACTGAAGGAATGTAACAGGCATTAAAACTATTCTAGAAAAGATACAACTTAGGTGGGCTCGTCATATTGTAAGACTGGATGAGCATAGGCTTCCAAAAATAGGAGCTGTATGGAGAACTACCAAACTCTAACCCTTCAGTTGAACGTCTACTTTTACGCTACAAAGATAAATTGAAAGACAACATAAAACGTCTCAACTTCGATCTGAAGACCTGGGAAGCCCAAGTATCTAACTGAAAGGAGTGGCGCACATGTTTTATTAAGTTAAAGAGTTTTGAAGACAGTAGACTGAAGCATCGTGATCGGCTTCGTCAAGCTCTGAAGCAGAGACGACATCCAAATCCTGCTCTAACAAATTACATCCGTCACACTTATGAAAGCCCAACTGAAATATCTTTTCCTTTTCCTTCTGATTTTTCCACAATATCCCCTATTAGCATGCATAAGTGTAAAACAAAAGGTACCATCCAATGGTGACCCTCGTTTATCGTTCGCAATAGGAGAGTCAATTATATGACAGTGAATGCTGGACAATCTCCTCAGAGATGAAGAAGAGACTAGAAGCAATGGAAATGTGGTTATACAGAGGATGCTGAGAATATCATGGACTAAACATATAAGCAACGGCAAACTTTTAGAGAAAATGGAAATGAAAAGTGCACTTATAATTTACAGGAAGAGTACAGGGTTGACATTTCTAGGATACATAATGAGGAAAGAGGGTTTGGAAAATGTGATACCCACAGGACAGACTGAAGGCAAGAAGGACAGAGGAAACGACGTGTAATCTACATAGCCAATTTAACTAACTGGATGGCAGAACAGGGTTTAGGAGTGATAGCAAAAAGACTACATTTATTAAGAACTATTTAGGACAGGAAATTGTGGAGAGCCATCATCGCCAACGTCCAGAAGAGACACGGCACATAGAAGAATAATAATATTCGATTCGTATGGCGTAAGGCTAATCCATATTGTATAGGATGATAGAAGATTGTATAGCACCAGATTCTCCCCAAATTAATATTCACTTGCTGAAAAAGTTAACATTCGAATTTCAATTTCTTTCAGCCTCAGGGGTTTCTTTCGGCCTCAGAATATAAACCGACATATATCATTCTTGATGTTTGTTAAGCTTTATACAATGAAACTCCAGATAGCTGAAAATGTAAAAAAGAAAGAATTCATTACTCCGATCTTCTAATTACCTGCTGATGTGGGGCCAAAGTTGGGATCACAGAAGGAAAACACGAAACACGGATTAGATGTAAGAAAGATATATTAACAACAGGTTACAGAGATAGTGTAAGCGGAGCTTACTATATGTTAGTGTCCAATACTGGTAGTCGTACGCGGCTCTCTGTGTCTCTCTATCTCTCAGTGTAGATTGTTGTGTCGCATACTTAATATAGACCTGGAAGAGTCTATTGTGTAAGTAGTTCCGGTCTCACAATACCTGCTTAAAAAATCAGTATTAAAAATTCTTGAACACCGCTTTCTGATACTGGTGAGAAATACTTCAACTACATTTGGGACCACAAACGTAACAGTTCGTATTTTGCTTCAAAATGTTGCCTATAAATATATTCATATTCCTTGGTAATATAGATATTTCAAAAATAGACTTTATTTCGCGAACAGCTAAATAAGTGCACTTTTCCAATATTGTGTTACATTGGGGGGATGAGATGTTGAAGTCATTATTTCCCGGCAGACGACAACTCTTTCAAGTCATTATTCATGTAGTAGATTTTTTTTCTTACCGAATGTTTTATATTTATTGCATTCTTTTCTTGCTACTCTTTCCACCAAACTCTTTCATCCTGTTTTCATTCCTCTCTTTTGTTTTTCTTTCATTTTTCTTTCTTAGCCGATTCTTTGCTTTTTCCTTTCATTCCTCTTTTTATTATTCATTTTCTTTTCTCTTCTTCTCTATCCTCATCCATATTTATATAACTTCTCATAGCTTTCCTCTTCGTTCGTTTTCCGTCTTCCCTTTAATTTTTCCATGTTCTCTTTCTTTTTGCTTATAACTGAACTCGTTAAATTGCACCCATCTTCTCTTCGTAACCAGAAGAATGGCTGATAGGTCTTATATATATATATATATATATATATATATATATATATATATGTGTGTGTGTGTGTGTGTGTGTGTGTTTTAAAATCATATCGCCCCAAGCAAGGCAATAAAGCCCCTAAAATGCAAGAGGTTGCCGAATGTGAGGAGATATGAGAAAAAGAAGGCATTATTAAGGAGAGAGAACAATAAAAGAACAGAAATTAAGAGGACAGACGATGACAATTGATATTGCATTCAAAATTTTGAAGATCACTGGAAAGCAAGAAGCTGGAAGAGAGTTCCACAAGCGCAAATTGCAAGAAACTGTTAGCATAGAACATACGGTTATATCTCGTCATTTCTACTGTAAGATGATGAGACTTTATGATCAGTCTAGTAGAACGCTTAAATTCATGAAGTCAACAAAAGAGAAAAGTTCATTAGAACAAATACCATGAAAATATTTATATAAAAGAAATAGGAAAGCTATACTATGGAGGCGGGAAAAAGACTGAAGTCAAGATGCCAGGTCAGGACCAATAACATTACAGATTCTTCTTTGTATTTTAACAAGAATCTCTAAATATACCTTTTATCTGTTCAGAATTTCGTTTCCGGTTCCTTCTAACTTTACTTTATACTTTCTATCTCTAAAATCTCTGCTTAAATTCTGAAATTTCATTTACTATTTATCTATTTTTAATTTATTTACATATTTTTCCTTTATAGGAATAGATAGGTTCGCTTATTGTCCGGTTCGCTGACCTTCAGGGTCTTTTGAACGCTGACCTTCAGGGTCTTTTATCTTCTTTTTCTTGTCTATGATTGTGTTTTCGGTTCCTTCTCCTTGTGAAGTCTTCTAATTCTCTTTCACTCCCAGTAGCTCCTTCCGTCTTAGTGTCAATATCGCCTTGCTTGGGACAAAATTATTATAATAATATATAGCAGAAGCACTAAAACAGAACGTGGCAACTATATTTAAATAATATTTGTATATGATTAAGATAAGTCTATATAATATCCTTACTTAGTATATTACTCTTTTTTGTTGTGATTTTTCTCCTTGAACCGTGCTCCGTTAGGACGTGGGGGTCATAAGTTCACAACCTCTTAACCTTTGTCAGGCCTCAGATGAAGTAGTATGAATGGGCGGGAGGTGGATCACCGCAGCCTCAGATCTCTCATGACCCATATAACCCCCTGTAAAAATTAAGATTTTCAAGCCCTCATTATGTGTCCAAGAATTTTCATCTCTTCTTGATTCTGCATATAAGTGTTACGATTTTATTCTAGACTTCATCGTTTCTTACTCTCTCCGTCCATAGAATTCTCAATATCCTTCTGTATAACCACATTTCCGTTGCCTCTAGTTTCCTCTTTATTTGTTGGCAGCTTGTTCAGCATTCACTGTCACAGAAGAGGATTGATCTTCACATGGCATTTCAGTGCCCATTTATTTGTTTCTCACGAAATTTTCGTGTTTCTTAGTACTTTGCTTAACTACTCTAATGTATTTTCCTTAATCCGATGCGCGGCCGGATTTAGGTGTGGCCTTTTCTATTCTTTGCTAAAATATCCTCTCCCTTCCATCAAATGTCCGTTTTAGTAGGAATAGGAAAAATTGTTGTAACACAAGGGAAATCTTTCTTTTTTTCATTTTGATATTTAATAAGCTATCAATAATAAAGCAACTGCCAAAGCCAAAATGCGACTAAAGGAAAATTTTATTCTGCTAATATTTCAACTGAGGAAGTTGTGCCTGCTTAGAAAATCGGCATTTCACATTCTAGCTCTTAAGTTGATTGTAACATCTGGTAATGCTAGGATACACACAACTATTTCAACCGAAAGGATCCCTTCTTTCTCATTTCATAGCTCCCGTTATTTTTCGAGACACTCACGAGTTTTTTTATGTATTTATTCTTCTTTCTCCCCTTCTTCTTTTTATTACATTTCTGTTCATTTTTACCTTATTCTATTTTTTCTTTTTCTCCTTCTTTCACTACTTCCTTTTTTTTCCCTTTAGCCTTCTAATAAGTTGTCATCCCACCAATTTCTATACCGGCCTCAACTCACCCGGTTCATTTTTATGGTCCAATTAGCAAAGATCAGTTCCCCTTTGTCCGATTCGCTAGTTCTCGTTTATGTCGCGTTCTTGTTCTCGCGGGATCCGGGCGAGTATAATGCAGCTTTGTGTGAGTCAACACCTTTACGTCAAATGCCTTAGTCTATTTTGAAAAAAATAGCTTAGTCTATTTAGACAAAAAAATAACAAAACAAAAAAAAGCAATAACAAAGAGAATTAAATCACAGTAGACATGTTATTCTCACCGGCAAGATACTGTAGTAAACTCTCAGAGTAACATCTAACAGTAACATAAACAAAAAAGACATTTAAACAAAAAGAAATTCATGCTCAACAATACGCATGCGCATACATATATACTTATAAAAGAATAGCATCTCATTGGATATACCACGCTCTTGGCCTTGTGCCACATCTCAGCTACGCTTAAAAATCTTTAGGGCACTTCGACGTAGGTGTCATCTTTAGCAAGCTTGTCTCGCTAGATTGAATAGTGAGTTCGATCCTCACTGGGTGCTTCATACTATCAGTCTTGTGCAGCATCTAAGCTATGCTTAGAAAATCACCATCTATACTTATAAACACCAGAGAAGTCTGTGACCTTATGGAAGAAAGATCGTGTAGCGACAATTTTAAAAGTGCAGAAGCAACTTGCTCTGAAAATGAGCATTAAAAATCACAGCATTTTACATGGTGTTAACCCCATTTGGAAATACGCAACTGTTTCAGCCATTAAATATATAAAATTCTGTTACAAATTTCATCACAAAGTAAAGATGGGATGAGGTACTGAGTTAATAGTGTACTCAGATGGAATACTTCAAGAAGTCTTAAACAGAATAAGGAAGGAAAGCGTAATGAAAGGACTAACTATCAAGTATAAACTGATGTCGTCAGCATGAGAAGCAACTAATGAATTGGAGATGGCAGAATCAAGCACGTGCAGATATTTAATTATGTGGGTAGTCTAGTGACAGACGACGGAAAATGTGACACAGAAATCCGAAAACATATAGTAATAGCGAAAGAGGCCTTCCAGAAACTAAGCAAAGTAATTAACTCATAAGAAAAGATCGTTGGAAACAAAGGAAAAAAAAACTGATGAGTTAATATGTCGGAGCTATCGCTCTATACGGCGGTGAATGCTGGAAGATTTCATCACAGATGAAGAAAAAATTCGAGGGTGTGTATCAGGTTACACTACAAAAGAAACACTAAAAAATAAGAAAAAAAGACCCCCCCAAAAAAAAACAAAAAAAAAAAACAAAACAAAATTGTTAGGATGGAAGTGATAGGGAGAATATTATAGAAATATCCGAGCAAAGAAAAAATAGAATTAAGAGGAAACTCAAAAGTAAATCAGAGAGTGAAAATTGAAATTTCTAGAGCAAGCAATGAAGAAACGAGGTTGGAAAGATTAACACTCACTGGACATATTGGGAAGGAAGGACAGAGAAGAAACAGCAAACGAATGTCTGGCAGATTTAGGACAGAGTGTTTGTCTTCCTCTTTTATGTGCCGTCTCCTTTCAGGACGTAAGCGATCATGGCTATCAGCTTCCTCTTGTCCCCATAAGTTTTGTCTTTTTGTTATTTCTCCAAGACCCTATTCTGGCATCTACTTGCTCGTTAAGTATGTCACGCGTTGCTTTCCCTTGTCCCTCGTTCCCCTTATCCGCCCTGTGAGTATCATATTTTCCAAGCACCCCTTTCTCATTACGTGTCCCAGAAATTTTATCTGCCTTTTCTTGATGTTAAATATAAGTTTCCTCTTTGTTTGCATCCTCTCCAAAACCTCGACGTTGCTCATGTATTTGGACCATGGTATCCTTAGCATTCTTCTGTAGAACAACACCTCTGTTGCCTGGAGTCTCTTCTTCATCCTTGAGGAGATCGTCCAACATTCGCTAGCGTAAAGGAGGACAGATATCACGTAGAAGTTCAGTACTCTTTTCTTTGTTACTAATGAAACCCTTCTGTCTCGTAATACGCTGGCTAGCTTTTGGAATTCGTCTTTGGCCATCCCAATGTGTGTGTGGGATGCGGCATTCACCCTGGGCGGATTGAGCCAGCTTCTTCCTGTTGTGAGAAGAAGATTCTTGGGATAAATTACAGAAGTAGGGTACCCAGGCCTACTCGGATAACGTTCTAGCTTGCCGCGGGGTTCCCACAGACGCAGAGACAGGAACGACCAGAAGCCGCCGGTTGCCGATGCAGACGCTCCTTGGATTTTCACCATAGCCGGCGTGTGTGTCAGACCTGTCCACCTTGGGTGACCCTACCAGGAACGAAGTTCCGGACGGCATAGCTCTGACACTACCGTTTACACCCCCCCCAACGACTGTGAGGTAAGGGTTGAACTTTGGGGGCTTACAGTACCAGGTGTTCCCAAGCGGTCCCCCAACTAAGTACTGACCTGGCTCTACGATGCTTAACTTCGGTGATCGAACGAGAACCAGTGCGTCTTCAGATTTAAGCGTTGCACTTTCCATCTTCTTTCAGAAGACTTCCTAGGTATTTAAATTTTCGCACTTTAAGAGTTAAGAGGTTGTGGAGAGCCATGTTCATCCACGTTCAATAAACATTAAAGAAGGCGGCATTTTCGGTATCGCTTTCTAGATTCAGGTGCTTGACAAATGAACATTCCAAACACTTGTTTTTTTACCGAGGCCCGACCATAAAACTACTGGATCGGTTGATAAATTTAAAGCTCATATCGCGTATCCACCATTACTTTCGTCGGTCTTGCATTGTTTTCATTCTTTCCTGTTATTCTCCCTTCCTTTCAACCAGCCAGCCTGTTACCCTTCTTTCTTTTCTCTCTCTCTCTCTCTCTCTCATTCTTTTCGTTCTTCTTTTGTTACTTTTTTCTTTCTTTCCTTCATTAATTCAGTTTTTTCTTCTCCCCGTTATATTTCTCTTCTTTTGTACTTTTCATGATACCATAAACACTTCGACGCTAATTTAATATTCATGTGTGGGGTGCTCGAATGTTGCTATTTCGTGTTAATAAGTAATTGGCAAACAGAATAAAAGGTGGAGCGAAAGTCGTAATTTATTCAATAATATTACTTAATACACAATATAATTTTTTTATTTTCTGATATCCAATAGTGGGAAGGTGACCGAGTTGTTACAACGTTCGATTTCTGGCCATGAGATCCGGATTCGAATCTCACCATGGTAGATTTGTCAGGAAGGAGAGTTTTTTAATTCATCGGCCGGGGGGGCATCCCAGCGTGCAGCACCTTCGAAAAGTTCCTAAAAACGATACCAAGGCGCATATATTTCTTTAATCAGATTTCTCGAATATTTAGACTATTAGACAAAAATGAATAAATATACTGTTTAATAAATAAATGGAACGTCTATTCAAATATGAGTATACATTAAAAATAAAGTTTTAAGTGAGAAAAATATGTCGGATTGATAAATGAAATCCGTTAGCTTAGAAAATTACACAATGTTGTATAATGTACGGCATAAAATATTGTAAATTTTTAATATTACAACATACCAAATAATAATTTATTATAGTATGTATTTTATGATATGATTAATATGCAATATTTTATGATATAAAATATTGCATCTTACAAAACGTCTACATTTATTACAAGGGTAAGTGTAAAATTATCCGGACTTTCGTCATAATATGTCTTTAAGTTTGTCCCACTGTTTTCTGCTTATAGTTGGTACTATTGTGGTCACGTGATCGAAGTTTGAGCGTGATTGCTCTAGTTGTATTGCTGCTGTTACAGTGTAAACATAACCGCTCCTCTAGCAGTGTGCACCAAGGAGGAAAAGAGGAGCAGTGATGCGGATCTGCAGAGAAAATGCTACCTCATCGACACGCCGGTTCGACATTACCATCTTTCGAGCTTGCTGAATCTTCTCATCAGTGGTTGGAGGTTGACGAGCGTCCTCGTGTGTCAAGTTTGTCCCGTCACTGTTATACTTTTTGATCGACTCACACACACTTCTACTCGGTGGTGCTCTGTCGACATATTGTGTTAAACGCCTCCGATGGATTTCACCCCCTGGGACACTTGTTCGGATCAGAGAAATCGGATCACTACTCTTTGTTACCGGATAAAAAATTAAACAAATTTTAAACGTATCTCTACTTCTTCTATTTACCCTCTCTCTTCAGATCGAAGGTGACCATGGCACTCCACAACTTCCTGCTCTTTGTAAATTTTATCTTGTTGCTATCTTCCCTAATCCTTGTTCTGACATCCATTTACACAAGCTCATTTAAGCAGCTTATGAGATGCTTTCTCCCTTTTGTCTGAATTATGTCCTCTCAGTGACAAATTTTCCAAGCCTTCTTTTCTCATTATGCGACCTAGAAATTTCAACTCTCTTTTTGATACTACCTATATATGTCCTTCTTGTTTCCATTTTCTCTAAAACCTCTTCGTTGCTCACATATTGAGTCCATAGAATTCTGAGCATCCTTCTGTAGAGCTACATTTCTGTTACCTCAAATCTCCTCTTCATCTGCAATAAGATTTTCCATAATTCCCTGCTATATTGGTGGACTAATACACGAGATTATAATTACGTTAGGTTTGCATATTTTACACGGGTAAGTATTATGCATGAGTATTTACGTTTTTTTTTTGTTTGTTTTTTTTTTTTTGCAATTACTAATAACCGTTTGTCGGGTGGTATCCTATCTGGAAAAAGTAAATGGTTATGTCTATTTAAGTAAATGCTGAAGTTTTACATTTCTCTGTTTTTTTTTTTTTTTTTTTTTCATTTCATTGTTTTATATAAAGACTGATAATTGCTTTTCGGTTAGGTTTCGAGGATCGAACTTACTACTCAGTATTAATGTTCGACCAAAATAAGCTCCTTAACCATTACATATGTCGAGGTGTCAATTCTCTTTCTGATATCTAAATAGGATTTTCACTTTGGTAATTCACAGACGTCTTTTTTTTTTTTATAATATTCGGCTTTTCGAAAAGTAATTACCTATTTCACTGTTATGAATTATGTGTCAACCAAACAAGGCAGAACCAAGGTTGAATACTACGAAACTGCGTCTAGAATTAGTTTATCATCTCTTCTATTCGACAATCTGTCATTTATAGTGCATTTCAGACGTTTATTGCCGGCAACTCGATCGGGTAAACGAAGCATTACGGTGAAAGTGTTCTGCTTTGGTAAACAGAAAAGGTGTTCATGTTCTCCAGCATGACAATGCAAAGGGTACACTACAAAACAAAGCAAAGAAAAAACAAAATCGTTAGGATGGGAGATTTTCCCACGTTCTTTATACTAGATTTAGCACCGATAGATTTTTTTTTTCTCTTTCGATCGCTAAAACATTTCATGGCAGGCAGTGGATTCAAAAAACAAAGAAGTTGTAAACATTCTTTCAAACTTTTCACGAGGGAAAAAATCAAATTTCTTTAAACGTGGAATTGAAAAATTGCTCTCCCGTTCGGCTGCAACCATTGAAAATAAAGGTAATTACATTTTTCATAAATAAACGTCATTAATTTCTGAACAGTATGCTATAAAGAAATACATATATAAAAAATATGAAGAGATACATAAATAAAACATATAAAGAAATGCATGAATAAAAAATATATACATAAATAAAAAAAAATAATTTTATGGTACTGTGTTGTGTCCATAAAAAAATAAATAAAAATTATAGTGTTAAAAAATAATTATGATAAAAATAATTATAACAATTATAATTATCATTAATTCACTCATTCTAAACAATGAGAATCGTGCCCAATTTTCTCTACACAGGCAAACATGTAACGTTCTCATTATCGGACAAGCAGTTCACACGAACAGGTCGTTAACACGTGCTTCTACGAAAATTTTCTCTCTTTTTGCTTTTTCAGGGCATAATAGTAACATTTATCTTTTAGCATTCAACAAAAATTCGAAGTAAGAAAACCCCTGACACTTCTATTTTCTAACTAAATTATCTGGACAATTATTATATACATCTATATATAAAAAAAAACATACGGGAAAGACTGTACACACTTTCCTTATTCTTTATCTTATCCGTCTGTCGGATTCTGATCCATATTTGATTTATATTTGGCTCCAAACTTACAATTTTATTCAGTATAACTGCCTCTTGTGTCTCCAAAACCACATAACAGCGAGATAGTAGATAATGCCAGTTTTGTTGTTTTCACGACTTGCTGATTCCTAATTTTACGATTATTTTACGATGTATATATAAATAAATGTAAGTTGTTTTTATAATTATTTACTCACAGTTATAACTGCAATTCTCATGAATATATTTACTTCATATTAATTTTGCCAATCCTATAGTCATTTAATTGCAACGTCACTTGCCATCTTCTGTCTTCGTAAACACTGTTCTTTCATTTTATTTTTCCTCATTTCTCCCCACTAAAAATCTTTCCTTTTCACGCCATCTAAACCCCTGTAAATCATGCTTTTTCACTCCTTGTAAACCCATATCTTAGTAGCATTGTCACCTTGCTTAGCATGAAACGATTCAAAAATATTAACGGACGCTTCTCTTAATTAAAGTATTCAGTCAGTTAAGTACCTGTTATACGCTTGAGCGACCATGTCTCTTTCGGATCATGAGTGACTAGAGGGAAGATATTCCCACAGTAGGCTGCCGTTTCTTTCTGTGTTAGACTGGTTGCCAACCAAAGCTGTAGAATCGGGAAAGAAAAGACGGATTCATACTCACCCCAAGGGCATTTGCGCGTAAATGAATACAATGAACTCAACTGGAATTCGAACTCACCGATTTCTCATGCCGTGCCGTTATGCATTACAGCACATCGACATATCTTAAAACTTATTTTTAAAATTTTCTTAAAATGTAACAATTTTTTAACCTACGCATGAATATTGAGTGAGTGTTTCATTTCACCTGTGCCGTCAGCGTTCAAAGAGACCTTATTTCTCACTTTTGTTGCATTTGATAAACTTGCCTTTTGATTCATCTAAAAAGAATCTTTTTCATCACACAACTTTCGTCCGTTTAACTATTAAAATTTTTACTGCTCCTTCATATTTTATCGTTTGAATGTAGTGTTTAAAGTTCAGGTTCAAAAAGAAATTATTAGTAGCATGTTAGTTTTACAGGTTGTAGTGCATTCGGTTCTCTCATCGCATTCTCTCCATATAGATATGGACTAAATATAATTGGATCGAAGTCACTCAGGATTTGGCCAATTTTATGCGTTTTCGTTTCTCGAAATTTTTTTTTTATCTGCTTTTGAAATGTTTAACAGATTTGCTTACTGCATTAAAACATTAAATGAAAAATATTTTTTATTTCACAGTTTCCATTTCAAGGTCCATTTATTATTTGCCCCTTCCTTCCTTCCTTCCTTCCTTTCTTCCTTCCTTTATTCATTTTTATAACTTCATTTATTTTCCTCCGCCTCTCTTAGTATTTCTTCCACTTTTTACCTGATCATCTATTCTTACTGCTGTTTTTCTCCTCCCTCTGTGATGTTATCTTTATCTCCCTTTTCTTTTGTTCCTCTTCCCTCTACTCATCTATTTTCTCTCTCTGTATAATGCTTGCTACGTTTTCTAATCTTTCTCTCGTTGTTTCTTATTCAGTTCAAAACAAAATATTTCTATCTTTTTTTTTCTTACTCTGTGTCTCCGTGGACCATTCAGTTCATTTTTCTTACATTTTCTATTCATTTTCTATCTTCACTCATTTTTCTTATTATTTTCGCATTCTCTTCTCTTCACCTTTTCCTTCATTTCCTTTTAATGTTCATTTTTTTCTCTCTTTCATCTCCTCTTTTTTCTGGTGTTATTTTATCATCTTCTTTCTTATTTTTTTTTTCTTTTCTGGTACCCCTCTCTTTGTTTCTTACTTGCCTTTTCTCTCTTTGCCTCTCTCTTCCGGTCCGCGTATAATCTTTACTTTTATCCACTCTCTCAATATCCCTATTTTCAGAGGTGATTTTCACTTAATTTTTTTTGGCTTTTTATAATTTCTACACCCTCACTATATTTCTTACGCTTTCCCCACTCTCTCTCCCCTTTTTGAAGTGATTTTTACTTGACTCTTTTGCTTTTCATCATACCTATCCTCTCACTATATTTCCTGCATCTTCTCCTTCCCTCTTTTTCAATCTTTATCTTCCCTTGAGCTTTTATTTCATTTTTACATCCCCCATATTTATTTCTTTTCCTTCTCCCCCCCACTCTCTCTCTCTTTTCCTTCTCTCTTCCAGTAGGATCTTTTTCTAATTTCTACTCCCACCTCTGTATGTTCCTTACGTTTTTTTTTTATCTCTCTCTCTTTTACCTTCTTTTCCAATTTGATCTCCCTTTGACATTTTCGCTATTTATCATTTCTGCTCTCCCTCTCTTTATTTTTTACTGCCTTTCTCTCTCTTTCCCCTCTCTCTTTCTGTCTGATCTTTTTCTCACTTCTAATCCCCTTCTCTTTATTCCTTTCCCTCATATTTCTATCTCTATCCATTTCCAAACATCCCCCTTTGATCTACCAATTTTAGTTCGTTTTGCACTTACCCATCCGCCATTTTCCTTCCTCTTCCACTTCCCCTTCTTTACACAACCTCATTCAACAGGTTTCTGTCGTGAGGACAAGATGAAACGACAGTAAGTCGCGTGAGAGTTCACAAATGGCGTCCATTGTGGAGAGACTTTCTCTCATCACCTCTTTGCCAATAACCGTAACTTTCGCGTTTTATGGCCTGTGTACCCGTGACGCAGGCGTGCGGACGACTGTACGCATCTGAGCGTAACGTTTGTTCAAGGTTATACGAACGCAGATGTAGATGTTCTCGTCTGTGGCGTCTACACGCTCATGTTTGCTAATGGAAAGCGTGTAAGATTAAAAAGCTCTTATATACAAAAATCTCTTTCTCTTTCTCGTACGTTTTCTATTTTCGAATTTTGTGGTTGGCGGCGAATTTATTTTCGTTTTCATGGCAAGAAAGCCCATGCTAAATATATGGAGGGACACGCGCGCACGCGCACACACACACACACACACACACACACACACACACACACACACACACACACACACACATATATATATATATATATATATATATATAGATAGATAGATAGATAGATAGATAGATAGATAGAACGTTAGATTAGACGTTGTCATGGTTCACTAAGGAGCCAAATGTTTTTGCTACTACTACCCAAAAGTTAAAAGAAAATGTTAATGATGAGATTCGATATCGAGCGGCATTTAAGGCAGCTCCTGCGCAGGGTACGTTATTGGACCGTCATCACAATAGGTAAGGAGGAGTAGATGCGATAGGCAACAATAAACTACAGAAGAACTCAAAATTGATCGCTGCAAGTAAAAAATTCAACGGTAATTCTTCTGTTGTCACTTAATTTAAAGACAGTTTGATGCACGGTGGTCCTTACTTTCCGGAAAAAAATAATTATTTTTATTTCATCGGTGATATTCGCTGGATTTCGCAAATAATTTTGTTAATCTAATATTTATTTCCAAGATATGACAATTGTTGTCGTAGAAAAAAAATCACGTAAAAAAATCGCCGAAAACAATCGCAGTAATGAAAACTTGAGAATCCAAAATTTCAGGATTCCTGATCTGGGTCCGGATCCGAATCCAGCCCAGAATGTTTTGAATTTACTCACGGAGTCGGCCTGATTCGAAACTGATATGATATCGAAGAATTAAGTTGAAAACACGGACAATTTTATTTCGAAACAATGTAATTTGAGAACAGTAATTTTTTCATTTGAACATAAGCTATTGAAACTTAAAGAGTTGTGTCCCTTTAATTATTTTTATCTGTAGAAGCCAAGATGGCGGAATCCGAAAACAATCGCATAGTCCGGATCTGTCTTGAGAATCCAAAATTTCAGGATTGCTGGTGCGTATCCGAATCCAGTCCGGAATGGTTTTAATTTGATCACGGATTTTGCCTGATTCCAAAATGGTATGATAGATTGGGTTACGTACTATATGAGTAAAGTTGAAAGGTGTGACACAATGACACACTGACATTCACATTTATTATATAGATAATTTTCTCAAAAGAAGTTTTTAATGAAATTAGAATTCTCAGATCCACTGTTTCCCTTCATCTCTCTTCACTTATTTTTCTTACTATTTTTTTTCGTTCTATTGTCTTCATCTTTTTGTACCTTCCCTCTTTATGTTTATTCGATTCCTTCTTTCTTTTCCTCCCCTTTCTAGTTTAAGGAAGTGTGGAAATCAGTATCTTGGTGGTTTTCATTATTTTCCATCTTAGTTGAATGTGCTATCCGTTTAATTGTTACTTCATTTGCAATCCTTCATGAGACGTCGTTCCTGTTATTTCGTAATCTTCTTTGTGATTCTGGATCACCAGATTACGAGATCTAAAGAAGGACTGTCTTCTGCTTGAAACCATTTTTACTCATTATAGTTGTAAAGTTACATTGAAGCTAAAAAGTACATTAACATTAAAAAATGCCTTTCCTCCTCATCAATTCAGTTTTATCTCCGGAAATATTACTGACAAAATCATAAAAATGGTGGTTTAGTAAAAAAGTGGTTCTTACTAACGAAGATCGTGCCACTAATACTACATTTCATCGAGGACAGCTAAATTGACCTTTATATCAAAGAACAATGCATTTTTCTTAATCCACGACTTTCTTTTTTTTGTAAGCATCAACCAAACCAAAAAGAGAATTACAAGGTAATTCGATAACTTTCCCAAATACTCATACGATGAGACATATTTCGGAAGCCTCAGTAACATAATTCATTCTTTGAAGCATCTCAAATTTGGCAACGACGTCCTACAGCGGTAAATGTGGGTGGATTCAAGACCAGTTCATACTACACGTGATCCCTGACGGGGATTGGGTAGTCGTCTGATTGGGGGTCCTGGGAAGTGCTTTGTAACCCTTCCTATTTTATCAACATTTGTTTATTTCTACCTAACTTTATATACCTTAGAAATTAAACTAAGCAAAACTGACTAAAGTACAAAACATTTTTCGGATTTTGGCGTCTAATTGTTTTGCTCATGATAAGAATAAAAAAAAGTACTGTACAAAATTCACTACTTTCTATCCATAATGTTGAATATGTTTAAAATTCTACAACTTTCTAAAATTCTCAAGTTGATGTGAAAAATTGCCTCAAAACATTGTCGATTTATTTAAGATGAAATGATCTATTATAACATGTCTCTAATTTGTATTTAGATACATTGTATTTATTTTCAATTCTTCTAGTTGAATTGTTCCCCTATATTACATATGATACATTATTGTGCATAATTATGTTACAATACAATTCGTGTTTTATATGAATACTACCTTATGAAAATTGAGATGTAATCGAGTGGGTGTACCCGTAACATCGATTCGGCAGATGGAGGTTGTATCATAGATTCGGGGTGGCAGCGTGACACACTTGCACCGACTCTGGGTATATTTCCTAGTCTTTTTCTAATTCTATACATTTTCAAACTTTCAAAAAAGTTACTAGTGACAGTTCTAGGTGTATTAAACGTTTGTTCAATTTCACCAATCCCTTTCTTATCTTCATAATCAACCAAATTTTTCATCTTTCCCCCTTTCGTAAGATTTTCTCCTCTTGTTATCTGTAAATACTTTTAAAAAAATGCAGTATTTCTTGGTGTGAAGTGTTCCAATGACAACTGACAATTTCTAGGTCTTACTTTGAAGTCATGGCAATAGAAAATACTGGGACAGATAATGTATCTATTGGGATCTAGACTTTGGCAGTGATGTCATGCATGGCACCAATCTAGTTCAGAAATCTATAAACTACCAGCTATATGCAAGCGTTTTCCCCATATCAATGGATTCAAGTAGATTAAACTCTCAGGTATTAAAGGAGACTCCTCTTCATCAGGCCCTATATGTTTGGTGGTACACAATCACAAAGAAAGAGCTTTATCAAAAAACAAAAAACACACCAATTGAAGAGTTCACAACAGTAGTAACGACAAAAATGGATAACTAACTTACTTAAACAAAAAGTTGGGTGGGGAACAGCAAACAGTACTAGAAAGTTCGACGTCAGTTCCTGATCTTGTGAGGTGTAATTACTTGAAAAAACATTTTATAGAATAACGTTAACTGTTCGTGTTATATTGGAATAAAGCATCGCTGCCGACACTTGAGTTTGAACATAGATCGCCAGTGGGAAAACGCAGGCGATCCTATTATTGGCTTAAGTAGACCACGTGACCATTGACGGAACGCGTATATGTAGGATGTAGCTGACAACTAACGATCGCTATTTCAATTCTATCCTCTATTACTATTCGAATCACTCTTTCTAGTCTATCCTCTATTACTATACAGACCGCTATCCTCTACTCTATTCACTATACTATTCCTCTATTCGGATAACTATACGGATTACTATTCAAGCGAGTATTATCGAGCAAGTACTATTAGCGCGAGAGATAATCGAAAGCGTCTGACACCAGTATTGTTCAACGGCGTTATTATAGTTGTATCTGCGATTACAAAGTCTCTGCTACAACGAGCATTATGGAAGTGACAACGAATATTCATTGACCTTACAAAAGTGTCAAACGGCGAATGGAAACGGCGAAACTCAACATTACAAATATCATACTTGACGGTTATTCTGTACACGTTTTTATTCATTTATTGTTTACATATGCATTTTGGGGAAATTGATGACAAAGTGGAAATGTTTTCGTATGACGCGTTTCGTCCTTTCGGTCTTCATCGAACGAAAGGGATATTTATTATGATGCAACTACACATGCGCATGAAGGAGAAGAAATGCTGAAATATTCAATTTAAAAAAAAAATCGGTGTATAGTCTAGCGTATTTCATTTAGTTTCTTTTCCTTTATGTTTTTCGTACTTTTGTTATTAAATATCTCACATTGTGATACTACAAAATCTACCAAGAAAGGTGAAATGTAAAAACTTGGACATATATTTATTGTGGATAATCTAGTAATTAAAGCCCTTCCTATACATTTTTCCTCAGTAAATTGCTTTTTCTTTTTTTAAAGCAAAATAAAGAAACCCATCCATTGAACCTGCTGTTTTTTAAATGTCCGTTTTGCGTTAATATCATATATTGTTTGAATTCCTTGAGGTTTCTCCTATGTAGTTTTTGAAGCAATTATTACAGGTAGTAATTTCCTTTTTCAGGTTTTAGCTGTAGTTTTGTATTAATTAAGTTTTTTTTTGTTTTAGAAGTAGTTTTAACAAATTTCATTAAAGTTGGTGGAGAGAACAATATATTTTGATTCGTTGGGTTTGCCCGAAAATATGTATGCAAAACTTATGTATATGTTTTATAAGGTAAAATTTTGCTGTATATATAAGTGGGTATATGATTTATCGATTGTTACTGTTAATTCTCAGTGATATAGATTTTAAATAAGTATTTCATCAAGGATGTGCTGGTATTGAAAACTTAGGCCTTGACGTTATTGCGGAGAAGATAAACTGCGTGACAATAAGACATGAGGAGATCTCGGATATTTTGTGACAGCTTTTGTGACACAATTTCCCTGTTCAGTTCTGAAAATAGGTTGGTTTTACGCATACATAGCGTTGTCTGAGACTCACTTCAGACGATATTAAAATAGACCTTGTACTCAATTTCGCATGAATGTTTCAGAGAAGTCAGATCCGCAGATTAACTTGAAAGATGACCTCTTAATCGGCAGGTATCCAGTCGATGTCAATAGCTACCCAAGTAGATAAAGAAGCAATCGATGCAACTGTAGTTGTAATGTGCACACGTGGCATATATTTCCCCTTTCCTTAAAATGATGACTGGAAGATATATTAGCACCTACCAGAGAGGGAAAGCACGAGAGTTTCTTACATTTTCGTAACAATGTAGAATCCATGTTTGAACCCCCCCAAAAAAAAAACAAAACAAAAAAAAAAAAAAACAAAAAAAAAAAAAAAAAAAAAAACAAAAAAAAAAAAAGAAAAAAAAAAAAGAAACAAAAAACAAAAAACAAAGACACACCCAGTCAGTTATCGACAATAATTGACTTGAATTTCGGAATTACAATAATTTTACGGATGTTTTATTTCGTGTCGCTTTTTTGTATATCTATACGGCGATAAATTTACAATTCCGGTATAGCTCCATGAATGTCACTTCTTGCCTTATCATACACAGTAACCATGTTACTTGAGTGGCTCTTGGGACTTGTATTGGGTGAATATTAGTATAAAAATTACAAGGAAATCATGACTGGGTATTTAACAGTTCTGTCCCAAAATGAACTATTGAGCTCTCACATGTCAATATCGACAAGAGAAGCCATTACGTTCTATGTTTCTTATTGATGCCTGTATAATAAACATCACAATGCATTCGGAGTTAATATTCAGAAGTTGATGTGCCTAATTATGGAAGCATTAACAAAATGGACATATCTGTTATTATTGTATGACCTTCAATTCAGGTAGTTTGCGCGTCTTGGTTGCTATACTCACAATGTTCCATCAATTGTACCCTCAATATTAACCATTTGGTTAATGCATATATGGTCTTCTGGCAGTCCTGAGTTCCATAGCTGGATCACATATTAAAGAAAATCTATTGAATCGAAAAAGAATATCTGCGTTTTTCAATATTAAGCATTTGTATACATGACTTCGTTTCACACGTGACTGAAATTTTTGACCTACTGAAAACTGACATTTTATCGAAATTCTAAAGAAGACGAAAAAATTTGTAGAAGCAGCAAAAAGATATGCACCGTTTATGGAAATGGTGTCATAGCTGAGAGTAATGTTCGCATAAGTTTAGAAACGAAAATTTTAAATTTAGAAGGTCAGAAATATTCCAGCCGGTCTGAATACGGCAATGGTTACCAAACCGAAACGCTGATTAAAAATAATCCAGATCACATGACACGAGGCATTGCCGGGATAATCCACATATCACATATCGTGGAGTCGTAAGTTTTTTGTCAACACTTGGGGGTGTGAATCGCTACGATACTACGATTTTCCTTTGTGTGACGATAAACTTCATCCAGCTCCAAGGTCTCTGATCGGGAAATGTGAGGTTTTGAGGAGTGCGGAACCCCCTCCTAATGGCTGTTATTGCCAGGTTCTCCTTTAATTGGCGCTGTAGCACCTTTTAGGGTCCCAGGTATCGTCAAACAGTGAATCCCAAACAAAAATCAAAGTACTAAAGACGTATAAAATACATTTTTATAGTAAAAATACCAGCACTATA
This sequence comes from Acanthosepion pharaonis, assembly GCA_903632075.3. NCBI lineage: Eukaryota > Metazoa > Mollusca > Cephalopoda > Sepiida > Sepiidae > Acanthosepion > Acanthosepion pharaonis. The sequence continues at coordinate 958,342 of CAHIKZ030004836.1, forward strand.
TTTTTATATTAAAAATGACAAATAATACATCTTTATAGTAAAATTACCAACAAAACCTTTTTAAAATAAAATGACTAACAAGACATTTTATAGTAGAAATACCAACAGTACATTTTATAGTAAAAATGACCAAGGATATATTTTATCTGTAGTTGAACAATTGCATTAAAACATATATCGTTGAAGCTATAAGATTGTGTTCAAAATATGTAGATTCCGGCATTAAATAACCCATAGAGGTGTTGATATGTCGCTAAACAAAGTCAACCAATCGATGCTACGATGCTTCAAGATTTAACGTAAAAAATATAAGGCACCTTCATTTACATCAGCGATTCTCAATAACAAACTGTTATAGAAACGATTGGAGATGAAAAATGAATTGTTTATAACAATCCTTAGCGAAAATGATCCTGGGGGAAAATGAGTCACAGTTAACTCCTCCAAAGGCCGGTTTGAATCAGAAGGCGATACTGTGTTGCTTGTGGAAATGAAAGGACAATGTTTGTTATGAGGTCCTTTTATAAAATAGGACGTTGGATTCAGGCAAGTATTGTTTACAAGTGAGCAGATGCACGGCAGCAATAGAAGAAAAAAAACCTCCAGAATTGGCCAATCAGAAGGAACAACCTACCACTGGAACAAGCCCAGACAACAGGTCTCTTTGCAGACCTGCCAAAAATTGGAACAGCATCGCTGGTATGTTCGGCTATATGCGTCGTACCTACTTCAGCTTGCACCTTCAAATTAACACGTATTTCGATTTCTAGATAGTTCCTTTCATTTCTGTCTGAATTTTTTGGATGAGGAGTTATCATTATTTACACTATTTATATTCGGACTATTGTCCGCATTGTTGCTTTTATCGCAATAAGAAAGATAAGGACAATAGCAGTATAAATAATGACAGTGATGAAAACAACAAAGATGAAGACAACAGTCCGAATAGAAATAGAGTAAATAATGACATTGATGAAAACAACAAAGATGAAGACAACAGTCCGAATAGAAATAGAGTAAATAATGACATTGATGAAAACAACAAAGATGAAGACAACAGTCCGAATAGAAATAGAGTAAATAATGACATTGATGAAAACAACAAAGATGAAGACAACAGTCCGAATAGAAATAGAGTAAATAATGACATTGATGAAAACAACAAAGATGAAGACAACAGTCCGAATAGAAATAGAGTAAATAATGACACTGATAAGAACAACAAAGATGAAGACAACAGTCCGAATAGAAATAGAGTAAGTTGCGCCTTCTTCAGTTAACATTCTCAGCTGACATGAAGGGGAAAGACTATATTGAATCCATTGTTAGGTCAGTTGCTAAAAAAGTTGGTTTACTGTGTCGTGCGAGACTATTTTTCTCTCCAGAATCTATCTTACATATCTATAAGTCTACCAGTCAGCCATGCTTAGAATATTGCTGCCTTCTTGAAATCCTTGATAAAATCAAAGAAGAATGAAAAATATTATTGGTCTTGATCTGACGGCTCAACTCCAGTCACTTTCCCACCGCCGTAAGGTGGCCTGTCTGTATCTTTTCTTTAAATAGTTTCATTGTAATTGTTTCGATAAGCTCTTCGCTATGGTAGCTAGAATTATTGAATTTAGTCGCAGTACTAGACCGGCGTCAAGATCTCTTCAATATTTACAACTGAGCTGGCTAAATGTAGCCGTAAGTTCTAGGCTAACAGTTTCTTTTCTCGCACTTCTCCAGCCAATTTTAATCTGTAAAAATTTAAATGAAATGTCAATTGTTATCTACTGTCCTCCTGATCATGCTTTCCTCTTCCCGTTCATTATTAATGTTTCTGTTCCTAATTCTTTCACACCTTTAGTCTCTTGTGTCTTAATGGCTTTACTACCTTGCTTGGGGGTGATACCGATTAAAAAAAAAATAACTTTTGTTTCAACCCAATATTTCAGAGAAAGAAAAGGGTATATTTTCATTGATGTTCCCAAGAAAATCGCGCTTTGTGGATTACGAAAATCAAGTGACTTGAACCAAGATACAATGGAAAAAGTTGGTGTTCTCTGATGTGAAGTTCAGTTTAGGCGGTCCCAATGGAATTCAGTGTTATTGGCACGATCTTGTATGTGGGTGTAAGCGCGTTTATATATATATATATATATATATATATATATATATATACATGAAAGCATCTACAACATGTTGGTGATAGCATACACGTCGATGTATGCGCCATTTTGTGTTTATATAAATTATGACTATGCATATTATTGCATAGATCCGTGGTTCTATGTGTGTGGATGCGTGTGTGGGGATGCGTGTGTGCGGATGCGTGTGTGGGGATGCGTGTGTGTGGATGCGTGTGTGGGGATGGGATGTGTAGCGTGTAATTTACTTGGATTAAGTTTTTTTTGAAGAAAACACAAGCTTCGAGCTTTTCTTATTTTCGACAGAAAATCGGTTACCATAGAAATAAGCCGCTCTTTCTTATTCCCGTTTTTGTTTGTGTACGGTTAACTTTTTTTAATCTATTCCTCAATATCGTTTTTTTAACCTTTATTCCATTATTCTCTTATTCGGTTATTTTCATTTTTCTTTTGTCATTCAATAATTCTTTGGCAAAATAGATTGAAAGAAGTCGATTACAAAACAAAACAAAAAATATATCACAAGAGTTCGCATAATAAAGCTATGCAAAAATGAAAAGAAAATCGGCAAAGTTGATACAACGAAGCCAATCAGTTGGGTTCATTAAAGATTTTTACAATAGAAATAACAGATGTAGTTTTTTCTTCCCTGAAATCTTTTTAGAATGGCAGGGTTACAACGGATCGAAATACAGGAAGTTAAAAAAATAGATTTCGTCCCGGTCCCCTACAGCAAACCGTTATTCTGATATTCCAATAATTCCAACTTTAATATGAATATGCAAGCAGGCAAATCCATTTAAATTCTTTTATTCGGAAAATAAGGAATCAATTTTTTTATATAATTATTTCATAAAAATTTATCGAAATTTGTCTTTGAAAATATATATATATTTTTTTAATATTTTTATTCTTTCTATCGATAAAAAAATATGCAGTATTAATTATAGCTGGTATATGGGTGGGTAAAGTTAAAAAAAAGAAGGAATACAAAGTAAGGAAGTCAAAGACTCGATGGCTGATTCTTTGTAATTTTCATTGAAGTGTCCATTGTGAAATACCAAGGAATGTTGGCTTTGAGATGGAAACGTCATTCCTACAAGATACCCCGCCTACCCAGCCTACACTGCCAGTGTCATTTCTATAATTCGGAATTCAGCAAAGAGAAAATTAGGAAGGTTTTGCCATTGTGTGGAAGGATGGAGGACACTTTTATGTCCAATTAGGAAAGCAAATGAACGTACACAAAACGTCTTTGTTTCATCTGTCTCTGTTTCTGTCTCAAACTGTCTTTCAAATTAGTCACACCCACACAAACTCTGACGCACACAATCACACTGACAATATATAGATATAGATTTATAAAGATTCTATCTCTAATAATGAACACACTTCCCGTTTATAGGAGAAAAGTGTTCATTATCAGAGATAGAATCAAATAATGCCAAAATGTCGTTATATATATATATATATATATATATATATATATATATATATATATATATATATATATATATATATATATATATATATATATATATACACACACACACACACACACATGGTGGACCAATGGATTGCTCGGATTGAGGAATCAGAGAGCCGAGTTCGAATTCGAGTCGAATCATTACATTCACTTACGTGCTAATACCCTTGGGAAAGGTATGAATTCTCTTCTCCCCCACCCCAAGACAGACAAAGTCCTGTAGTCTTGGATGGCAACTGGCCTACCGCAGAAAGAAATGACAACCTACTGTGGGAAAAAATCTGCCTCGTCAGTCATGTATCGAAAGATTCATGATCTCCTAAGCGAGTATCACGCATAACGCATAACTGATATCCAATTAGATAAGGACAAATGGCACATAATTCCTCTATACGTAACATTCAGTTTAAAAAAAAAGTGTTCAATACAGAAGAGAGCTAAATATTATTTATTACTGGAGATTAAAACAAAAACATGTCAGAAATCGCTACACAATAGTCTCCTCGGCTGATGGCAAATTACTGGTCAGTGACCGATTAATTTCAAAAGCAGAATACTTCCTCTTTTTTGAAAAGGAAAGAGAATACGAAAAAAATACAATCAAAATGAGGCTTGTGGGGGTTTACCGTGATTAACCAATCAAATATGAGACCTTCGCTAAAATCTAAACCGACTGAATTTTTTTTATATACTTCTCTATATTTTACGAAATAGAGAAATCATTTTATCAGTCGCAACGAAATTGACTAGGATTCTATGAAGAAAACGAAATGTCATGACCTATATAATTTTTTTTCAATTGGTTTAGATGGTATATGTTTATGTGTGTTTGTGTGTCTGTGCGTGTTTGTAGGATGTATAATAATATTCGAAACAAAAGTGAAGATAATGAGACAATCTGGAAAAAAAAAACGAAAAAATAAACGTCGTGATTCGTCGGGAATTGGCTTCTTCAGGTTCGAATGAATTAAAAACTAAACGATTGATTTATGGTCACCAATTATCCTCAGAGATCTCAACGCTGCTTTCCTTATCTACAGTTTAGTATTTCTTTAATTCTAACTTGGAGAAACCAGATACAACAGACGCCCTTGGTTAAAATCGTCGTGTATCGCGTTTTCCACTTTATCTCATTATCTTTTAAATAGGCCAGCACTAATATTACCATCAGCTAGCAACTTAGATTAGGTAAAAAGCGCTACAATTTTAAGTAAACTTTAAGCAGTAATGAGTTAATTTCATTATTATTATTATTATTTGTCGATTACTTCAATGGTAACACTATTTTATCCTAAACTGTAAAACTTGGTAAGAATTTTAAGCTTGCCACAGCAGGCTTTTCTTCCTCGAACCCGTTCAGTACCGAATATCTTGGCTGTTCCGTTTAGTGGAATTGTACTCAATTTTAAAGTTTTAGTGTTTAAATTTGTTAAACATGCTAGTTCAATGAAACGATAGTAGTGAAGTAGCTTTTATCTTTATGTGCCGTGTTGCCTCAGAAACTGGGCGATCATGGCTCTCTACAACTTCCTGTCATTTGTAGCTCTTAAAAACTTCTAAACCTTGTTCCGCCAATCATTTACTCAAGCTCTCTAAGTATGTTATGCGTTGTTTTCGCCTGTCTCTCTTGCCCTCTATCTGACCCTGGCCTATCAGAATTTACAAGCCCTTTTTCCCAGAAACCTTAACTGTCACTCCCTGATGTTAAGTATGAGTTACTTATTTTGTTTCCATTTTCTCTAAAATTTCGTCACTGCTCGAATAATCGGTCCATGGCATCCGAAGTATACTTCCGTAGAACCAAATTTCTGTTGCCTTTAGATTCTGAAAGAAAATTTAGGAATTTTTATTGATTAATTACTACAGCTACCACGAAATTAATCCTTGAACTCGAAAGGATTAAAATGAAAATAAATAGACATAATACGTCTAAATTATTTAACCAAACATGCTTGAATGAAAGTAGGCAGCCTACTGCCAATTCCTTGAAGACATTTGGGTTACTAACACACAAAAAAGTGAATGTTTCATATCGAGAATATTTAACATCGAAAAACATAAAAGAAATTAATTATTTTTAATAACATGTGGAAATCTCCACGCTTTGCCTAATGAAGGTCGCGATACCGGAAACAGATGTAGCAAAATTATGGAAAATAAAGCATAATATTTTTTTTAAAATTCCCATTACAACCAAAACCGTTTGCGGCTTCCCTCTACTTTTTAATATACACACTTTTCTCTCGTTGGAACTACTATAAGCTCTTCCTTTTATATATATATATATATATATATATATATATATATATATATATATATATACAGTAGGTTCACCTTTACAAGGCTCAGGGGTGGGGGCACACGAGGTAGAGGGTTACGTTAGGAGATCATTTATGGGCATAGGAATGGGGATAGATCCCGAAAAATTTACATTGTATCAATCAGGAAACATCCTGTTGGGGAGTCGGTTTGGGCAGTAGTTTGCTGGAAGAAGCTGCTCGATGGGACTTTTTAACCGATGGCTTACGTAGGGAATGGGAGTAGTTGCTACCATGTAAGCATGGCATGCCATGTTCTTGCCGTGAACGTTTGATTTGGCAGGACCAGTAAATGTATTTCGTCCGAGCACATTCTGTGGAAGTAGCAATAGAGCAGCGAGAGGCTTGCCACATCCTGTCACATCTCTCTCTCTCTCTCTCTCTCTCTCTATATATATATATATATATATATATATATATATATATATATATATATATATATATTTATTTATGTATATTTATGAATGTTATTTTGTTTATGGGATTTGAAAAAACTAACGAAATTTTTTGCTTTTGTATGTGAATGCATGTTATGTTTGCCTTGGTAGACTCCATCGACGGACTAAACGCGTCGTCTAGAGTAAATTTTCTCTCTCTCTCTCTCTCTCTCTCTCTCTCTCTATCTATATATATATATATATATATATATATATCCGCATACATCTGCAAAGATTATCCTACTAGGTAAAAATGTTGGGCACGTGGGGAGGACTAAACTATTTACAAGAGAGAATGATTTGGAAGACGTGATGGCAGGCCTTTGCTCTCCAGTAGACGCTCTGGTAAGATCAGATTAGCATCTTCACTGAACAGATACAGTCGAACATTCTCAAAAAATCTAATCTAATTATTTCAGGAACTATGCGGACGAGTGTCCTTATTCTCGCTCTTTTTCTAAATATATTATAACCGAGATGATTTTCTTTTTGAAGTTTTGGCTTTCTGAATTTTCTTACTGTTGTGGTGTCCTCCTTCTAAAGAGTCTATGTTGGAATCTTCCACCTACTATAAGATTAGTAGGAGAGAAGGCCTTGGGGGAACAGTCACCTAGATTGTTCATCTGTTGATCTCTCTGCCTCGGCAGAGAGAAACCCGGACGAGGCTTTGCCGAATGGCAAAGTTTCGTTCGGGGAGGTAGACAGACCCTGAATACGTTTATGCGGGTTCTAAGGGAATAATTTTGACCGAGCCTACAGGCTTGGAAAACCCACGCTAAACTCGGCCTTGTGCCACATACATCCCTCGTAGGGTGGGGCTGTTAAATATTAACAGTCGCCTAGATTGTTCATCTCTCGAACTCTCTGCCTCCGGGCAGAGAGGATCCCCAGACGAGGCAATGTCAAAGGGCAGAGTTTCGTCTCAGGAAACAGCTACCCAACCCTGTTTTATACCGGGTCTATGGGGAAGTTTTGGCAGAGCATACAGGCTCGTATTGCTCCACATTAAACTCGGCCTTGTGCCACATCCTATCTCGTGGGGAGGCTGGTAAATATAACAGTCGAATAGATTGAACACTGCTCAACCGACACACGCTCACTAGTCGTGTAATACTCTTCTGTTGTACTTACTGTTTAATATATGATATATCTGTAACACTTGTTATTTCTTAACTATTTATTTGGTCACATCACTTACTCTGTAGATAATTCTTGATATCAACGATTCCTCCAGGCAGCGTTAACCAGAGTTTATGTAATCCTGAAAAATAGCCGATGACAAGCAAAGAAGAAAATAGTTGTCCTTCATAATTCTTTTTTATGGCGAGTCTCACCCTGTACAAGGCCCAGAAGCCACTCGAAGTAAACTGTTGCAGAGTAGGAGGCGCTGTTTATACTGATATATTGGGTTGGAGGATAACGCTTAATCCTAGACTTTAACAAGTTAGGATAGTAGCGATCGGAAAAAAATCCTCTTGGGAGTTGGTTCCACAGAGTACTGGTTCACGGGAAGCTGATAGAGCGGAAATTAATTCTAAACAATGGAATACGGAAGTATTTCGCTACAATGAGCGTAGCATGTTGGGTTCTAGCCGTGTAGCTTAGAACTGGTGGAAAGGAATGTAGTTCGTCTGACCACTTTCCATGGAAATAATGTTAGAACAGTGAGGGGCTTGCTACATCCCGTCTGTAAGAGAGGATTTGCGGGGCAGAAATAATTTGTCACCTACAAGAACGTGGAGATGCTTTCGGACTATCTAGGCTGGAAAGTGAGGTCTGAACAGCTCCTATCCAAATACGACGGCAGTACTCCATTTTAGGCATGACCGGACTCTTGTAAACGTAGAATATAGTACGAAGAGTCAGGTACTTACTAGAGATGTACAAGGAACAAACCATTTTTCCTGTATCTTTAGAGATGGATCTTATGTACGTGTTCCATTTGAGATCTAGGTTGAGCTTGAGGTACAGTAGTTGCTCAAGGCAAGAGACCACCCCAAAAGAATACCAATTCATCGTAACTGGTGTTAGTTCAGTGTCCGATTGGCGATGATGGTATGTAACTAGTTTCGTTTTCGAGGCGTTGAATGTAACGAGCCATTTTATTTCCCATTGAGATGTTAGAGATAGGTCAGAGGAGAGAACAGCTGCCAATCTCTGGATATATAGAGTTGGAGTGGGGAGCGGGTGAACCCATAAACGATTCTTTTACTTTCTTTGTGATTTCTTCCTTGTTTGTTTTCTTTTAGTCTTTTATTCCGTCTTCTAAAGATTCTTTCATACATTCTCAATTTTTTCGTTCTCCATCTCTTCTTTCTTTTTTCTTTCTTTCATATTTTCATTATCCTATTTCTTTCTTTCTTTTTACTTTCTTTCTTTCTTTCTTTCTTTTTGCTTTCTTTCATATTTTCATTATCCTATTTCTTTCTTTCTTTCTTTTTTACTTTCTTTCTTTCTTTTTTCTTTCTTTCATATTTTCATTACCCTATTTCTTTCTTTCTTTCTTTCTTTCTTTCTTTCTTTCTTCTACAGTCTGTTTCCTTCTTTCATTGTTCTATTACTTTATTTAAAATTCATGTGGGCTTTCTTCCCTTGTCCTCGATTTATCTTTTTTCATTCTCCACTTTGTTCTTTCTTTCTTTCTTTCTTTCTTTCTTTCTTTTCTTCTACAGTTTATTTCTTTGTTTCATTTTTCTATTCCTTTTTATAAATTCATTTGTGCTTTTACCCTTGTTCTTGATTTTACTTTCTTCATTCTCCACTTTCTTTCTTTCTTTTCTCTACACTTTGTTTCCTTCATTTTTCTATTTCTTTCTTTTTCGTTCTTTGTCTAAAGTTCCACCGTTGAGAATCTTTTAGTATACAGCTATATAAACCGTGACCACATCTACAATAAGAAAGGCATTACTGCATTGTGTTTGAGGATAATGAAGCTAGAATGTCTAATCTGGTATCATTAATGGCGTTCGGTCTGTGTTCTTTGTTAACTCTTTGGCGATGATTCCAAGATGGATAGTGTTCGGATTCAATCATGATAACATTATAAAACTCGTGTATAAATCGACTCTTTGAAGCCCGAATATGATCTAAAGTATAAAATATATAAATGGGTAAAATGTAATTGTTTGACTGATTAAAAATGTCAAATTTATGTATGGATTTCTTTTTGTTTACTGTTTATATATTAAGCAGCTGATTTCTCCACTGATCTAGTTTTCACAGCTCTGTAGGGGAAAGACTGGTTTGTATTATTCAATACTTCCACAACAAATCTAGTAACGTTTCATCCGTGGCCGGTAGTAAATTCACAAGAAAAAAAGGCACAGAAAACCCCCTATTTTTGGCGAGGAATTAAAGGCACAGAAAAAAGTCACAACTTAGTTTTGTGTGGGGCATATTTGGTATAAATGAACCCATTGTATCAGACTTTTGAACCATGTTTATTACTGTTAATAATTTCCATGGCAGGAGGCGTCAAAAGGATATTTCATTAAATCCGAGTATCATTAATCCACAGCAACACTATTATGCGAGATTTCCACTACTCACGCTGTCTTTAGGGTTAGGGTAGGGATATTAGGGCTAGGGTAGGATTACGGTTAAAAAGAAGTCTGTTAAAGAAAGAGGTTTTAACAATGCTAACTTATCTTGTTTCTTTTTTCTTGTGACTTTTTCCTGTGACTTTTTTACTTGTGACTTTTTTTAATCTGTATTAGTTTCATCACCACTGAGCAGATCCTAAATCTACTCTAATCCTGATGAGTGGTTGTACTCTGAATGAGCCTCCTTGTCTTGGCTGGGAGACTCAAGGTCACTATTAACCTCCATTGGAACTCGTTTATTCTTACAATTCGTTATAGATGCTGGAAGAATGGGCGGTTTTTCGTAACACTTCAAGTGAGTACCTTGCTCCTACTGCGATGCTCTATCATTAAATGATTCAGATCAGACCAAAAATGGAGTATTAATTTCAAGTCCCCATTGTTCAGCCTTGAAAGATTTCAAAAGTAATTATGTGGTCATAAATAATTTTTCAACCATTCAACTCTTTTTCCACAGATGAAACTTTGCTAGCCTCTCGCTAATCTATCGCTATTTCTATGGCAACTGTTCAGACAACGTACATTCCTTAACCCCCACCAGTTCAGACTCTCACAGCTTTGGCCCACCATGGCGTGGAATCATCTTGCTTCCCTTCGTATTCTTAGTAAAGGAGGAAGTTTCGCTCAGATAGCTCCTTCTCCACAACAGTCACTTCGTATGAATACCGATAGGATGCTTCTCTGACAATTATTAATTTTAACTTCATGAAGTCTAGGGTCAATTTTTATATATCCTACATATTCTTACAATATGCAGATCTTCCTGGTCCATTTACGCACTTGTAACAACTAAGTTCAGTAACCAGGTATACGGCTACATTACATTGAAACACTTGTTCTCGTACGATCATCTTAGTTAAGCAATATTGAGCCTCGTCATTACCTCGATGGGTGACCGCTTGGGAATACCAAGTGCTGTAAACTTGGATGTGCGGGTGGTGTAATGGATAATGGCTTAGTATTGTTAATCGGAGAGACGAATTCCGATACCCTTTATATTCTTTTACGCACAAATATCTTTTGGAATGTTAAGAATCCCCCTGCATGGGTTAAATAGTCAGACGTGTATCACTGAACTATTATTATCTCCCCACCCACCTCAAAATTTTCTTACTGTCCTAATATATTTTCTGGCTTTAAATAGCCTTCAAAGGGTTGATAAGTCGTATAAAGCGAACCACTCAATCAAAACTTTTAATAACCCTCTATCTTGTGGGCCTCGGGAACATTGTATTAAAACATGTAGGTCCCAACGAATCTAATAGGTTAATAGTACTTGTGGCGTGACGTAATAGAAGCTGTGTCTTTAGAAAATGATTAACGACTTTCTATTGGTAGATCTCATCTCCTAGGCAAGTGATTTCAGTCACCGAACAGTGTATAGAAAATCCTTTAAATTTGAACATTCAGAATAGAAGCCAAATAAGAAATTTGTTGAACAAGGAGTGAGACACGAGAAATCGATTTCTATTATAGGCTGGTTTTATAACATTTTGGCTGAACGTTATATCATGTGAGTGAGTCAGAGGGGAAAAAGGCTTAAGTGAAATTTACAGAAGCCGAATGTAAAGCCAGTTTCAGTGTAGATTAGATATGGGCAGACTCGAAATGATTGAACAGTTGTGAAGATGCAGAAATACAATAAAAAAAAATAAGGAAAGAAAAACTGTTACAGTTTCAATTTTTTTTAATCTTTTCGGGTTGTTTTCCGTTTATTTTTTTGTCCAGGCTTTGTAATTTTGTCTTTCGTTTTAAATGTTATTAAGCATTCATTTTCGATTATATACTTCTTTCTTTCTTTCTTTCTTTCTTTCTTTCTTTCTTTCTTTCTTTCTTACTCTTATATTGTTTACTCTGGGTATATTTCCTTTTCTTCTTTAATTTGACGATTTCCTTCTTTTATTCTGCTCTTTTGTTTTTTCCCGCTTTCTCTCTTTCGATATTTATTTACTTCAATATTGTTTCCTTTCTTCTTGCTACATTTTATACTACTAGGATTTTTTCTACTTTCTTTTAATCTACGATCACTTTCATTTTCTTTCTTCTACATTTTCTACAGCTAAAAATTCTTTCTATCTTCTTTCATTCTACGATTCGCATTTTCTATTTTCCTCTTTCCTTCCTTTATTTTTCCTTGATTCTTTCTTTCTTTTTTCTTCTACAATTATTACTAATATGATTTTGCCTTATTTTATTCTACAATTTCAATTTTTATTCTGTTGATTCTTTATTTATTTCATTCTGTAAAGGTTGTTTGCTTTCTTTCTAATACAATTTTTACAAATACGATTTTCTTTCTTTCTTTCTTTCTTTCTTTCTTTCTTTCTTTCTTTCTTTCTTTCTTTCTTTCTAATGAGTTTTTTCTTCATTTTCCACCCTGAATGTTTTTGTTGCTTTCATTGTTTCTTTTTCACTTTCTTCCCGTATTTTATTTCTCTTTGCCCTTACTATTTCTACTCTTTGCATTTAATATTGACAAATTCTTTTTGTAATGTCTTTTTAGGCAGTAAGATTTCATTTAAACCAATTTTATTACATTTAGTCGAAACAGTCTGTGTGAATAATTTTTTAAAATTCTATTTGTCTACATCTTGAATAAACAGCAGCACATCCGGATCTAAATTTTGGTTAAATGATCCAAAGTTCCTCTTTTTGTTTGTTTTTCTTTTCTTTCCGAACACATCCAAGAAATAGACCTTATTACCCATAATGCATCACTGACCAGTATATAAAAATAATCGAGTTAAAACACATCGCCTGAAGATTGCGTTCAAGGATAAAATAAACAGTCACCCCTTGGTGTTAACGACAGTGGCCAATTTTACATTTGCATAAGCTCTATCTCTGATACTGATAACTTTTACGCATAAATACAACATATATATATATATATATATATATATATATATATATATATATATATATGATCGTTAAAACTCTTCCTTTTCTTAAATTTAATGATTGTATTATTATTCCTTTATTTTTTTTCCTATTTGAACAGGAGTTAACATTTTAAATATGTCATTGTTAATCTTCAACCTTTTTTAAACTCTGTCTTGATTTTTATATTTTCTATCATCCCGTACTTTGGTGTTTCTTTTTCTTTTTTTCTATCTCCCTCTTAAAAGCCTTTCCCCTTATATATTTTTGTTCCTCTGTTTTCCTCTGTTTTTCTTTTTTTTTCTATCCTTTTTGAATTTTAAATTTTTTGAAAAAAAAAAATAACGATACGATTCATTTTTCTAACAAACTTTTTAGTATCGACAAGCTCTAGGGAATTTATCACGAGGATCGAAATGGCCATAAAAATGAGGTACAATTGTGTTTCATTTTTATGTAATTTATTTCAATGCCCTATAATAATTATATTGAGCTCTCTTTTTTGGATCAGTTTTAATATTTTATATTAATAGAATTCACTTGGATTACTTAGCGACGGAAGCCATATTTTTCCGTTGTCGTATGCTAAAGTACTGTAAAATATCCCGCTTTCTTACCGTAACAAATATCCAGTCTTTTGACTTCGCTCATGCAAATGTACCTTGCGTTCTATCTTAGAGGTAAAGGCCTTTTGCCAGATTTTGTCTTGTAGGAAGATTAAGTACGACCAGTAACACATCTGCCACTAAAATATTTTCCTTGATATATTTGACTCTAATACTACTACAACTACTACAACAACAACTACTACTACTACTAATAATAATAATGTATTCAAATAAGAGGATATATGTTTCTGCGGTTCGATTGACTTGCTGTCTGATCACTGTCCAATATTTATAATTTATCCCGTTGAGTTTACTCATGAGAAAATTTTACCGCCATGATTGCCGCCATATTTTTTTCGATTGAATGAAATCTTTTTGCATCGATCGGCACGCTTCTCACCCAACTACCATCACAACTCTCCCTTCCAGCCCGTCTATGACACTCTCCCCACCACAGATCTTCGTCCTCTTTTTCCCTCATGTGTCCATTTCCTTCAGTGGGTCATTTGATCTTTCTCTTGACTCTTGAGAGGAGCGAGGTCGAAAATATATAAGTGAAAAATACGAAACATATGTGCTTTCTCTCTTGATAAGAGATCCTGTAGCCCGAGGTCTTCCTCATGAGTTTCCCAGCCGACCTGCTCAAGAGAGGCCTTTAAAAGTCGTGTTTCTCCTCGTAGATCAGCGTTATTTTTTCTTCTTCTCCAGAACAGTAAAATCGACGAGATCTACTATAATCAGAGCGTATTTATTACTACGTAGCTGTAAGGCAAGTGCTATTTAAAAAGTCTGTAGATGTGCATCAACCTATGTTTATAGATATTTATTGAGCTATAGTCTACTCGTCGAGGAGCCGTGGTAAGCAAGCTCGTCTCACATGCGATTATTTTTAAACGATTTCTGTTCGCATCTGATGCGCCAGATTTGGTAGAGCTTTGTTTTAACTCACTCCTAGCGGTTATAATATTATGTCTGGCTTAGGCTATTTGCCGTGACGTCACTAGAAATTCTCATCGATTGACACCAATGAACTGGCATTTACCGGTAACCCCACTGTGGACTAGATGCGACACAAGGTCAAGTTTATTGTCGGGAAACCGAGCGTTTCCACCCTGGTCACCCCTGCTCAAAACTGGTCCAGAAAACTTTCCAGCTTGTATTTTTTTAGCCGAGCTATCCCGCAAAAGTCACCCTCTGGGTCTTGGGTAATACAGCGAACTACTGATTCCAGCTTGTCTGTTTTCTCAGCCAAAAAAGCACCGAATGAGTCACCCTCTGCTCAAAAACAAAGGTCTTGTCAGTAGCAATCCAGACAGCGAACTGCCTGACTCCAGCTTGTCTGTTTTTCTTAGCCGAAGAAATAACCCCGACTGAGTCATCCTCCGCCTGAAGATAGTCTTGTCAATCTCTCTGCGAAGACAGATATCTTGTCGCGAGCCTGGGATAGACTGCGACGGACTTGTATTTACAAGTCGCCCCACTGTGGACTAGATGCGACGTACGGTCAAGTTTTCTGTGGCGAACAAGAACACTACCACTCGAGCCACTCGTCAAAATTTAACTATCCCCCGCGAGTTTCGGACAGAGTAGTCTCTTTATCCATTTGTGCTACTGGGAACGTCACATTTACTCCACAACAGTTTTTTGTTAGATGAAAGGGTATAAAGCTTCTGAAACTCGTGAATTCACTGCATCAGGCAATAGAGAAAAAACAAAGGTCCAGGATCATGAATGGACAATTCTGAAGGATGCCTGACTAACTTTGAAACTGTTAAATGTGACATACAATAGAAAAAGGTCCAGGATCACTCACTATCTCGTCATACTTTGAACTAGGCTTCAAGTTCACTCTAGACCTCAAGTGGAACTCATATATACAATCAATTACTGAAGATGCTGTAGACAATGATCAAATCAATCTATAGCTCAGACACTATTCAACTCCTGCTATGAGTTATATTTACAACAGTGAGAATGTGACAAAATTAAAGTATTACTGGCAAGTTGTCCCACTCAGAGAATTTCAAGCACATATCCAAAAAAAAAAAAAAAAAAAAAAATACCAAGCTGGATGTCGAAGGAGAAGAACGGAAAGTTGTTACGCTTAAGGTACACGACATGGACACAGTACAAACATGGGGCTACGTGTTAGTCTGCTGTTTCGAAAACTTTTTGTTTTCTGCCATCCATCGAATGTGCCAAATCGCTTCGCGTAACTGTCACTAGATCATCAGGGATTTCTTAAGACATTTCTTTCTGTCAAGTCGCTTTTTGCATCGCATCAATTGCGTTTTCAAGAAGATGACGTTTACGATGAGATATTGAAATATTTGCTGGACTGTGCCAAAAATTTGTTTTTTTTTTAAATTCAGGATTATAGTTTTAAATCCCTTTTTAATTATTAATGAAGATTGTTCTCACTAACATGTTCGTTTTCTGTCTCGTTCAAGAAAGCTTATAACCCATTCTTCAGTTCATGTGTTAATTTCTCTAGGTTTTGTATGTTTTTAGATATTTGTAAAATACTGAAAATATATGTAAGTGTAATTGAATGAAAAGATTCAAACCTAACAAGGTTTTTCATTTTACTGAAACAAGCGTGAAACACATGACCTGTATGTATTTATTACGTGGTTTGTTTGTTTGTTTGTTTGTTTCTTTCTTTCTTTCTTTCTTTCTTTCTTTCTTTCTTTCTTTCCAAACAGAATCTCTGGTATAGCTTTTTCCTTCCGTCTTTCTTTGCAATCAAAACTAAATAGTCCTTTATTTATCCAAGGTAATTGTAGGGTGTAACCCACATGATAACTAACAGAGGAGCCAAAAGAAATATCATCTACCGATAAGGATATCTCGTGGTAGTAATGACTCACAATTTAGTTTTTAACCATGAGTTGCGAGTTCAAACTCAGTGGATGCGTCATAATTATGACATTTTGATAGACCTAAGTAGGCACTACTACTGGGTCTTGCCTTGATTAACAAATTGCACATATTCCACTAGCTTCATTGGTCGGTGTTAGCAGCGATATTATTGAATGCTGATTTTCTAGGCAAGCTGTCAGTGTTTCTTTACATGGAAAATTAACGCAACAATCGTCTTTCCTAAACAATTACCTAAGCGGAATAAATATTTTTTGTAGCGACTTCTGCCTCCACCATTGAAGCTTTCGAAGTTTTACTTCCTTTCCTTCTTTGTTTTTTGTTTCGTGTTTTACATTGTTTCACATTATTGTCTATGGCGAATTTGCAGCAAGGGAAATTACCTCGCCATTTCAGCTAAGTAAGTAAAACAACCTTTGATTGAAAGATAAGTAACTCACGTCATGGGTAATTTCGCGACCCAAGAAACCAGGAAAGTAAAGTAAAAATAAATAAATAAGTATAATAAATAATAAAAATATATATACGAATAAAAATAAAACAAGAAAGCAGAGAGTATAAATAAACTATGGTAGAGAAGTTGGGGGTAAATTAACAAAAAACAAAGCAAAAAATGATGAAATTCTCAGAGACAAGTCAAGAAAAGAAACTAAAAATATAATTATATGGTTAAACAAAAGTTTCTTAATAATCTCCGTGGTTGAATACAAGTCAAAAATAAAAAAAAAACTTTTCGTTTAGAATCATCACATCTTCCACATTTTTTTTTTATTATTTTTGTAATAAAAACTATTCATCATTTTCAGTACCTACTTTTTTATTCGTCTTACTCGTACTGTGATATCAGACTAACGTCTCGTCAAGTGTTACAATCAACATCTCGTATTATGCAACGGTCATTAGCTTCAATTCTATTATTTTATTTCGAATATTTGGTTGTACTTTATTTTCCTTAATGGGTTCATTCCTTCCCCTCCTCATTTCATGCCATATATTTTCATCTGTTTCTGTAAAAGAAGAAAAATACAGTTTGTATATTATCAAATTTTTTATGTCATGAGCTTAATAGGATCCCTGTAAATATACGGTATTGTGGTATATGTTGGATCGAATGGTGATGGATGAGTTCTTGTGGTGATAGAGTAAATTGTAATGAATGAATGGGTTGCGAAAGAAGAGTTATGTTTAGGATACTCAGTGTTTAACAGCCTCAAGCTACTTCGACCTTGTGCCAAAATTGGAATTATATTCAAATAAATAATCACTAGCTTGATTCAAAATCAGAAGAAAACATTTATAATCATTCAGGATGCATTTGAAATGTCTTCTAACGAGCGCGTTCATTATGCTACACCTAAAGATTAATAAATATGATTAAATAAGGAACAAATCTTTGTTTCAGTTTTTAAATAATAAAGGATGTTTCAATACTTGGACCGATTTTAAATGTGAATCATGTTTTAAGCGTCTAATGATTTTTTCTTTTTCTTTCAGATTTAACTCTTTGGCCAATTTCAACCATGGAAAAGTTTAACAATCAAACAACGTGTTAAAGCTATCGAAGCCTATAAGGAAAATGGACGTTCAAAAAGAACTACATTTTCATGCACTTCGCGATTTTTTTGGTCAGCATAATCGATCCAACCGAGTGTGCAATTGGAAACGATGTAACGTTGTCGTGGAGCGGTTAAATTTCTGCGAGCGATGACGAATAGAGGTGTTTGGATTTTCGGCCACATTCTTGTGCACTGCAGCAATGTTTCAGCTGAACGGCGTAAACGAGCAGGCAATGGTGTTTTCACATCTGGCACCAAAACCAGTTGGTTTGAACTTACGAACAATTTTTCCAATTTCACTCTTGAAACTTTAACTTAATTCACATTTAAAATCGGTCCAAGCTATTGGAACACTCTTTATTTTCTTTACATTCATTGTGTAAGCTTTTATGGCTTAACTTATATGTACGCATCTATGTGGGCGTTACGTGTACATTTCATGCCATCGGTATATGTATTTAATTCTTGCAATGTTAGTTTGATTGTGTTTTACGTCTTATCAAACTCTTATAGGTTATTTAAAGCCTGAAAATATTTTTAGACTAAGAATTTTTTGGGAACATAATAATGGTTTAGGGTTTTACTAATTATTTGGAGGGGAGAAGATATGGATACATAAAAACCTTTCCCAAAGGTATTTGCGCGTACTTTAATCTAACGGATCCAACTTGAATTCAAACTCGGCTCTCCGATTAATTCTAAGCCATTATCCATTACACCACCCGCGCATCCAAGGTTACAGCACCTGGTATTTCTAAGTGGTCACCCATTTGGTGCTGAGGCTCGAGGTTGCTTAACTTCGCTGATCGTCCGAGGATCGGTGTTTCAACACGATGTGGCCGTAAGCCTGTAAAATTAGTGTAATTTTATTGCATGATAAATATAATCAATGTTGCACTTGACTGTATATACTAGATTATATCGTCTGCAAATATTTGGATCTTAGCTTCATTAAGTATAGTATATTGATGATTATATGGGCGCGTTCGCTTTTTGACCATGAGACCCTCGTTCGAATCTCGCCATGGTCGATTTTTCAGGAAGGAGACTTCCTGATGATATCGGAGGTCAATCCTTTGGAAATTGTCTGAAAATCATACCACAGGTCAACCCAAACTTTGTGAGTGAAATTCAGTAGACGGAACTCTTGAGGGCCGTCGAAAGCTGTGCTTTATTGCTAGTACAAAGCTTCATGTTATCCTGGCCGAGGGCTTGAGCCTGCTGGCCTTGTTCAAATTGTTGATCACGCTAGATAATACGCTCTCTTCCAGAAACTGAACTAAAGTCTGCTCAGAATAGTTGCAGTATAAACCACAGGTGGGCTCTGTGGGTGTTGAGCAAATACAAATGTGTCTGAGCGAGCGTCTGCAATAGGGATTGGCTAGCCGCTCTAGTAGAGAGGTATCCTCGAATACGAGTGACCAGCTATTATTATTAATTATTGCTGATAATAATTGGGTCTGGTGGATATTTATTGTATATTGATTATTTATCAATGTTTCTTTTGGGTACTTTACTCTGAGTACTAAGGTAACATTTTTACAATCGGAATTATGACTTACTTTGTTTATTCATGATATTAAGAATTTTTTTCAAAAAATAATAGAAATAATATCACAAAAGTAAAGACTACCGTGATGATATTTTTAAGAAGGTCGTTCAAACATTTAACCAGTTTGTGCAATATTTTATTTAACAAATCTATTATGTAGCGTTTGTCTTTAACCGCAACATAACGTTTTTTTTTCTTTTCATTTGTTCTTAGCGATTTTTTTTTACAGTAAGGTACACCGTATACTAGGCCGGAGCAGCTCAAGGTAGGGGTTGCGTTGAGGGTTAGTTTATATTGAGAGAAGGAGAAGATAACGCTTTGCTCTAGACTTGAACAGGTGAAGATCGTGGTGATAGGAAAAATATCCTCTTGGGAGTCTGTTCCATAGGGCAGTGGTTCGCGGGAAGAAGCTGTTTGAGTGAAACTTACTTCTTGCTGGTATAATACGGAGGGAATGTGAGTGGTTTGCTACTATGTAAGTGGATTGGCGGGTCCTAACTGAGAAGGTTTGACCTAGTGGAAACAGGGGATACATCACTTTCCATGGTAGTAGTGTCAGAGCAGTGAGAGACTCGCAACATCCCGTATTTGAAAGAGAGGTTGGAATGTGGAAAATAATTCTTCTCCAACAAGGTCATGGAGGCGTTTTTTAACTCTATCAAGACTGGAAAGTGGAGTCTGGGCAGCTTCTACCCAAATATGGCAACATTACTCCATTTTCGGCCTGATCTGGCTCTTATTAAGGTGCCTGTCCCTGTTCGACTTGGAGTATCTCAGTCCTTAGTCCAATGTCAGTAACATCATTCCATCGTGAAATACTTCGAGCAAGTTTTCTTTCCTTTCTTTTTAATTGATCATCATTAACAGACATGGGTGAAAATTACAACAGTCTAGACAGAAATGGAAATAATAATCCTTTGTCCTGATTAATTCTATCTTTTTCTTGGGCGTGTAATATACTGTACTCGTTAAAAGCTCGCCTTGCAGATGATTGTGCAGACGCTGCTGCTTCGTTGCTCATCAAGCGCCCCTAAACCGTAGCTTTGTGCCAGACTAAGTTACGGATTTTAATACATCATAATTTGCTCATAGCTGAAAGAATTATATCTCAAATACACATGGCCAGTCCTCAAACGCTGAATTTCAAATATTGATTTTTAAGTTAGCCAGCCATCCTGAGTTGCCAGATTGACGCAGCACAATTTTCTGAAGTAATCTTTTTTAGTCTTATTTTCCTTCAGATTTGAAAAGACAAAGTTAAATACGGTCTCCTTCTACATGTACCGTTTCCATCAGGACGTAGGCGATAATGGTTCTCCACAGTTTCCTGTTCTTTGTAGCTCTTAATAAATTCAATCTTTTTGTTATTTTCCCCAAACTCATCCATTTAGTCAATCTCACTAAGTATTTTATGTGTTGTTTTCCTCTGTCCCTCTTGCTTTCAATCTATCCTATGAATATCATATCTTCCAAGCCTTCTTTCCTCATTATGTGTTATGGAAATTTCAGGTGTCTCTTACTGATGTTAAGTATAAGTCTCTATATAGTTTCCATTTTTTCTAGAACTTCATCATTGCTCACATATTCACTCCCTGATATCCTCAGTATTCTTCTGTAGAACCACATTTTTGTTGCTTCAGTTCTCTTTTCATCTTTGAGAAGATTGTTCAGCATTCGCTGCCATACAGGAAGACAAATATCACATAACTCTTCAGTAAACTTTTCTTTGTTCCGAACGAAGTTTTTCTGTTTCTTAACACATTGCTTAACTTTTGGAAGGCATCTTTCGCTATCCAACCGCGCCTTCGGATATCAGTCTTGGACTTTTCGTCTTCTGTTAAGACACTTCCCAGATATAAATATTTTATTTCAGGATCTCCGATTTGTAATTTCCAATTTGCATTTTGGGATAATCATTTTGTTAACAACCATGCGTTCTGTCTTCTTGTAGTTGCTGTTCAATCCTTTAATATAGCGTTCCTTTACTACATTCTGTTGGAGTTTTCTTTCTGTTATGGGATCTTACCCATAATAATAATAATAATAATGGACTATTTCATACTTAATAAATACTGCGCCTCAGGAGTAGGCAAGGAGTCAGTAGATCAAGTTTTATTACTAACACCTTTTTGTTTAGTTTCTTGTAAATATATTATAAGTCATATTGTATATACTCATTGGGAATCTTTTAAAAATTGTTGTTTTTATGCTCCCCCCCCCCACAGACAATATTTGTACATAAGGGGACTATTTAGAATTTTCATTGAGACAAAGAGGTATTTTGGTGGATGTAGTAAGAAAGGAATGGATAAATGTGTTGTTTTATTGATAGGAATATTGTTTGGTATGATAGGGTCAATGGTTGTGGCTAGCTAAGTTTTATATTTAGACAAATGATGACCGTCCTTTCCCCAACCCCCTTTTTGACCTTGTGCCACATTTGTTGTACATTTCAGCAATAAATATCGTCAGTAGTTCAAGTCGAGTCAGTAGTTCAAGTCGAGTCAAGAGTCGAGTCCGAGGCAGTCCGAAACAGAGTCGCGTTCAGACAATTACTGCAAGACATTGGAATCGTGATACTGGTAGAGACTACATTGTTCTCTCTACTAAACATGATTTTAATACTAACACTTCTACTTCTCTGTATATATTCCTGTTTGTAATATATCTGTGTTATTCCATACCTGTGCTCGAGTTCTTCTTTATTGGTTCTACCTTGGACTATCACCGTGGTACAAGGAACCGGACCATAACACTTTCCTTGTCTGCCATCAACACTGCGTCATCTGCATATCTTATGTTGTTAAAATTGTAACTGCCAACAATGAATCCTGGTAGGACTCTCAGAATCACCTCGCTATATATATCTTCGTCTTACAGCCTTTATATCTTTTGTATATATCTACTAAACTCATTTTCTATCCGTATGCAGGTCTGTTTGCTGCCGGGCTAGGTTCTTCTTCTAATATCCTCCCTAATTATGTCAAGGTTGCTGAGCAGGTCCAACAGATAGTGTAATGACGTTACTTTATCGAATGCCTTTGCATAATCTATAAAACACAGATATACGTCTTTCTGCCATTGTATTTCTCTTTCTTATAATATTCTGAACATAAATATCGCATTCCTTGTTCAGTTGTCTTTGACGAACCTGTACTGTTCTTGTCCTGTTTCCTCTCAGATTTTGCCTCGCGCTTTATTTAGCAAATTTAGCTTAACCTTGCACACACTAACCGTTTTAGAAATGAAGATCGACTTGACTAACACAGTAGTTATTGCTGCATAACAGCCAGTTGGTTATTTACTAAGCTTAGTATTGTCTGGCACATGGTAACTGTTTTGGATCACTCATTCGCTTCATACGAGTATCGTCTATGTGATGCTCTATATCGCTCTACGTCAGGTGCAGATTTATAATGAAATGTTAATTTTGGCGCACAGAAGGCAGCTGTCAGGCTTGAACTGATTCCATTAGTAAGAGTCTATGGAATTAGTTTAACTATTGATCTATGGTAGGTAAACTATTTTTTCTTGTTTATTTCTCGTTAGTTGCATTTAAGTTATTCTTTTTTATCTTTATATTCGTTAATTCTACAGTCTTCATTGGGTGCATCACATGGATAGCCTTGAGTCAGATTAAGCTAAATTTTATAAATACTCAAGGCAACCAGTGTAGTGTGATAGCCGGCAATGCCGGCTTTCTACGTTTTCTCTTCCTTTCTTCATTGTCTTTCTTTTTTCGTTTCGTTTCGTTTCTTTCTTTCTTTCTTTCTTTCTTTGACAATCATGAAGAATTTCTCCATCATCAATGAGGAGAATCATAGTATTATCACCTTTTCATTTTCTTCGTTCCCGCTTTAGTCTTCTCATTTTCTTTCTTTCTTTCTTTCTTTCTTTCTTTCTTTTTACAATGCGACGGATACACAGAAGGGGAAATAAACGCTAAATATTTCAAAGATGCAAGTGACAACAAAAAGATACACACAAACGATGAAAAATGTAAAAAAAGAAAAGAATACAAATATATTTAAAAAGAAAAAAACACTCTTATAATTGACACCATTTCAGAAATGCTAACTGAAAATTGTAATTGTAAATTGTAAATAAATCTTTCCGACGCAGATGAAAATTTACCAAAAAAAATAAGTTAATATGAATATCTTCCCCGAACTCTGAAGTCAAGAAATGCACCAGAGATGGGCAGTATTGCTTTCCCAACAAATGTACGTATGAATATATCATTTAGGAGGGCAAAACTGTCAGTGACGAGCTGCTATTAGTCGAGAGTTCCTCTCGTACTGTTAAAGAGAACTCGAGCTGACTAGATCTTGTACTTGAAAGATTTGTCGAATGCCAGGAAATCAACCCCTACCTGTATTTTATTATGTCGAAATGTTAACGCAACATCGACACATATGGAAACGGGGAGGATTATTATTAAGTAAGCTTAAAAGACAAAATTTAAAGAAAGTAAAGAAAGGAAGAATTTATTACGCTAATAACTAACATGAACAAAACATTAAGTGAGTTAATACATGCCTGCGTGTATTCATGATAACTTTCAATTCTATAAATGAGAATGATCATAGCTGACATGGCACTTCTATGTGGTGTAATGATTATCATTCTTATCTTGCAAGATCAATTACAACTGAGTAGTGAATTCGATCCTCACTGCGTGTTCCATACTTTCGGCTTGGTGCCACATCTAAGCTGCACTTTTTAAATCGCTATGACAATCGTTTATAAGCTTGATCAATGTTGCCGGTTCTCGTCAGATCGACAATGGCTCCTAAAACCAGCAAGTGACTTGCAATGCATATGACAGATGTGAAAAAATTAAGTTGTTTTGTACAGGTCCTGTCCTGTTTTATAAATCTTGTTCCCGTTGTTCGTAGGTTTTTATGTGAAAGGTAAGATTGGATCTGTTTCTGCAGGTTTTTCGACACCATCATAATTTGAGGAAGGTCTACGGCTCTTCTTGTGGCCATAGAGGCCTGCTTTGAAGAGACATTCATCACATACAAATTGCTGGATTGCTGGGTCACTAATTTCTCCTTTCCTTGCAGCCCGTTTGGCATTTACCCAACTTATTGCATGTTCTTGGAAGATCTTAGTGTCTCCATAAATTATAGACCCAGCAGTTTCTCTCTGAGGATCTCTGCAAAAGATTCTTTTAAACGTTTTGGGAAGTGCTTCCTTGGTTTATGCTGGGGTCGGGTGTTGTAGAGCAACTCACCGTATAGCATTCCTGCGGTTATTTTGATGTCGTCAAAATGAAGCTTGTGTCGATGAATGTGTGCTTCGATGCTAAGTGCATTCGTAATATATATATATACGTGTTCTTAAATAAATCGGGGACCATTTAATATAATTACTGCGCCCAGTCTTTGAAAGACATTTAAATTCAATAAGATATATGTTAAAATAATTGATTAATATTTTAACATTAAACTTGGAAAAATGAACATTAATTACGTTAAAATAGTGAAAAACTGAATTTGATATATAAAAAAAATCTAAACATTTTGTGATTTTTGAAATAGGCGCAATTTGAAGGTTGTTGTAGAGAAGAACTTGAAACGAATTCAATTCTTCCAAAAGGAATGTCTAAAAAGTTCGTTTAAAAGACGACTTCTATGAAATCGATCAGAAAATATAAACGCAACAATCAAAGTAAAATCCAAAATTCTGGAAATCGTAATCTTCTTAGAATCGAGTTTTGAAGTCTTTCATCTTAACATCTTTCTTTCTTTCCACAATGCCGTACATTCAAAAAAGACATTTTCCCATCATTCATTTTCGTCCTCTACATTTCTTTTTTCATGTTATTTTCTTTTATTTTTCTTTTCATTTATTGTTACAATGGATTCTTCTTTCTTTGCTATGTTCTTTCCTTTTGGCTTATTTGTTTGTTTCGTTTACATGTTTTTTTTCTTTTTTTTTTAGATACCTTGGATTTTTCGTACTTTTACCGCCTTTTCCTCCTCCTTTCTATTCGATTTTTGCTTCCTTTTCCTTACTTTCTTTCTTTCATTCTTTCTTTCTTTTCTCTCTCTCTCTCTCTCTCTCTCTGTCTCTTTCATTTTTGCTTCTTTGTATGATTTTTCTTTATCTTTCTAATTCACTCCACAACGTTCATCAGTTCTTCTTCTTCGACACCGCTTACTCTGCCACAATATCATATGCAAAGAAGGAGTTTGTGTTGCAGCAATTTACCTATTCGGTGAGGGGCTGCTACCTTTGAACTTATGCATTTTTTTCTTGATTTAGTAACCAATAACTAGTGGCTCCAGACCCTGATATATATATATATATATATATATATATATATATATATATATATATATATATATATATTAGACAGAAATTTGGGGGCTACTTAACATTTTTTCTAAAAATACCTTAAAATGATATATTTCTATATTTTTAGAAGTAAAAGGTAAAATGTCAGTGGCTACAATGTATTTGGCTTTATTTTGACAAGGGAAAATCAATTAAAAATATCCTACAACAGCATCATATTTTGTTTTCGTCAATAAAACCACCACCTGCCTTAATTACTGCTTTACAAAAATATCCTACAACAGCATCATATTTTGTTTTCGTCAATAAAACCACCACCTGCCTTAATTACTTCTTTACATAAAATATACTATACAGCAGCTGTATATTTTGTTTTAATTACTATTTTACGCATTTTTGGTATTCTTTCCAAAAGTTTTTGAAAAGAAAAGTAGATGACAGACCTTCCCAAGCATTCTTCAAGCACTGAAAAGGCTCACTCTCACGCTTTGGTTGCTCTCCTCGAACGCTCCTATCCAATTCACTCCATTTTAATTCAAAGCGAGAGAGGTCAGAAGATTGAAGCAGCCAATCCTAATTTCCAAAATGTTTTCTTTTTGATTCGAGGTAATTTGGACATTATTTAGAAGAGTGTTTTGATCATTGTCTTTTTGAAAGGTGAATAATTTCCAATTATTTCATAAACCAATTGGAATAGTATGTTTTGCAAAATCGATTGATATTGTTGTTTTTTTTATGAAACCCTTGAATTGAAGTAAATCTTCAAAGTTTTGGTGATATCAAAATGTCTACTCAGGGGTAAATGCTGAAAACAAAATTTAATGTTTCTGATACAAAATATTCATAAGTTAACAAAATGCATTGTTGACAGATTAATCCGGAAGTGAACGATTTTTGGTAAGAAGAGGAGTCTGGTGAAAGACTGTAAAAATAAAGTAAATACACTGTAGTTAATCAAATTTTGTTTTTAATTAAACCCCTCCAAAACAAAAAAAATATCTCATTTTAAGGTGTTTTTAAAGAAATGCAAGTTAGTTTTAAAACTTTTGCCTGCAGTGTGCACCTACCTCTCTCTCTCTCTCTCTCTCTCTCTATATATATATATATATATATATATATATATATATGTTAGCAGATGTCACTTAAACTTTAATGAAACGATGTTAAAAATTAGTTAAATTTATGTGAATATAAATGAAAACCTTATTTTTTATACTGTAATTTGTGCATCAGTAGTTTTCCATAAATGTTGCATCATTAATGATGTATCTCATTTCCTGTGTTTATCCATGACTACAATTACCCGACTCTTATCGGAAGTAGATATGTGAATATTTTATGGTGTGTTAATTTTTCAGGGCTTTTATGTATCTTTGAGGAAATGCGGCGTCGTTCGTCTTTTTTTTTCTTTTTTTTTTTTTTGTTTTTTGTATGTAGCTGTGATCAGGCTTTGGCTGTGGCTTTTGGTAAAATCGTGGGGTCGTATTTTGGTGATTTGGTGGCAAATTTTTGACGTAGAGCTGAGGACTTTTAATTGTGTATCCGATAGTTTGAAACTGGATAAATTTGTTATTAGGCCTTTTCTGCCGATCTATTTGCTATTGGGAATCTGTCTATTGAATTTGTTTTGCAAAACACGCATATGCTTCTTTTTGTCATAGTTGATCAAGCTTCTTATTTCATTACGTTCGTGTTTATGTAGGAAACTTTTTGTAGCCCCCAATATTTACCCAAAGAAAAAAAAAACATACATAGAAAATATATTCAAAAACCTACAATATCCATATCGGTTCATCCACAACCCAAAAAGAAAGACATACAAAATATACAACCCTATCAAAACTAACATCATCCATAATAATCATACTTATTATAAAACCCAGGTTGTGTGTGTGTGTGTGTGTGTGTCTGTTACGTTTATATATTGGATCGGATTTCCTACATTTTTCAACCGATTTCAACTAAACTTCAGAGGACTACGTAAAATTAGCTTGCGGTGGTTTTGACAGCGCCAAAAATTGGAAAAACACAATTTTTTTTGCACAAAATCAATTTGAAAACATGATTAAGAAGCATCGCTGTCGAGAATGAAAGGTGGACAACTCATATCGAGTTGTTTGTGAGTGTGTGTCTGTGTTCGTTTATATATGGGATCAGATTTCCTACATTTTTCAACTGATTTCAACAAAACTTCACTTTTTTGGCAGGTAGTGTTTCTTATTGTCTTGCACACGTTTTTCTTTATTTTTAAATTCAGAATGCTTTAAAATTCCATTTACAAGACAATTGTTTATAATAAAATTCTATTCAATCGGTAGACTCATGACGATTGAAAACAATGTTTTTGTTTGAGTTTGGGTTTGACCAATTCGTAAAAAAAAAAAAAAAAACTAATTAAGACATGCGTGTCCGTCAACCTTAAACAATAATCTTTGTCAATTTTATTTTTCAGTCTTTATGATGGTCGATACTTGATCTATCTCTTACTGTTACATCCCCGGGCAACGCCGGGCTCTACTGCTAGTAAATTATACAAGAACCGATACATGATATTACCGATCAACTCTGCAACGTCTGCTATCCAGAACAACCTATCCCATCTAAACAACATCTAAATAATCACAACCACTTCCAGGAGCATTATGGATATAATCAAATCTAAAACAAAATCATAACAATAATATTTCAGAAGCAGGCATATATAAAATAAATTGCTAAAACTGTTCCACACAATACATTGGAAAAACAATATATTGGAAAAAACGTATTCATGAACACAAAAGAGACATCATAAATAACAATTTGACAAATACATTGGCCATATATAGAAATAAATTCAACCATAATTTTGATTTTGGAAAAGCTACACTGAAAAAATAAAAAAAATAATTTTCTCCGAAGGAAAATCCTCTAGAATGGTGCCATTGAATATTATCCAAATATTAATCTACGCCCGTTTTTTTTTTTTTTTTTTTTCCAATCTCACCTTTCCTAAGACAATCACTATTCTTCCAATCCGAATATACAAAACAAATATAACAAGAAATCAAAAACATATCGGTTGAATCCGTCATCAGAACAATGCAAACAACATTTCTACATATGAAAGATTCTCTTCAAACATAAAAAATAATTGACTTCATTTTTCAGTTGGCACAATGAATATATATGAGAGCTTGTAAATTCTAGTAACTAACAACAATTTCTTTTTTGTTTATAGATACTTTCTTCAAGTAAATAAAATAATTTTAACAAAATAAATGAATTCATTTCATTTTGTGCCTTGAAATAGTACGCAGTGGACCAAAGGCGTCGCCTAAAAGAATATATATTTTTCTTATTGTCTTTTTTTTTCCCTTTTTACTGTCTTTTTCTACAGATTAATTCTGAGAATTGTTTATATATATATATATATATATATATATATATATATATATGTGTGTGTGTGTGTGTGTGTGTGTGTGTGTGTGAGTCTGTGTGTGTGTTAGAGCCGTTTATGTCTGTTGGATTTCAAGTCCACCCTGGGTATATATGATTTTTCTTATACTTGCTCGTATACCAGATTAGGCTGCTGTTGCTTCGGGTATGGAGCTGGTAGGTAGGATTATGTGACTACTTTCGGTATAGTTGTTGGGATTATTATTATTATTATTATTATTATTATTATTTGTCCATTATTGTATTTTTCTTCCGTAGATTTGGCAGTGTTTGCGTTTGGCATTTTGAAGGAAATAATTCGGCTATTGGGGGATTTGAATGTGTTTTCAATGAATTTCTCTTCGGGTAAGAATTAAGGGTTAAAACTTCTAAGGGATCGTAAATAAAAAAAACCCCAAAAAACTATGATTACTTCGGATTTTATTTTATTTATGTGATGGCAGTAAAACTGTATTAAAAAAAGCAAAAAAAAAACATCAATAAAAAACAAAAACACTTTCTGATTTCTAGTAGTCGGATCTGATAAATTAATTAAATTGATTGCCCTTCTTATCCTAAAAAAATCCCAAAGAATTTAACTTACTCACAATTTTGTTTTTCATTTCGACCTGAAGAATTCGAGCTTAACAGACGTCGATGAAACGCGTCGTTTTTAGATTTTCCACCTTGTTTCTTCATCTCCACTTTTATTGCAGATAATATTATACATTCTAGAAACACAGATCTAGTTATCTATTGAGTGCTTTTTTGGCATAAATTCAGCTGGTCTGAAAATACGTTAAATTCTCGTAATCTTTTCGCATTTATTTTAGTTATTATTATTATTATTATTATAAAAGGTGAAGACACGCTGATTCTATATCTGTTAATCATTGTCTGTGACTAAGAAATGTGACTTGCAACTAAAGATGCGAAAATTATTGTGTTACCCCAAAAGAAGCAATAGGCAGTCGACACCCAGGAATCTCCATCACAGACATAGATTTTTCATATGATAAAACTCTTTTATCCAACACTCTTCAAAAAGTGTAACTTTTTCTTCTCAGATTAGAATCGACTGCAGCTCAAGTTGAACTCCATATAAATACCACAGTTGTCTGGGAAATAATCTTATTATGTTGGCCCACGATGTCAGAGTCAGGTATTGATGGTTGGGCAGTTGAGTTTGAACCTTACGACTAATAACTCGTATGTTTCCTGCCAAATAACAACTGCGCATTAATCTGTTAAATATTGACATGAAACTGTACAAAGTAGAAGTGAGTAATTGAATTCCTTCATGCGAAAAAGTATGCACAATGTGGCATTAATCGACAATTGCTTTGAAAACCGTTACCATATTTGTTCTCGTGTTCTTTATAAAGGACGATTGCATAGTAACTCCCTATTTTATGTATGAGTGGTCTGCGAGGAGTTCTCACTTAAAAACCTATCATTTTTTTTCTTTCGATTTGGTTAAAGGAGCAAGACTACTATGTCAAACCAAGAATTTGGAAGAACTTGGAGGGCGAATACAAGAAGTACCACAAGAGTTCCTGGTGAAATCAGTTCACGTAATTCCTGTGCAGTTCAAGAAGTTGGTAGCAAAATCTAGTGCCCATATTGAATTTTAAATAAATCCTTTCCACTCATATCCATTTCTTGTAAAAGTGAATAAATAAAGTATAAGTATCTTAAAATGGGGAGTTACTTTTCACTCACATTGTATAAATCAAGAGTAACGAAAAAAATCTAACGAAGGCCCTTGCAATGTTATCGGTCCTGACATGGCATCTCTGATTCAATTAGATTTCCACCCCTGTTACATGGCTTCCCTCTGTTTTTTCTATAAATATTTTAATGGCAATTATTCTAATGAGCTCTCTTCATTGATAACTCAGCCGCACGAAATTAATCATATTAATCGATTGGCAAGTAGGACTTTTACAATTGAAATAGCTAGATATATCCGTACCTTCTATTCAAATAGTTTCTATTCTTGCACCTCTGGCCTGTAGAACTTTTTCCCAGTGTCTTGCTTCCCTGACGCACACGATCTTTAAAAATGTAAATTCAATATGAATTACCAGTGTCTGTCTCGATGAAACCTGTTCTTTTATTTTCCTTTATCCTTTTTTCATTCTCTTTTAGTTTCCCTGATATTTTAGTGGCATTATCGCTTTACTAGGGATGAAATGATAAAAATACTAAGCGTTTATAGAGTCCAAAATGGTGATTGTAATAAATTTAATCGGTAACAAATGCGTTGTCTGTAAAAAGCCACATTGCAGGCGAGCTTGCACAAATATCAACCATGAAATGGTGTTCATTTTTAATCGGTGGATAAATAGGAAATATTTTGATACTTTAAGTATAATATTTTGAAAAGGGCCGAATTTTAGAAATTTTAAGGAAACACATGCAAACATATCACTAAGAGGTGATCCCATCGATATTCCAAATTTCTTTTTATAAAAGTCATTATCCAATCTGCAATAATGTTGTTTTGGATTATGTCCGCAAATAATTATACATTTGTCTATCTGTAGTTAGATGCTATTTTGTTAATATATTTTTTCTTAATCTATCGAGAACATTTCTAATCCCAGATAGGATAAATGGCATAGGAATTGCTGCTTTGTGTGGGTTTTGGTGGACCATAAAGTATTGGTATTTTACGCTGATATTCAATCAATATTGACCAGGTTCTGTTCTCTTTATTAAACTCACTTTCTAATCGATTTGTTCAAATTTGCTCTCGGAATTTATTTCATGTTCATCGATTTTTCATAAACATTTGCATTGTCGAATAAAAGTCGAATTTTATTTATAAGAATTAACATTAACCCTGATAACAATTCAAACTCTTTTGTCTGAGGCAAAGATGAAAATGTCCTCTGAAATGTCTTAAGTTTTTCGTGATTTTATGCGTTGTTGGTAACACTATTTCAGTGCCTGTTCATAATAGTTATCTCTTGCGAAACCTTTGATGAAATGCGTATCTTTTGGCTTTTGTTTCTTAGTTATTGTATCTATTAAGTCTTCTTTTTAAATCAATGTTGCAAACCTTCATTGGAAATTAATGGCTTGGAGTAAGGTGTTGGATAATTTAGTGCTTTTCAATGAGAATATTACATATAATTCATTAAGAATTTGAAGTCATAAACATTTATATGATATTGAAAAAATACATCGAAAATACTTTTAAACTCCTTCGATATCTTAACTATTTTCATGTATAATGTAAGGAAGAGACCTTACAAAATCCAACCGAACAGAAACGTAAATAGCACAAGTTATCTTGATAAATCTTGCATCATAATACTGAATCTACCAACTCAATAATGATTACAATTTTAAAAAATCACCCAAACTTAATATAAAAAATGTTTTACAACTAATTAAAAAAGACTAAGAAATAATAATAGTAACTATATTGCACACATATATACTCCTTGAACCTACTTGTTTTTAATTTTCATTAATCACCTTTCCTATGGCATCAGCTCTCAACTTGGTATCTATGTTGATGACCATTTACTCCTGTCTTGATAGTAATTCTGATCAATAAAATTAGGTCAAACTGGTGATTGATGTCAAAAACAACCTTCTGTCTGTTGTTAATTGGGGCAAAGGGTAGTTTGTTAATTTTAACCCTCCAGAAACTTGGCTGATGCTAACCTCCAGGGGAGTGACTCATTGTTCCTTTTTGGGCTAACGTTTTCGGCTGACATGAAGCGGAAAGATTATATTGAATTCAATGCTAGGTCAGCTGCTAAGAAATTTGATTCCCTGTGTCATGTTAGACAATTTTTCTCTCTCTTGAATCTATATTACATATATATATGTCTAACATTTGCCTACACTTAGAATATTGCTGTCACATATGGTCCAGTGCTCTTGCTATATATCTAGATCTTGATAAAATCCAAAGAAGAATCAGCAATATTATTGTTTCTGATCTGGCATTTCTGCTTCAGTCCCTTTCCTACCACCATAAATCTGCCTCCCTGTGCCTTTTCTACAAATACTTTCATGGTAATTCTTCTAGATAACATTCTCGGTTGACATGAAGTGGAAAGATTATATTGAATCCATTGCTTGCTCAGCTGCTAAGAAAGTTGAAAGTGTTATGCTAGACAATTTTTCTAGTATAACTGGAAAAAAAGCCATTTACTCCTGTCTCGATAGTCTATCTGTTCAGTTCGATGAGGTCAAAATGACAACCGCTGTGACAAAACGCCTTCAGTCTGTTGTTAACCGAGTCAAAAAAATAGCCTGTTAATTTTAATGACTCTAAAACTAAACTCCTCTCCATTAATCATCAGAAAGACCTTTCTTTACCTTCTATCATCATGGCTGATGCTAACCTACAGGAAAGTGACTTGTTACATGAAATAGAAAGACTATATTGAATACATTGCTAGGTCAGCAGCTAGAAAAATTGATTCTATGTTTCGTGCGATACAATTTTTCTTTCTATACCCTCCATATTTATAAGTCTACCATTCGTACATGCTTCGAATATCGCAGCAGCATATGCTGCGGTGCTCCTGATATTTATCTAGAGCTCCTTGATAAAATCCAGGGAAGAATCAGCAATATTAATGGTACTGATCTGGTAGCTCGGCCTCAGTTACTTTCCCATCGCTTTTCTGTGCCATACAGAGTAATTGTTCAGAAGAACTCTTTGCTATGGTACCTAACCTTTTTGAATTTAAGCGCAGTACTAGACTGGTGATGAGGTCGCATCCATTTACAACTAAAATGTCTAGCTGTAACCGTAAACTCTATGCTAACTGTTTCTTTTCTCTCACTTCTCGCTTCTGGAACTCCCTTTCAGCTTCATGCATTCCAGTCAAAATTAATCTTCAAAAATTTAAATGCAATGTCAGAGGCTATGTACTGTCCTCCTGGTTGCTCTTTTTTTAACCTCACACCTTAGTAATGTTCCTGCTTTCTAATTCTACCACACTCTGTTACCGCTTGTGTCGCAGTGGCTTTACTGCCTTGCATGATGTGAACTCGATCAAAAAAATAAAACAAAACAAAAAACAAACTATATAACAACATAACATGTATATTGTTTGATAAATCAAATAAGGACGTTGTAAGAACAGCGCTCGATGTAGAATATAAAATGAATTTATACAGAGCCAATATGAGCAATATATTAAAAAAACATACTCGTAAATTGTTACATTATAGCGACTCAAAATTTCCTATGGATGCTCAGATTTTTATATGGCTGAGTCAAAATCTTCAGACAGTTGAGAGGATAATTTTGTATTATATGTTAAAGATAGAGAATTGAGTATCTTGTACTTTGAACCGCTTGAAGATTGTCAGACCGCCGTATCGGACGTCCACATGAAACTTTGGTCGCGGGAAAGCAAAACTATTTGAATATCTCTTTAAAAATATATATGTACATATATATATATATAAATATATAATATATATATATATATATATATATATATATATATATATATATATATATATATATATATATATATATATATTTTTATAGGATGGGCCAATATCTGCAATGGGAAATATGTAATCTGCAATGTAAAATATGTATTTACTAGAACCGAAAAAAAAAAAAAACTGGTATGAACAATACCCAGTCCAGGTTACAGAGATAGGAAATGTAGCAACTTTATGGGACAATCAAAGCTAATCACCGGCACATTGTGATCTCAGACCATAAAACAAAGAGTAGTGATTCTGTTAAGAAAGGTGATATTGGGAAAATTGCTACACTCATAAAAAAGAAAATAATTCACAAAGAAAGAGAATCCTCGAGAGTGCCGCCATTGAATATTATCCAAATATCAATCTACGCCTCATTTTCTTTCATATATCACCTTTCCTAACAGAATAACTACACCCCAAGTCAACGTACACAACAAATATATCAGGAAATCAACAGAAAAAAAGGTTGAATCCATTCACACAAGAATACAAACAATATATCTGAAAATATTTTCTTCTAACATAAAAAGTAATTGACGTAATTTTTCAGTTGACTAAATAAATATACAATAGCATTTCTAAAATGTTTTAGTTACTAACGACATTTTGTTTTTTGTTTATAGATACTTTGTTTCAATAAATTCATTTTGTTTTTGCTTCAAAATAGTCCGTATTGGACGAAACACGTCGGCGAAATCTACACAGTTTTCTTATTGTCTTTTATCCTTTATACATATTGTCTTTTTCTACAGGTTACTTCTGATAATTTTACACACACACACACACACACACACACACACACACACACACACACACACACACACACTCTCTCTCTCTCTCTCTCTCTCTCTCTGTCATCTCTCCCTCTCTCACACACACACACACGCATATATATATATACTTTCAACACCAATTTTCCGGTAACTGGTGATCCGGTACCTTTATAATTAGGACCAAATTACTTGCAAACATTTGAATTTCATGCAATTGCTGCCAGACGGATTCACCGAGAGGCCAAAGGCGGAATTGTATTTAATAATAGTTCAAGTTTCTCACAATCGATGATGCAATAGAGATACGTCTGATGCATAATTATAGGGCAAGTGCTGTATCATTAATTGTTATTACGTGACTTCTGATGGTCCGTAAAAACGGATAATCCGGCACAATTCCCAAATCAAGTCTGTTGCAAAATCGATTGTACACCTGTATATATGCTATATGCCCGCTCCCTTTTATCCTATATTCATATAACAGAAAAAAACAAAAAAAAAAAACAACATGTAATACTCCCTACAAATGACGTTAGCTGATATTTCTGGATGAATCCAGGGAGATTAACTGTGTAGGCATATATATAGGACCATGTATATATAGGAGTATGTATATTTCTATGTAAGCATGTATATGTGTATGTGTGAGTGTCTCGTTTTTTTGTTGTTGTTGTTGTTATTGCCTGAAACGAAGAAATAAAATGTCGAACATAAAGAAAGTGAAATTTCTGATGAGATGAAACCGAGAGAGTGAATAGAACGTAACAAGCTCGCCAGATTTTGGAAGGTCGAAAAGGTTGCTTAACAATAAAAATAGAAACAAATGTGAGAGACAAAGAAAGAAAGAAAGAAAGAAAGAAAGAAAGAAAGAAAAAGCACTTAGAAAGAAAGAGTAAAAGAAAGAAGAGAGGGAGTTAGAAAGAGAGAAAGAAAATGTGAGAGACAAAGAAAGAAAGAAAGAAAGAAAGAAAGAAAAGAAAAAAAAGCACTTAGAAAGAAAAGAGTAAAAGAAAGAAGAGAGGGAGTTAGAAAGATAGAAAGAAAAATGTGAGAGACAAAGAAAGAAAGAAAGAAAGAAAGAAAAAGAAAGAAAGAAAGAAAGAAAGAAAGAAAAAGCACTTAGAAAGAAAGAGTAAAAGAAAGAAGAGAGGGAGTTAGAAAGAGAGAAAGAAAAATGTGAGAGACAAAGAAAGAAAGAAAGAAAGAAAGAAAGAAAGAAAGAAAGAAAAAGCACTTAGAAAGAAAGAGTAAAAGAAAGAAGAGAGGGAGTTAGAAAGATAGAAAGAAAAATGTGAGAGACAAAGAAAGAAAGAAAGAAAGAAAGAAAAAGCACTTAGAAAGAAAGAGTAAAAGAAAGAAAAGAGGGAGTTAGAAAGAGAGAAAGAAAAATGTGAGAAAGAAAGAGCGAAAGAAAGAAGAAAGGCAGTTTGAAAGAGGGCAAGAAAGAAAGAAAGAAAAGTCACTTACAAAGAAAGAGGAAAAGAAAGAAGTAAGACAGTTAAAGTAGAGTAAGAAAAAAGAGAGAAAGATAGAGAGAAAGGAAGAAAGAAAAAGAAAGACACCCAGAAAGAACGAAATAGATGTAGTTGAAAGCGAGAAAGAATAAAAGCGAAAATGGAAAAC
The DNA here is from genome assembly GCA_903632075.3 of Acanthosepion pharaonis. Lineage (NCBI taxonomy): Eukaryota > Metazoa > Mollusca > Cephalopoda > Sepiida > Sepiidae > Acanthosepion > Acanthosepion pharaonis. The sequence continues at coordinate 995,393 of CAHIKZ030004836.1, forward strand.
GAAAGGGAGAAAGTAAGAAAAAAAAGTAGTTACAATGAAAGAGGAAAGGCAGTTACAAAGAAAAAAAAAAGAGGTATTTAGAAAGAAATAATCAAGAATCAAAGCCATTTAGAAAGAAAGGGAGAAGACAAAGCAACTCGAAAAAAAGACACGAGACAGGCAGTTGGAGAGAAAGAAATGAAGAAAGTGGAATACGTTAGAAAGAGAGAAAGAAAGAAAGTTAAATTTTAAGCCCCGCCCACCTCGGTTCTCACGATAAACCATTATTAATAACCTAATTGTACAGTTGATGCGGGTTTGGGAGTGGGGTGCAAGTGGAGTTGAAAGACCTTCAAATAAATCAAGGCGCACATAAAGAAAATCGCATTGGTCGACTGTAAAATTGAAAGAAGAATTTCTTCAAACTTTACTGAAAATCAACTCATATATATATATGTAGAAAACGCTTTAAGCGATCATTTTTCATAACTACAGCTACTGCGATGTCAATAAAATCTTCGACCAAAACAACTTTGACCGTGTCTTTAGCATTAATACGTATTAAGTTGAACTGAGTCTGGCACAAGGACACATGAAGCACCCACGATGATGTGACTCATTACAACCGTGAATCAAACTGCAAGTTAACGCCAAGCGCCTTTTTCTCAGCTAAGACGAGTCTGTCACAGAGATAAAACCATGGAACTTTCATTACTTGATCGAACACTACGGAAAGTGTCCAACATTATGAAGCATAACTTTCTCTGGCAAAAGGCCCCAAGTAATGGGGTCTCATTGAAAACTGAATTCCCAATAATAGTACTTTTCTGTGACATTCTTTTTCAAATTATTGCTCACAGTGAAACGTTTCTAAGTTAGGACGAATATGAGTCTTGTATAAGGCCACCTGTACGGCTCCAGCAAGTACCCTATTCCTCCCGCTATCCTCTGTCTATACAAGATCCAGATCAAGCCGAAAATGGAGTACTAATGTCATATGTGAACAAGAGCTGGCAGGTCCACACTCGATAGAGTCCAAAATTCTCTCCGCCTCCTTGCAAGTGACGATTTTCCATATTACAGCCCTTTTCTCGCAGACATGATATGGCTTTCTTTCCATGGAAAGTGTTCAGAAGAACTATACACTTTAGTTCCACTAATGCTAACCATAACGGCTAAGACCCACTATGCCACGCACAATGTGGCAAACCACATTCCATCCTTTCGTATTCACTTGGTGTGATGTAACTTTCACTCAAGTACCTTTTCCCTACGAACCGATGCCTTGTCGAACCGACTCCCAAGGGGTTGCTTCTTCAATCCCTACAATCTTGTTTATGTCAAGGGTAAACCGCCACCTTCCACACATATCTGTATAATCTGTGACTCTTTCTCTGTGACTACTCTACTACGCGTGGACCTCTGGCCTTGTACAGGGTGAACAACACTCTAAAAAATGGGTCGGGGGTGTTAAGTGAATTTGAGTTTGAAGAGACGTTCGAAACAAAGAAACTCATAGGTAGTTCAACCATTTATTTTGACGAAAGGAATTTAGGGGTTTGCTCTAATATTTAAAGAGATTTCAGGTCATGGTTTTTAGGGATGCAAGGAAGTTTGAGAAGATAATGTATCTCTTTTTAAGTTGCTCCCCGTTAAAAGATGTTGGGTCCCAAATCTACTGAACAGGTTTTCGTATTAATCTCAACAACCGTCGTTAAAATTATTTTACTTATTGTTTTTAATCATTTCACCCCAAGCAAGGCGATAAAGCCACTAAGACGCAAAGGGTTACTGTGTGTGAGAGAATATGAGAAAACAGAAAACATTATTAAGGAGAGAGAACAATAAAAGAACAGGAATTAAGAAGACATAACATAACGATATTACAATGCATTTAAATTTCTGAAGATCAAACTTGACTGGACAGCAAGAAACCTGAAGAGAGTTGTGAGAAATGTGGGAGAAGAAATTGTTAATATAGAACTTAGGGTTACATCTAACCATTTCAACTGTAAAATGACGAGAAACTTTACCGCCTATCTAGTATGGCGCTTAAATTCATAAAGTCTAGGTGACAAAGCAGAAAGCTGATCAGAACAATTGCTATGACGATATTTATAGAAAAGACAGAGGAAAGGTATGTTATGGCTGAGAGGAAGTGACTAAACCGAAATGCCAGGTCAGGACAGATTCTTTTTTATTTGTATTTTATCAAGAATTTCTAAATACATAGCAGAAGCACCAAACCAGATGTGGCAGCCATATGCATGGACGAATGGTTGACTTATAAATTTTGCATAAGGATATCTTCAGATACATTGTTTCAAAAACCAAGAGGTTTCTCTGTCTCTATTTTGCAAGCCACGCCAGTAATATATATATATATATATATATATATATATATATATATATATATATATATATATATATACACACGAGACATTTCGTTCTCAACAACCAAATCTAGAACACTTCACGTGAGATGTCTCGTCTGCCACTCAAGTAACGTAAAAGATATTTTATCAACCATTCGAATCACAAAGACATTCCTCGTGGTTATCTAATCAGAAATTTCTCCTACGAGATAAAATCTCGTCAGTCACGGCAGGAACCATTTAGCTTTTTTCGACAGATCTTCTCTGGCGCTCAAGGAACAAAGCATTTTTCGTGTGTTATTTTAAAAATAACAAAGAGGAAGATATTCAACCTATCCATGTGACCAGCATGCATCTATCAATATACCTTTGATTTAGTAATTCAGTATCCAGGAGGCACAAAATGGTGAACATTCAGTCTCAGTATAAACCAAATAAATAAAAATAAATGTAGATGATAATAATAATAATAATAATAATAATAATAATAATAATAACAACAAGCCAAAAACTGTCTTATAAACATTTTTATTAATAAATTCATTTATAAGTAAGGGGGGAGAAATAAATGAAAAAGTCATGTCTTTCCACGCGACAAAAGCAGAATAGACCATTACTTATGAGGTATTGGCAGGGCGTAACGGTCGTGCTAATTAATGGAGGGTAAAGAATAATATTAACGACAACAACAGCAATGATAATAACTAGTCGAAAAACTCTCTTGCAAATATTTTTTATTAATAAATTTATTTAAGTAAGAGTGTACAAATGAAAGGATTTGAAACTAGAATTTTTTTCCATTTCACTGAAACAGTGAAACACGTCAGATCAAATACGGTTTCCGTATACCAATGCCGATTCGATTTCTGCCGGAGAACGCAGATTTTCCACGAAATTTTTCGAATATTCAGGACGGTAAAAGTAATTGTTTAAAATGTTCAAAATAAAAACCAGAGTTTTTACTTAAATAAATTTTATCTATGAAAATAACTTATAAACATATATATATATATATATATATATATATATATATATATATATATATATATATATATATATATATATATATATATATCATACGATCTAATAAATTTTTTCTTTTCAGATGATGTTTGACACGCAGACTCAGTCTAAACCTTTCTGACCATAGCTCAATTAGATCTCATTTCAGTATTCATGGAGACGTGCCGGACACTATTCGTAACATACTTGTTGACAACACTAATATAATAGCATCATCTACATGCAAAAAAAGGCTAAAAGTAATGAAAGCCTTATTAATGTAAACAAAAAAAAAACAAACAAACAAAAAACAACAACAACATTTAATAATATTAACTATGAAAACGGACACAGTATCTTGGCCGTGTTTTGTATAATGAAAACATTTTATAAAACATACATTCAACAAATTAACTCTTATTTATCAGTTAAAATATTTAATCCTTGAAAATGGCTAAATGTATAGCCGAAAGCGTTCGGATAAAAAGAACATTCGGTCAGTTCTAATATAATTTATCATCTGAAAAGAAAAAAAGGATTAGATCTCATGAGAAATTGTATAAAAAAAATAAAGCACTTTGTCGTATTCAATGAAATGTGCATAAAAGAAGAATTGATGCCTAAATACATACACACACACACACACACACACACACACACACACACACATATATATATATATATATATATATATATATATATATATACGGTGATTGTATATGACCGCATCTGCGGTTGGGCTGAACAGTTCATAAGCTCTGATGTGAAGAAGTGATACTTGTGGTGTGAAATCTTGCGTGCATTAATTTCAACTCTTCTTCAGAATTACATTATTTATTTCCAGGTAAAATGACCACTGACTGTTCAAAGAAAATTTTAAATTAAGTAGTAGCATCTTCTCTTGAAAATGAAGAAAATTTAGCATTGTGGTGTTAGCAAGTACCGGAAGATATGTACCAGAAGAAACGGACATTCAAGCTGACATGGTTGCTACATTAATGGATGCAACCCGATATTTATCAACAGTGAAAGAGTGGGCAGCTAAAATTAAAAAGAGAAGAGAGAGTCTTGAAGATGACCCTAGGTTTGGACGTCCTGTGACTACTACCACCGTGGGAAACATTGAGCGTTTTAGATGATAGGCAATTGACTATAGATTAAAAAGCATACATTAAAGTAAGTCCCTACACAAAATTTTCTATACTTAAAGTTTAAAATTGATTTTGAAAAATGAAAAAAAACTATCTTTGAAGTTTTCTTTTTGGCTTTAATTGAAAGTTAAATGATTACATTTACTATTTCTATTAAACAAAATACTCTGGTGTATTTCAAATAGAAATTATATCGATTCGAATTTCAACTTTTTGCTCGCTTTCAGAAAATCGATAAAAATCTATAAATATCAGCCATTTTGTAAACAAAAGTTATTTCACGGTTTTAGAAATCTTCCAAAATAACCAAAAAAAAAAAAAACACATTTCTGAGACATTATTTGAGAGAAATTAGCAAATTTAAAGTAAATTAATCTGATTTGAAACAAATGTTACTTGCTTACAGCATAAAACGTAGTATGTAAACATTTTTCAACCACAGGGGCGTGTTTTTCTGACTTGTTAATCGATTGATTGGCAGCCGGTGTTGAAAAGCTAAGTATAGTTAACCAGAAATTGATATAAATTTGCGAAATCTAAGTCAACACTTTGTTTTTGGTTTTTAACTACCTAGTAATTTTAAAAAATTAACATAATATTCTCAGCAATTATCTAATATTTTATTGAGTTTAAGTTACTCATACGTGTATTTATAGCCTTACTTTTTTTTATCAAAACAATTCTCGCAAAAAAGATAAACTTAAAAAAACGTAAAAAAAGTTTCTATCAAGATTTTCTAAAACAAGTTGAAAAAAGTGAATTCATTTGTAAATAAGTTCTGAAAGTTTCGTTAAAATCCGACAAGTATTTGATTTTTGCAAGAATTTCCAAAACAATGTTTTTTCACCGGGAAAGAAACTCAAAAACACTAACCGTATATATTACGTCGAAAGCTAACACAAAAACGAGATTTTAAACAAAAATTTGGCAAGTGCTAGAGAGGATAAAAAAAGTAATAAAATAATAAAAAAATACTTTGGTCATTCCTCCTAATAAATATTTTGAGTATAAATCTTTGTTTCTATTAAGTTTGGTACCTTTTTCATCGTGCTATGTTAGTTTTCAGCGACAAAATTGGGCTACCTAAATTAAAGCTATTTTTTTTATATATATATATATATATATATATATATATATATATATATATATAAAGCATAAAATTATAAAATATAGCTTAGCTACTCGACATTGTGTTAGCAGTTACTGTTTGTTTAAATCAATACATTTAAATATATATATATATATATATATATATATATATATATATATATATATATATATATATATATATATATACACTTTCAGTCGACTCTGCTTTGTAGATTTTACCATTATTTATTGATTCCTTGTTGCTTTTATTTTCTCAGCCAACAAAAGTGAAAGAGTAAATCAACACACTACTGTGAGACTGAGCTATTGGAAGACTTGTGTACCTAAGTGACCTTCAAAAAACGCCATTTGACAGATGGATAGATATGAGGACACTAGAAGAACATTCGACTTAATTACAACAACAATAACATGTCGTTTATTTCGAGAAACTCTATTATAACTTAAAGCAGGAAGCTGTCCTCCCAAAGGGAATATAAAACCGCTATGACGGTTCTGTAATACCCAATTATTGAGAATTGTGCAAGCGACTTGGTTTCTGCAATGTAAAAAAGATGTATACAAAAGCAGTGAATGAATAGAAAAAAAAAAGATCCATATCTTTTCTGAGATTTCGAAATTGAGAGACAAGACCGCAGCAAAATAAAATGACTCGATTTGACTGGAAGGAATGCTTTTATGAACTCAAAACTCTCCTAGACAAGACACGAAGAGGGTACAGCGGGAAGTCCGAAAACCTAGAAATGAAAGAGTTAATATGATCTATATAATAATAAAAAAATAATAATTTTGTATGTGGTAATGGAATCTCTAAGTAACGAAACCCTGCACTGTAACTAGAAGTATTGAATCAACGTTCTCCTAAAAGGAAATAACATAAAATACCAAAAAGAAAAAGAATGTAATTTGCAATTGAACGATTATATTTTAGGGTCTGTATCCGCCCTGGTTTGTGATAAAAAAAATCACATTATCGAGGGGAACCGAAACTGTGCATTGTAAGCCAGATATATTGAATTAATATATCCGAAAATGCAGAAAATGAATTATAATATTCTACACCCTCTATTCCCACCCAAACGTGAAAACACACACACACACACACACACACACACACACACACACACACACACACAATATCGATTTTTCAAGGGCAATAACTGTTAGCCCTTATTTATTAGTATGTGCGGGTATTATACGGATTATCAGCGTGGAAAGTGAATATATGCTGCATTCTCTTATGCAATCATGTCCTCCGTAACGGTACGAATCCATCCTTTCTTTGTGAAAGTCTATACTGAGCTCTATCGCCTTGGTTGGTAACCAGTCTAGGAGAAAGATACCTGTATATTCCAAACCTCAGAAAAGGCAAACGGAAACCGTTCCACTAATTTATAGATGATAAAGAAAAATCATCTTTGGGGGACATTTGTTGCCTATTTAGACTTTCGCCCAAAGGTTTTTGACCCTCGTTTGGATTTCAAAGAATCGCGTCAAAATTTAAGGTTGCGTATTCTTTCCAAGACTAATTTTCTATCTCACTTTAGGCCAGAGGGATGGACAAACTACATATTATCTGACAATTGTGTTTCTGTCTTAGGATAGAATGCAACAAACGAATGAAGAATGCTTGTTTCAGGGGATTCCGACCCTGCGGCAATACCTCCCTCATTGCACCAAAGACCGAGGTTCAGTGGAATATCGACGCAAGCGCGACGTTTGTTGCAGGGACTGGTCAATTTCTGGCCTTAAACACTGTGCACGCGCTTGGGTTCCCAACTTTAAACCGGCCTTGTGCCGTATCCCGTCTCTGTGCAAGTGAGGGGTTGGGAGTAAATTCCAAGTGAAGCAGAGGAATGCCTAGTCCCTGGGATATAAACCCGACGGTATCGACTTCCTCACTGCATTAAAAAAAAGAGTGGGTCGTTGGAATAGTGCCACCGGCTTGACCGTCGTCATTGTGATGAGGAAATTTGTGTCACATGTCTTGACCGTCGGGAGGAAAAATTTGTGTCACATGGAGGTGAAAAAAAAAAAAAAAAAAAAAAAAAAAAAAAAAAAAAAAAAAAAACTAAAAAAATAACTCCAGGTTACGAGCATAGTGTAGTATCTGTTCACTTTCCCTTAAAAATATGAAATAAGACTTTTTGGGGGTTTCCTCCCTCGTGGCAGCAGAGTTTCCGATTGCTCTCAAAAGGGAGGGTAGGTGTATGCAGTGACAGTGGTCGTGCTAAATGAGTAATTTTTTTGTCTTTTTCACCGTAGGAAAGCTGGTAAATATCAACACTAGACTCTGATCCTAGACAGAAATTCCATGGAATGATACTTTAATTATAGATAGAATTCAGAGATAATACTCAGGAGTCAATAATCTCTCCTATATTTTAAAAAAAAAATGATATTTAGGTATCGTTTGTAATATTAGGTTGGCTCAAAATGAATGAAAAAAAAATTACTAATATAAAAATGATTAAATCGCAGCATCAATAATTTAGCTATTCAGATCTCCTCAGCGTAACCATTTTATGAGTACCTTGCTAGCAATTGTAATAAAGTAATAAGATAGAACTACAGATGTACAATAATTATGTAATTGCATCAATAATAATTTCTTTTTTCAGATATCCTCTGCGTAACCAAACTGCAATTTCTTTAGTCCGTCTCCTGAAAGGTTTGTTCAGTTGTTTTTCCTCCTAATTTTATCTTCTCGAAATCCTGTAAAGGATTGAAACCATTCCGATTATAAGGTCGCTAAAATTAACAAGGATACTGAGTAGAGTTGCTGCTACTTGATTCACAGTGATGGCCAATAGATACGCCAAGCATTAAAAACGAACGGGAAGAAAATAATACAGGCTTTTCTCTTTTTAGCGTTAATAGAGCCGAGAAGATGACTCAGAATAACAAGCAGAAGACAGCAGAGAATGATTAGCCGCTTAATCTTATACTTAACTGAGTTTACAGTGCGAATTGGCTGACAAGTTGACACAAGATGAAGGAAATAATAACAGAGTGACAAGTTTGGATTCGCCGTCGGCCCAACTAGCAAAATTGAAGCTGAGACAAACAGATTTTCTCCCGTTTTTGCTTGTGTGTTTTGACTTTCTATAAATACAAGCTGGGCAAACTAGAATTGAACAGAAGGAGTTCGTCGATCGCTGTGTTAAAGGTGAAGTGTGGTGAAGAAGAAGAAGAAGACGGAGAAAAAGGAGAAAGATGGCGGAAGTGAAAGAGAAATTAAGAAGATGGGTAAACTACAATAATGGTGAGAGAGAGGCAAAGAGAGAAGCAAAGAGAATTATTGAGGAATGAGTGTAAAAGAAAGAGAGAGGTGGAAAATATATTAGTAGTTAGAAGGTTAGAGAGTAGTTAGAGTGAGATAGAGTGAGAGAAATTGTGATCGATACTAGATAAATTGGAGGACTAAAGACAAATAAATTGATATTAAGAGAATGACAGAAAAAAAAAAACAGACAAAGCTATTTTAAGGGGACGAGAAAGAGTGAGAGAGAAAAAGCGATATAAAGAGAATGAAAGAAAAAGATAAATATATATTAAGAGATTGAGAGAGGCAAAAAAATATTAAGAGTATGAAAGAGAGACAAAGAGTTATAAAAAAGAATGAAAGAGAAAGAGAGAAAGATAAATAGGTATTAAGAAAATAACAACGAGATTTTAAGAGAATGAAAGAGATGTTAAAGGTGATGTAAATAGATGCTAAAAATTATCGAGGTAGAAATAGAGAAAGGGGGCGTAAAGAGATACTAAGATAATGAGAGAGACAAAGAAATATTAAGAGGATGAGAGGGAGAGAGAGAGATAAAGAGATATACAGAGAATGAAGGTGAAAAATGGGAGATAAATAGATATCAAGAGAGAGACAAAGAGATTTTAAGAGAATGAAAGACATAGTAAAAGTGAGGTCAGTAGATGATAAAAGAATTATCAAGTTAGAAAGAGAATGAGAATCGAGAGAAGGTGAGAGATATTAAGGGAAGAGGAGAGACACAGAGGTATTAAGAGATTGAGATAGAAACAAAGAGATATACAGTGAATGAGAGAGAAAGAGAGAGTAAGAGAGACAAATAAATAGATGTTAAGAGAATCAAAGAGAAAGTGAGGTAAAGATATATTAAGTGAATAAGAAAAATAGTAAAAGTGAGGTAAACGTTAAAACAACTAGAGAGATAAAAAAAAAGAGATGGAGACATTAAGATAGTGGATGAGAGAGACAAAGATAGATTAAGTGAAGGAAAGAGAAAAAGCGAGACAAAGACATATTAAAAGAATGAGTGATAGAGAGAAACAAAATGATATTAAGAGAAGGAAAAAAGAAAAGAGAGAGAAAGATATATTAAGAGAATGAGAGAAAAATATTAAGAGAAGGAAAGGGAAAGAGAGAGGGAATGTGATATTAAGCGAATGACAACGAGAGGCAGTGAAAGTCTGGCAAAATAATTAGCGAGATAGAAAGAGCGGGAGATAGTAGGAGAAGGAAAGGTAAAAAGAGGGGTAAACAAATATTAAAAGGATGAAAGCGAGAGAATAAAAACCTGGAAAATAGATGTTATAATAATGAGAGAGAGAGAGAGAGAGAGAGAGAGAGAGAGAGAGCTTATATAACCCCCCATGGAGATAGAATGTGACATACGATGTTTTTTTTTTTTTTTGTAGGGTACCCGTACGCGTACATATGAGCCCAGGACAAAAATAGCGCAATCCCCGCGACCACCCTCACGCTAGTGTCAATATTAGACAGACCTTGCATCATGAAGTACAATGAAGGTGATGTCACAGAGTTGGAATTCCCGGAATCAGCCGTCTTACCCATTGATTAATAACAAGAACAGATACTATGCATTGATCCAGTCCCGAGAGGCGCAAAGAGATTGATATAAAAGGAAGATAAAAGGGAGTGTTGAAAAGGTCTTGGCCCTACTTACTTCCCAAATTCTGAACCATTGATAAAACATTTTGGGTTTGTTTCTGTTAAGAACATTGCAGGCTGAAAGATATTAAATTTTGAGGAAAATGTAAACAAAGTTAGACAGACAAGAACAGGGTAAAATGAACAGAAGATAGAATCTAGTTGGAATATGGTGAACAAACACAGAAAAAAGAATGTTCTCGATTCGAAGAATAATTTGGTATTCGAGTTGATAACTTTTCAACACGCTTTAGGACAGGCCAAGATAAACACATATAGAGTGATTGATTTTCTAATTGTGTATTTTTTACGGTTTATCACTATTCTGGGGTTTATTTAAAGCGAAAACCTCAAAAGTGGTCCGACACTTCGCAGACACCTTTTCCGAGTAAGACCTCCATAGATGAGAATATGACTAAAGACTGTGTGTACACAATCCCGTGCAGCTGTGGTAAGAAACATAACGGAGAAACAGGCTGCCTCCTTATAGTGAACATCGTAAAACCGTAACGCGAGGGGAAATAGAAAAATCAGGCGTAGCAGACCACATATGGAAGGGAAAGAGAGATTACGCACCCCCCACCTTCCCCTGTGGGATGAGGTTGAAATAACTGATAGAGAACATCACTGGAAAATACGAAAACTCATGGAATGAACACATATGCTAGGCAACAAAAATCACGTAAGGTGGCCAAACATAGAAATAAATACAATACGGGAACCAGTAATACTGGGTGCTAGGGGAAACCCATAATAATAACAAAATTACAATGTGAGCTTTTGTAAAAAAAAAAGGACTACTGAGACATTAAGTTTATAAGTCTCCAAAATTCATAAATGGATGTCATCAAGGACACGTGACCCAGTGGACAAAAGCGTTGGTTGGATCCAGTGACTTGATCCAAACAGTTGTGACTTCGGTAGCTGGCTACTGCAGTGATAAACTTGGAGAGTTGAGTTAAAAGGGAGATAACTGAGACTATTTTCCTACTTGTTCTTTATTCTATTATTTTGTCGGATTCCTATCCATACCATATTTGATCTATTAATATATGCATATACACACACACACACACACACACACACACACATATATATATATATATATATATATATATATATATATATATAATTTACCCTTTTCTTGAAATTTCAAACTGTTTTTTCAGAATTGTTATTGACCCATATCTTCAATAGAAGAGAAAGTCAACCGTTTTCGTTGGCTGTGTTAAAATCTGTCGCTATTATCCAAAGAACGCTTTGAACTCGTTACAATAAAGAAGCACCATACTCAAGTGGATTTAAATCTTTCAAGAAACAGACCTCATCAATGATAAATCACGTTCTGGCAGACGATGTGCAAATAAAGAAACCGTAGCTTCCATAGAACAACGTAACAATAAATTAAAGAAAAAAAAAATTATTATCTTTTTTGCAGACTAATTCATAGTTACAAAATAATAAATATATGACATAATTATTACCGTAATCTCCCATGGATAATACGTCTTCATCCATAATACGCACACCTAAAATTGGGCTAAAAAGTGTGGGAAAATGATTCTACTCATGGATATTACGCACCCATTGTTTGGTAATCAAACCCTATAAATTTACCTCACCGATTTCATTACGGCCTGTGTTTCCTACTCTTATTTTAAAAAAATGGTTTTAAACATAGAATAATATTATTTTAATTTATTTTTATGAAAATTCTTATATTATTTTACGTCAATTTTTTTTCAAGATTTTTTGTAGCTGTGCATAGTACGCACCCTTGTACTGGCTTATCATTTTTTTTAGAAAAAAGCGTATTATACATGAAGAATTACGGTAATCATAAGAATTAATGGAGTTATTTTTATTTCAACATTCAGTTATTTTTAGTGGAAACACGTATTTTAATAGACATATCAAGTTTATTTTAAACAGTGAGACGTCTATTTCAAACACGGGTATCCACTAAAATTTACTCTTGAAGTAAGAAAAATGTCGGATTTAAAATAAAATCACTTCTTTTGAAATTGATTTAAGTTTCGGATACGAAACTGATCAGCCATGGGCTCCCAAGAAATATAATCTGAAAGAGTAAATGTGCTTTACTTAGAAGTAGATATAGAACCATGGTGGGTTGTTCACTGTCTGTGGCTGAGCGGTCTAAGGCACACCGAATCAAACGCTGGGTTTTCCGACAAAGTAGGACACAGGTTCTAGAGCACATTCTCTTTTTTTAAGATTTCTCGAGTACACAGGCCGATAGACGTGAAAGACACTGCTAAAGTAGGGTGTCTATTCCAAATACAGATATCCATTAAAATAACAGATAGAAATATAGTATCAAGATATGCTAAAGTTTTGAGTAATCGCTTACCCAATATCAGGGATAGTAATCTGAAGATTGCGCTTAAGCATGTAACAGGCTGCCAACTCTCGCTGTTAAGCCCAATTTCTAGTTTTATACTCTCTCTCTCTCTCTCTCTCTCTCACACACACACACACACACACACACACACACATATATATATATATATATATATATGGAGATAGATAAAGAGAGCTGAATGGAAGAAGAGAGAGAGGGATAGAAAGACAGACGAGTAAAATTGGAATCTTATTGTTATAAGCTTTGCATTGATGCTTTCAGATGGAAAGACTTTTGCATTTACTTCCAGTTCTCAATAATTTCACAGACATTTGCAATAATACAACAGAGGACATTTTCAAAGAAAAATAAATAGCGGATTATTTTGATAGCATTACTACTAGCAGCTTATATAACCAGTGAGAAAATTTGTATGACATAGTAAACAATGTCCCACAAACATTTCATTTATTCTTATAATTACAAGTGTAGTGATTGGTGACACCAAAATACAACAAATATTTTGGAAGCGTTTTAACAGAGGATGGACCCTGTGACACCGAAATCCGTAGACGCATTGGGATAGCAAGATATGCCTTCCAAAGAGAAAACAAAGTATGAATAAAGAAAATTTCAAAGGAAACCGTATTAAACAATATGGCAGTGAATGCTGGACCATCTCATCACAGAGGGAGAAGAGACTTGAGGCGAGAGAAATATAACAATAATAGCGACAATAATAACGACTGAACGTGTGAGCAACCATGAAGTTTTATACGAAATGGGAAAAAAAAGCATGAGAAAGAATCAATTGAAATTTCTAGGACACATAATGAGGAGAGAAGGCTTGGAGAATTTAACACTCATTGGATATATTGAAGGCAAGGTGGGCAGGGGACACCGCGCAACCTAACTAAAGGGTTTGCGTAAATGGTTGGCAGAATAGGGATTAGAAGACATATAGCAAATGACAGTCATGGTCGTCCACGTCTTCAAGTGACACGTCACGAAGAAGAAGAAGAAGAAGAAGAAGAAGAAGAAGAAAGAGGAGAAGAAGGAGGAGGAGGAGAAGGAGAAGAAGATAAAGGAGGAGGAGATGTGGAAGAAGGAGGAGGAAGAAGAAGGAGGGGAGGAGAAGAAGGAAGATGAGGAAGAAGAAGAATGAGGAGAAGGAGAATAAGATAAAGGAGGAGGATAAGTGGAAGAAGAAGGATGAGGAAGAAGAAGAAGGAGGAGAAGAAAAAGGAGGAGGAGGAGAGAAGAAGAAGGAAGAGGAGAAGAAAGAGGGGGAGGAGAAGACGAGGAGAAGAGGTGGAAGAGAAGACAAGAAGACGACGACGATTTGACACAGCATATTGTGTTTGAGCGAAAAATGTATGACAGTAAACAGTTGCATTTTCTCGCTGATTTTTCGTTAAGGAAAGATTTTTTTTTCAGGGTTGCCACCCAACGATTCTGTTATTTCCCAATCCGTGCATTTAGTTTAATTATTTTTGCATTAACAAAATAAATATCTGTACCAGCATGGGGTAAACAGAATTAAGCACTGAATACTGCAATATGTTTCAATGTTTTAGCACCCGTTCTTCTTTATCAGTGCACCGTGTGCCTTTAGAACGGAAGCTATCATGGCTCTCCCTAATTTCCTATCTTTTATTGCTCTTAGTAATATTTGTTTTTTTTTTACCATACCACCCATGCCTCGTTCTGCTATCCATTTACAGAAGCACGTCAAGTAGCTAGCCCTCTATCCCCCACATTGCTTCTGATACATCCTGTTGTGTCAGAAATCTCAGCTGTGTCTTTCTGATTCTTCCTAGAAACGTCTTTTTTGCATGTATTCTCATTAAGACTTAATCGTTGCTTGCACACTCTGTACATGCTATTCTCAGGATCCTTCTGTAGAACCTCATTTCTGTTGACTCCCGATTTCTCTTCATCTGTGAGGAGATTTTTAGCATTCGTTCTAAGCCTCCAAATATGGACTAGAATATTTGCAAAAATACATTGCAAATAATTTTACTCTAAAAATCCATTGTTGCAAATAAGAGAAGAAAAAAAACCCGGGGATCAAATGCCAGGACGTAAAGAAAACGTTGACCACATGAAAACGCCATTTTGTATGAAGTATATAAACACAGACTAATCGGCTGTAAATGATATTTACTATAGATCGCATTGTAAAATATTTCACTATATTGATTTTCCAAGCGTAGCTTAGATGTGGCACAAGGCCGAAATTAGGGGGCACCCAGTGTGGATCGAACTCACTACTCAGTCGTGATTGTTCTAGCGAGCCAAGCTTGCTATTACATAGCCTCGAGGTATATTTCGCTATTGCATGAAATAGAAATCTAAATTATTTTATTATAGAATTATTTGCGCTGTAATTATTTTCTCATAGAAATGCATTTCAAGTAAGATAGAAGGAGATTACTAGAGATTACCAGTGGTCAGTAATCACAATAAACTCTTCTTTTAGAATAAGCTTATTCATTATCCTTTGACTGATTATAACTCTCCACAACTTCCTGACCTTTGTAGCATTAAGCTGTGTTGTCCCTTTTCTATTCCCTCCCAATGTCTGTTTTGTATTCCATTTAAATAAGCTCTTTAGGTAGGTTACTTATTGTTTCCGTTTTCATCTGCTTCAACTCGATTTGCTTTCAATGTGTCCTGGGAGTTTCAAATTCATCAAGCCATCTTTGCATAAGCGTTTCATTACGTAAATATAACAGCAATGAGAACTTTGTGAAAAGTTCTTGGCTACATCAAGCAGTCTCTATGCACTATTCTCTCCGGAATCGATCCTCCAGATCTACAAATCAACAATTCGCCCTTGCATGGAGTATGGCTGCCATATATGGTCTGGAGCCCCTTCTGTTTGCCTCGGGGTTCTTGATAGGCTCCAGAGGCAGATATGCAATATAATTGGCCCTGCTCTGGCATATCGTCTACAGTCACTTTCTCACAGACACGCCGTCGCCTCTCTCTGTCTGTTTTACAAATACTTTTATGGAAATTGCTCCGAGGATCTGCATTCGCTGGTTCCCACACTTCATGAATTCAAGCGCCCTACGAGGCTGGCATCCCGCTCTCACCCTTTCACTGTCGAAACTCCTAAATGTAGCCGTCTCTTCTACTCTAATAGCTTTATGTCTCGCACCTCTCGCCTGTGGAACTCTCTTCCTTATTCCAGTTCCCTGAGAGCTATAATCTCCAACTATTCAAATGTAATGTCAATCGACATCTCCAGTTACCTTGATCTATCTACTACCCTTCTCCTCATCCTTTCCCCTATCAGTCCTATCTGATTTTGCTCCAAATTTCTGTAACCCCTTGCGTCCTAGTGGCTTCTCACCTTGCTTGGGGTGAAACGCTTAAAAAAAAATAAAAAAAGTAAAAAAATGTGTTTTGTTATTTTGTTAGATTTTAAAGAAAGGGTCGGTTGATAATTTTTCAGCATCTCCTTACATTGTGGAGAAGTGGTAGAAAGTTTTATTCTCTCTCTCTCTCTCTCTCTCTCTATCTATCTATCTATCTATCTATCTATATATATATATATATATATATATATATATATATATATAAAAACGAAGATTATATACTGAGATCAATACGCGAGATAGGTAGATTTGACTTGGATAGATAAAGAAACGGCAAGAGGTAAAAGTAATGTCCGCACAGCGCTTTCAGCGTATTCTTTATTTACTCGACAAACAGGTCATTCCGTATTCATTGGCCAATCTTGCGCGTCCCTGTAACGTACATTGATTATCCAATCCGGCTTCAGAATGTTGATGTGCCACTGAATTGCGTTCTGAACAAACATGGCCACTTCAAACACGGGTCAACTCGTCTAACCGTTGACAGCAAGCAGGTTTATCGGGCGGGCTGGTCCGACACGAATGTGAAGAACTACAACGCGAAAAATCTTGATGGCTAGCCAAAGAGAAGAAAAGAAAATGAAGAACAAAGCAAAAGAAAGCGTGGAGAGAGAGAGAAGAGAGGGAGAGGAATAGAGAATAATTATGCAGATGACAGATAACTTGACTAAGTGCAGAGGGAGGAGACGTTGCGTTTTATCTCATCATAGAAAGCCAATATTAGTAATAAGGAAAGAAGATTTTGGCAATATTAAAAAAAATGCATTTTCTTTTCTTTTTCACATATATTTCATTGTGAATTTCTTCTTTCGTAATTTTTGCTTTATCTTTTTTCCTTGTAACAAACTCTTTCTGTATTTCACTCGACATTCTTTCTCAGCCCGTCTTTCTTATTTTTAAAATTTTATCCCACATTTAACTTCTTTTCCCGATTCAATTATTTCTTTCATGTCTTCTTGTTCATATAGACTCTTCCCTCCCCCCTCTCTCATATTCAGTCTGCTTTACTTTCTTTCTTTATCTCTCTTCATTTTATGTCTTATTGTCTTCTTTCTTTCTTTCTCCCGTGATATTTCTCTTTTCTCCTCTTTTCCATTCTCTCTTTTGTATTCATTCTCTCCTCTTATTTTCCATTTCTTTCTCTGTCTCTGGTTCAATTTCTCTTGTCTTTTTAGTCTTTATCATCTTCATCCATTCTTATCATTCACTATTCCGTTATTCTTTATTCCGCCATTCTTCATTCTCTCATTCCTCGTGTTTTTGGCTTCTTCCATTTCCCTCTCTCTTTTTCTCTCTCTTTCCTTTTTCTACTTTCATTCCCGTATTCCATTCCGTCATTCCTCATTCTTTCATTCTTCATATTTTTTTCTTCCTTTTCCCTTTTTCCTTTTCCCTTTCTTTCGTTTTTAGTCTATATTCCCCCATCACCATTCGCTCATATTTCTTTCTCTCATTCTTTATTTTTGCTTTCTTCATATTTTGATTTCTTCTCTCTGTTTCTTATCATATCCTTTTGTATCTTCTTCCACTAACCCTTCATTCCTTTAATCCCTCATTCATTTATTCTCTTATTCTTCATTTTTTGTCTTTTCCTATTTTTTTCTCTTTCCGTTTGTGTTTTTGGTTTCTTATTCTTCTTGTGCTTCTCTCTCTTTGTCTTGTGTTAATCATTCATTTTTTTTTCTATTTCCTTTTTTTTTTACATATTCTTTATCTTCTTTTTTATACGTTCACTTTTTCCTCTCTTTCTGGTATTACCTTTTTATTTTTATTTTTTCTCTTTTTCTTTCTTTTCTATTGCCTCTTCTTCATATTTTCTATATTTAACCCTTTCTTTTATTCTTTCATCGTATTTTCTTTCTGTCATAATTACACTTTCTTTCTTTCTTATTATTTTTATCTTCAAATTTTCGCCCTTCTTTACTTTTTTTCCTGCGTTATTTCATCTCTCTCTTTTATTCTTATCATTTTTTCTTGCCATTCTTCGTATTCGCTTTTGAGACATTTTCATTCCAACCCCAGCGCTTCTTTACTTTTAGACGGCAATTTCAAACGTTTGATTTATACTTTTGTGAATATTTCGTCAGTGCTGCATTCCACGTCTCTCCAAATCCCTTGATTCTACTGGTCTCGGCCTTTTCATGATTTCGCCAGACGGGCTCTTTGTTGTACTAAACTTGTTGTGTGTATTATAGGCGGCTGAGAAGAGAATTCTCGATAAGCAACAGCCGTTATACGGGCAAAGGGCGCACAACGACACTGATTGGGCCGTTCGATAGTGACATGTCTTCAAAGGAATTCTGTTCAATAACTTGTCTGTTAAAGATCGCTTGGTATGCGTTGCATTGATAACCAGGCCGACAGACAGACACGCATTCTGCAACCATACAGCAACAATAGTCATGATGATACTGTTTCAATAAACATATAAAACCCAGATTTCTGATATAAATTCTTGACCACATCAATAAAAAAAAGAAATGTATAATATATGTGTATTGGGTGTGACCAAAAGATGTCATCATTCTCTTTCTGGGGAATATGGAGAGAACAAGAGTTTGAATACCCAGTAAAAAACAAAATTGTTCTTTATTTTTTTGTGATAGAGAAACAAACTGGAAATATTTACGGATACCTAATGATATACTGATGTTCTAAAATGTAAAGTCAGAAAAAACGTTCTGCTTAGAGAGCATTAAAGATTCCAGAAGAAGAAGAAACAGGAAAGGAGAAGGGGAGTGTGAAAGAAGAAGAAGAAAAAAGAAGTAGGAAGATTAAGAAGAGATTAGGGGAAGAAGAAGAAGAAGAAGAAGAATAGGAAGAAGACGAAGAAGAAGAAGAAAACGAGGAGTAGGAGGAGGAGCAGCAGTAGTAGCAACAAATGATCCGCTCTCTACCAGAAAGTGTAGTTATGGTCCTCTCAGCACAGTTAGGTAAGTTTTGGATATTTAACAGACACAAATGTGCCTTAGCAGACGTCTACAATAGGGATTATGTAGCCAAACAGTATTTGGAAACATGTAGATAGCCATTATTATGCATGTAATCCTCCTTAATGGCAGTAAATGATGTACATTCTCCTTAAATGTAGTTTTGGAGAAGGGTGCTGAGAAAAAATAGAAAAATATTCGCTTTTACTTTGAAAAAAAAAACCCAAAAAAACAGAGGCAATTAAAACTTCTAGGACAAATAATAGAGAAAACTGGTTTGCAGAATCTTCTCATGGCATGAGGAGCAAAAGAAAAACAAAACAAAAAAAAAAAAAACATTGAGTAACCTAACAAGATTTTGTTAAGGAACGGCAGACATAGACTAGGAAAAAAGCAAACGTTGCTAACAGTTATAAATATTAATAGTAATAATAATCGTTTCCTACAAGGAAACATTTGGCATTTTTTGACCGAGCTGCCAGTACTGCATTCGGTTAAAATTGATAAAATCTTTATCTTAAAACAATTTTTCAAGAAGATAGGTTTCTCAAGTCCAGTAGCTGTTAACGCTCTTTCCAGGATTGGTGAGAGGTTTACTTTCTAATCTTTAATTTGAAATCGTGTAGAATGTTATCATTTTGATTATGTCATTATTTATTGTTCTGATTAAATGTGATATCTACTTTAGTTGTTTCTGCTGTTGGTAGTCATTAAGCAATGCGGTTTCTGTTATTTGGTACAGTTATTTATTTGGGATTCTGTTGCGTCAGTCCACCAGGTTCAAATAAGGATGACATTTGCCAAGACTCTCAGGCTTTAGACGCTCAAAGCCTTTTTATTCACCATTCATCTTCGGAAGCGGTTGCATACATCTGACAATTTAAATATTTCTGAACTGGTTTGGCACCATGCATGACATTCTTATGACAATCTCGATCTGGCGAAGCTATTTAAGAACATGATTAGAGTCTTCAGATTGATTGGTTTAGTAGCAATTTCCGGTGTTGGGTGAAGGTAGTTCTGGCACGGCCTACTCTATGTTCAATTTGTTTTTCTCTATAGTTATATTTGATCAATACGTCAAGATAGATTTCTAAATTCCGCTAGCTGTTATCGCACATATATTTATAGGGGTTTTAATTTCTGACTGGGTTGGCAGCTATGCATGACATCTACATGTCTCGATTGGATTAGCTGCTGTATAGTACCAAGATCGCTCACGTCCTGAAGGGGCACGGACATCGAAGAAGAATAGATACCATTTAGACATGTAATGATAAAGACACAGTGTTTGATTATTTTTTTCAGTACGAAGCTCTTAGGAAGTCTTGTTCTTTATTTTGAATAACCGGAGTTATTGGCAATACTGTTTATTAAATAGCGGACATTTCATTTGCTTTAAAAGTATAAAGAATTATATCCCGTTCCAGAGACTTTTCCGTCACCATTTAATTTGCAAGTTTTCACGCGTTTCCGTCAAAACTATAACAATTATTCATAAAAGAAAACGCACTAATTCTCAAAAGTATTTTATTTTTAGTGGAAACAGAACAGGGAGTAAAAGTTATGGATAATACGTTAAAGGTACGGGAGAGAGAGAGAGAGAAAGAGAGAGAGAGTGCGTGTGAGAGAGAGAGAGACAAACAAAAATAGCCAGTCAGACAGACTGTAAAAAAAAGAGAGGTATTTGAATGTGGTAGGGAGAGCGAGAAATAGCAATAGTGTGATACAGAGGCGGGGGAGAAAGAGAGAGAGAGAGTGAGACAGACAGACAAAGACAGAGAGTGAAAATGGTGTTAACAAATCAAGGCAGAGAAAAACGAACACGGGGAGAGAGACACACACACAAAGCAACAGTGTGAGATAGAGTGAGAGGAGGAGAGAGATAGACAAAGCAACAGTGTGTGTGTGTGTGAGAGAGAGAGAGAGAGAGAGAGAGAGAGAGAGAGTGGGGAAGGGGAATATGTTGAGTGAAAGACTGAATGATACTGGAAAGCGGTACAAGTAACTCATTACTCATATATCTACCTTTCAACTAGATCTATATCGACTTTTTGACTCAAGAATAAGCCAAGCCTTTTCTTTTTACTGCTGTAAAAACCAGATCTATATTTACCTTTTTAACTTAAAATACACTTTTGCTTAAATTCAAATTTAACTTTAAATTTTGACTTTAATTTAAACTGGATCTATGTCTACACTTTTGACTCTGTTGTCATCCGAACTTACGACTGCCTTTTTGAGTGCCGTGTAAACAGGACCTTCGTACATCTTTTGCGTCTTTAGTGTAAATATTATATGACATATGTACCTTTTTGACTTTACTGTAAACTGGACACATATCTACTTCTTGACTAGATCTCTATCTACATTTTTACTCTAGAATAAGCCGAACAGATGTTTGCGTGTCTTCGTCTATCTTTTTGGCTATTGTCAACCAGTTCTATGACTACCTATTTGACATTCGTGCAAGCCAGACATATGTCGACCTTTTTGACACGCGTTCAAAGATGACCTATATGTCCTTTTTTTACTCTAGTGTAAAGAGGACATATATTTACCTTTTGACTAGATCTATATCTGATTTTGACTCTAGAATAAGTCGAACCGGTGTCTGTCCATTTTTATGCAGTGACTCTAGTATCAACCCAACCTATGTCTACTTTTTTGACTTTAGTGAACCGAAACTATGTCGACCATTTTGATTCTAGTGATATTCAATATTGGTATGTTTATCTTTTTGGCACGTGTCAACCAAACCGATGTCTAGGTCTATTCCTCTAATGTCTATGACTGTATTTTTTACACTAGTGTACACCGTATATATATATATATATATATATATATATATATATATATATATATATATATTTCATTGGATCTCTACTTTTTGACTTTAGAATAAGCGGAATTCATGTCTGCCTTTTATCCGAGTGTCAATTGGACCTATTATTTTTAAAAAATCTTTTTGACTTTCATGCGAACTACACCTATATGATTTATATTTGCCATCTAATAACTCATCATTCGTTGATATTAAAATAACCAAAGAGTCAACTTAATCATGGAACAACGGTTAGCAAGCCAATACCGTGTAACACTGCAACGATTTCGAACGGCACTCGCTAAACCGAATTAATAATCTTGTTACTCACTATGCTTAAGAAAATATCAGTAGAAACCACGCCTTGTTATGGAACAACACTTATACAGTTTATGTGCAGTCTACCCTCTATTGTCACTGTGCCGTACATATCTTAATAAATATCAACGTCGAGAGTTCCACACCGTGGAGCAGTGGCAAACATTCTTATTTTGTAGGAGTTTGCGACTGTAGCGACTTTGATTCATACTAAATGTCTCGTTGCTCATGGGTTGTGTCATTTACATATGATGAGATATACCAGATCGGCAAAAGAACTGTGAAGGTGGCTGATGATTCGGTTTTCGGTTTATTCCCTTGAGATAGCCATCAGACACTTGCCAATGGATAATAATAATAATAATAATAATAATAATAATAATAATAGTAGTAATAGTAATTGATATGGCTTGTCCATGCGGATTAAAAATGCTCGAATTTTATTGACCTGGAAAGAAAAAATGAAAATTGAAAAACAAGAATACCAGGGTCAGGAAGTTTGGAACAAAATTCCATTGGTCCCTGAAACCCCAGCTTAAGAGACATCAGGTTTGCACTCTAAGGAGCGTCTGCCTTCATCAGAGATAAAAAAAAAAAAAAAATTAACATCTAACAACACACCACGACCTGCCTTAGGCCAGACTTAGTGGTAGTGTGTCCATAGCAGAAATAATGAATAATAATAATAATGATAACCCATTCTTCATCTCAGAAGAAAAGTAAAAAAACCAATTTCTATAATGGGAATTTTTTTTTTTTTTTTTTTTAAAAAAAGCAACGACTTTGATTTACATATTACGGAAAATATCCTAAGAAGGAATATCGTGGAATTTAAGATGGGCAACGACAAACGAATGTAAACTTTTTTTTTTTTTTTTTAAAACAACGAAACCAGGGCATATTACATTTTAATGAATGGTGAAAAGCGTCGGGAAGAATATGTCTTCAGCCAATAAATTATTTTTAAATTTTGGGGACAAACGAAGGTGGAAAATTCTTTGGATTTCCAATCGTGTCTCTGTCTATTGTTGCTTGCAAAACCCATTTAGGAGAAGGAAATTCTGTACGAACATGTTTGCAACTCAGATCGAATGAAATAGCTACTGCGTTATGAGGTAAAAGAAGTGGAAATATTTTACTGTTTGTCCTGGCAACTTTAATAATGACTTTTGGATTTAATAATAATCGTGGGATTAATAATGAGATAGAAAAGACTGGAGATAAACCAGGGGTAGAAGGAAAAGGTCGAAAAATGAACAAACTCCTACAATAAAGAATGAATCTCAGGTCCCCACAACCAGGATAACTAATGATGGAGATAATAAATTTAAGGAAAGAAAATTTTCGTGAGGATGGTTGACTCATTCCATGAAGCGTTACTCAAACCTCAGAATAGCTGCCAAAACATATGACATTTAAGGCGAGAGAAGGTTAGGCAAACAATTAGAAAGTAATAGACAAAATAAATAAATGTAAGAAGGGACATCGTTAACCGATTGACAGAGGCGTAAATGAAATAAAAAGAATTGCAAACAAGAATAGATGAACCAACAAAACATGAAAAGGAACCGGAATCGGGAAAAAAGTAACATCACACAAGCCTCAGGTCATAATGGAAAAAAACCGAAATACACACAAATTTATGCTGAAAATTTAGAAATGTTGGAAAGGTATGATCTTGTCACAAGACGGTAATAAAACGAGTTCAAAAATTCATCGAACAGAATTATTTCACAGAAAACAAGATTAATATACAGAATAAGGATGAAATTGAGCCATATAATCAGATACAGAATATTGCAATGGAGGAACGAGAACAATCCCAAAATTACAACCAACAAATTAACCTCAAAACTATTAAGCTCTATAATGCAGCACAAATTATTCTGGATGAAGAAGACACTCATATAAACAAGGTAAAATATATGCATCAGGGAACATCAAAAGTAAAAAAGGCAGTCTCACAGATCGAACACATAAAAGTGGTAGAAGTGAATTATCAGTACTCGATGAACTAGCAAGAGGAGTAAATGTAAAACTAGAAAAGGCATCGAAAGAAAATCAATATCAGGAATCGAAGAAACTAAAGAAAAAAATAAAAGCAAAACAATACAACTGAAGGCTCAATTTTTCGAGAAAAGTCAAGATTCTATAAAGAACAAGATCTTTCAAACCGATGCAAAGAAATTTTCAGGGAAATAGGTAAACAAAGAATTGAAACAAAATGGAAGAAGTTATACAGTTTGGGGAAAATTTTCTAAAGAACACAACGAAGAGGCAGATTGATTGCGCAAGAGTTAAAACGAATGAAAAAATAAACCAGAACAGACATGGGTGGAATCACAGAAGAAGATTTAAATGCAGAAAAAAGCACACAACTGGAAATTCAGGAATAGATAAAATTCTAATCTGGCTATATTATTTAAATACAAATAAAAAATCGCCAAAGCAAGAAAGAAATGGTTACCGATCCAACTAAAATGGATGGAGTTACCTTTTCTTACCCAAAATAGTGACACAAATATTCCGAAAACTATAGACCAAACATGTCTTCCAAAACATACAAACTGTTAACATCTATTTTAACAAAACAGACATATTCTTCTGAAAGAAATGACAACCACTTGAACAAAAGGGTGTAAACGAGGCTTACGGATGTAAAGACCAAACTTATTAATATAGGATGATCCTGGAAAACTGCTTCCGTGGAAAAAAAAAAGTAGATAGATTATCGTAAAGCATTCGATAGTGTACCACATTCCATCTTAAAGTCTTTTATGTACAAGGTATCACCCGTTATCATCAATTTCATCAAACAATGTATGTCGATATGGAAAACTACACTTTAAATCATAAAAATGGAACCTATAAGTCTGGCATGAAATAAACATCAATAGAGGAATACTTTTGTCTCCTTTATTATTTTGCATATCACTTATAGCATTAATTTAACAAGACAGAATGCGGTTTAAAAATAGCTCAAAAGAAAATAAACCATCTATTTTACATGGATGATTAAAATTGTATGCTAGGAATGACAATGAGCTGAAGGTTTCTGGCAAACTGTAAAATGCTTTGAAACATTGGAATGAAATTAATTTGGATAAATGTGCTAAATGTTTACGAGGATCGCTACAACAAACTTCCTCTATTAGTTTAGATTGTAACAATAAAAGATTTAGAACAAGGAGAACTTAAATACCTAGGTGAAAAATGAGAGGATGGAATTCACCATAAGAAAATGAAAGAAAATGTAAAGAGTACTATAGAAGGGTACGGACTGGTATTAAAAAAATGATGAATTCTCAGAACGTGGCCAAAAACCTTGCCATCCCAGTGGTCCAATATAGTTTCAACATCTTGATGGCTAAAATGACATCAGACAAATGGATCTAAAACAAGAAAGCTTCTTTTTAACTATAAGATCATCATCCCATTAGACCGTCTATACAATGTAAAGAAGGTTCTTATTCAGCTAGAATTTATACAAGACAACAACTATTGGCTTACTAACTTACATGGAAACAACAAAATGACTGGATGATAAAATTAGTGAAACAACATGAAAACAGAAAAAAAAAATATTCAATAATAAAAGAAGGCAGTAAATACAAACAACATTTACATTTAGTAGATTTGTAGTAAATCAAAACAGAAGCCAAGAACCAACTATTGCAGCAAAAGATATGAAAAGAAAGCCAAGGATAAAGCCCTTGAACAGATGAAACAACGCTGGCAAGACAAACTGCATGGCCAATATCCAGAACGTGCAAATAAACCCAATGTTGATAAACTCATCGATGGTTACGAGCATTGGATTAAAGTCTGAAACTGAAGGCTTTATTCTTGCAGCAAGACCAGAGTCTTTTCACTAGGAATTTTCAGGCAAATATCATTTATAATGGATCCAAAATGCAGGTTCTGTGACAAATACCAAGAAACAATAGACCATCTAATCTCAGGATGTTCTATGATTTTGTTCTAAATGAATATAAAAATCGTCACGATAGAGCGGGGCAATACTTTGCAAACACTTTGGAAAATTAAACACTGGTATGAACATCGGCCAGCGCCGGTTACAGAAATAGAAGATGTCACCATTCTATGGGATTATACCATCCACACAGACAGAAAATTGAAGCAAATATTGACATTATTTCAAAAACCAGAAAGAAAAAAAACTTGCCTACTAATTGATATTTCCAGCGGATTGTAACATAGCAACCAAGGAATTTGAAAAACTATCAAAATACAAAGACCTGAAATTGAAATAGAAAAAATGTGAAATTGAAAACAAGAATAATACCATTGGTAATAGGTCTTGGAATTATAAAAAATGGAACAAAACAACACATTGAAAGAATCCCTGAAACCCCAGCTTAAGGACATACAGAAAATTGTCTGTACAGGTAACTAAGGAGAACTTTGTCTATGAAGCAATTTCGGAGATAAAAAAAAAAAAAAAAATTAATTTGAAATGGCCATAACAACACACCACGACCTGCCTTAGGTCTTTCCGCAGATGTCCATAGCATTAATAATAATAATAATAATAGTAGTAGTAGTAGTAATAGTAAGGATGCTGATAAAAAATGCTCGATTTATTGAAGGGTGAATGGGTCAGGAAGTTTGCATTCCATGGTCGATCAGGTTTGCACTCGCGTCTGCCTTCATCGATCATCTGTGAATGCCAGGGTCACCGAAGTTGATACCCTCTTCATCTCAGAAGAAAAGTCCCCAGGGACAAAAGCAGATTGAGACCGGTATCCTGGTGTTAGGCAAACGACATTCCTCGAAACCAGGGCAGCGTGGTGCGTCGGGAAGTATGTCTTCAGTTTTGGGGAAATCGGAAAATGGAGCTATTGCTTGATTTTTACAGATACGAATTGTGTTTGCAAGCGCAGAACGAATGAAATAGAGGAGGAAAGAAGTGGAAATATTTTACTGTTGTCCTGGTAAGGGGATTTGAAGAGATAGAAGACTGGAGTTAATTGAAGGAAAGGTAATGTTTGTGTAATTAAGACTGTGGAGATAATTGATATTTTCGTGAGGATGGTTGTCAAGATAGCGTCGATAGTCTAGATTGATGGGATAGTAATAGTATAAAGTCCGTTACATCGATCGTAAATGCTGATGAGTGCGCTGGAGTTGATGTGATATTTATCTTTGTTTAGTATTGTTAATTGATTTTTCATCATCATTATTATTATTATTATTATTATTATTATTATTATTATTATCATTAAACTATGGCTTAGAGAACAAGGTAAAAATTGTGACAGGGACAAAATGAGGATCGAACACATAATAGTGGTAATGATATACAAGATTACCCCATATCCACCAGGAATCACTTGAAACTGATACCTCAATTTTCCCATGTAACTAAAGAATAATTATAAACTATAATTTTCGAAAGTGAATATTTCACTGAAATATTTTGGAGAATTTTCAAGTTTTGATCTGAAATTAAAAAAAATAAAAAATAGCATCATGGCTATAAAAGATGGAGTTAGTGTATCCGTATCTTTCTGGAGTAAATTTAAACTTACTTTCATTTTTCATATCGCTCAACTCTAGTTACAAACTATAAATTTGTAAAGAGAATTTTCGACTGAAATATACTGGAATTATTCCAACTTTTTATTGGAAAACAAGAAAATACGAACTTAAAGATACAAAATGGATAAACGAATATTTAAACAATACCCCTCCTGGCGTATATTTTAATTAATGCCTTTTTTACTATATTTTTAAACAGTTATTATAAACTATAATTTTGGAAGGTGAAAATTTCACTAGAATATGTTGAAAATTTAATATGTTTTCATTTGAAATGAACTTTAAGCAAAATGATCACAATACGTGGAAAAAATGTCGTCAGTTTCAGCTGATGGCTGGAAGACATAGGTTAACTTTCTACCATTAACTTCACAATGAGACGTTCTAAGTATTTATTAATCATAGCTTAGTTTCTGTAAGAGGTTATATGTTTCGAGCACCTAGATAAGTTTAAACTTATTTATATTTATTAAATGGTATACGAGTCGAATGACCCTCAGATAGGTATCCGCCATATACATACTAAACTTTACAAAGCATTCAATAATGGTCAAAGTATAAGGCAATCATTTATGATGAAAGTCACTGCCATATTAATGATTTGAATCTTTTTTACACATTTCATAAACCATATGGTGTATAATTAGGAATATTATTCCTAATATTTATTGTTGAGAAATGAGTGACAGCAAGTCCCATTAGATCTCTAGTGCCTTTCTAAGTAGGATCGCAACGCTGTGGTAACGAAAGTCTGAAGATTTTATTAATTTATTCGATTTCCAGCTCATCTAATCGTGATTCCAGTGTTTTGGGCAAAGTTTCAAACTAGTTGTAGTTTGTTCTTGTTTGAGTTTTTTTCATATTCCACATGGACCTCCTTCTTCAGGACGTAAGACATCAAAACAAAAAGCGTTTTTGTGTTTTTTTTGAAAACATAAAAACAAAATGGCAGAAAGAAAGAAAGAAAAAAGAAGAAAGAAAGAAGGTGAGAAAAAGATAGAGGGAAAAGATCTTATAAATAAAAAAAATCAAAGTGGCGAAAATAAAATAAAGGATAAAAGGCATATAAGAAAGGAAAACAAGAAATAAAGGAAGAAAGAAAAAAGAAAGAAAAAAAGAAAGAAAGAAAGAAAGCGAGGAAAAGATAGAGGGAAAAGATCTTATAAATAAAAAAAATTCAAAATGGCGAAAAGAAAATAAAGGATAAAAGGCATATAAGAAAGGAAAACCAGAAATAAAAAAGAAAGAAAAAAAGAAAGAAAGAAGGCGAGGAAAAGATAGAGGGAAAAGATCTTATAAATAAAAAAAATTCAAAATGGCGAAAATAAAATAAAGGATAAAAGGCATATAAGAAAGGAAAACAAGAAATAAAGGAAGAAAGAAAAAAGAAAGAAAAAAAGAAAGAAAGAAAGAAAGAAAGAAGGTGAGGAAAAGATAGAGGGAAAAGATCTTATAAAAAAAAAAAATTCAAAATGGATAAAAAGGTATATAAAAAGAAAATAAAGGATAAAAGGCTTATAAATAAAAAAATCAAAAGAAAAAAAACAAGAAATAAAGGAAAAAAAAAGAAAAAGAAAAAAAAAAGAAAAAAAAAGAAAGAAAGAAAGAAAGAAGGTGAGGAAAAGATAGAGGAAAAGATCTTATAAAGAAAAAAAAAAAAATTCAAAATGGCGAAAAGAAAATAAAGGATAAAAAGGCATATAAGAAAAAAACAAGAAATAAAGGAAGAAAAAAAAAAAAGAAAAAGAAAGAAAGAAAGTAGGTGAGGAAAAGATAAGGAAAAGATCTTATAAAAAAAAAAATTCAAAATAGCGAAAAGAAAATAAAGGATAAAAGGCATATAAGAAAGGAAAACCAGAAATAAAAAAGAAAGAAAAAAGAAAGAAAAAAAGAAAGAAAGAAGGTGAGGAAAAGATAGAGGGAAAAGATCTTATAAATAAAAAAAATTCAAAATGGCGAAAAGAAAATAAAGGATAAAAGGCATATAAGAAAGGAAAACCAGAAATAAAAAAGAAAGAAAGAGAGAAAGAAAGTTGTAGAAAAGTAGAAAGTATTGAAGAAAAAGAATATATAAAGAAAATAAGAAAAAAAATTAGAAAAAATATTAAGAGGAAAAAATAAATAAAAAGGAAATACATAAAGTAAGATGAAAGAAAATGGTGGAAAAGATTGAATGTAATAGGGAAGAAATAAAGAAAAATATAAAGAGAAATAATTTAAAATAAGGAAGGAAATATAAAAAAATGAACCAAAGAATGATTGAAAATATAGGAGGCTATTCAAAAGAGATGAAAGAAATGGAAAGAAAGTAATTTTCAGAAAATTGTCCAACCGCCCCCCCCAAAAAAAAATAGGAAAAGGCTAGAAAGAAAGAGAACAAAAAAGAAGAAATTAAAATACACATAGAGAAAATTTGTTAAATGCGATGGAAGAAAGAGAAAATACGAAAGAAAGTGAAAGAAAGAGAGAAAAAAAAAAAAAGAAAAGAAAAAAAGAATATAAAGGATGGAAGAATAAGACGGAGAGAAAAGAATGAATAAATGAATAAATTAAAAAAAAAAGAGAAAGAAAAGGAAAATAATGAAGAATAAGAAAAGTAAACGATCTATACATAAAATTAGAAGAAAAGAAAAAGAAAATTGCAAAAAAAGAACGAAAGAAATAAGAAAACCAAAAATAAAAAAAGAAAGAAACAAAAAAAAAGACTAATGAAGAGATAGGGAGAGAAAAAGAAAGAGTGAGAGAGGGACAACAAAGAAAGAATGGAAAAGAAAGAAAGAAAGACGAAAACTGAATTTAAAATGATAATATCATGAACCTCTTTTCACGTTTTTGAAGAATTTGTTTTTTTAAAATTTTGGTATAAGGCATAAAAGACAGACTGCATTCCATTTTTATTATTCAGACTGCCCATTCTTTCCCCACCCGGTGTCAATCCAAAAAAAAAAAGGAATTCCTTTAGGTTCGATAAATTTCACTGGAGAAATAAATGAAAAATAGGCGGGGTTCAGCGATGTGCATATTTTAGGGAAAGGAATCTACACATACACCTTGATAGAAATAAGAGGGTCATAAAGTTCTAAAACCAGAGAGGAAAATTACATTGGCAAGGCCCCACCCTATAGATCCAGTTTGCAGGCCTTGTGTCAGACAAAGTTAAATCGTGTAAATATTTAGCGATGAAATCAATTCAAAAAAGGTATTTTTGAGAGCGTCATAGAACATGTTAGAATCAATATTTAAATATTAACTTTTCGATTAATAATAAAAAAATGCTGATGATAATAATAAAACAAAAAACTTATTTTCTTCATTTTCTCATTTTAAAGAATCGACCATATAATCGTTATTCTGCTTGTCTCCGCGCGTGTGTGGGGTTTTAATTTGAAGGTAGCTTTGTTTCTCGAGACACGAAATCTTGTCTAATTTAAATTTGTCTAAAAATACCAAGAAACCAATAAAAGAAGCATATAATCTCATTTAAAATGAGCAGGGAAAACCCATGACGAAAGAAATCAACAAAAACATAGTTACTGAAATAAACGTAAACAAATAGCAGGAAATAGAATCAATTAATTGAGAAATAATCAGAATCCATTCGAACACAAAGTAGCAGAATTCAGCTGGGTGGTGTTAGCTCAGTTAGGAATAAAATGAGGCACGTTTCGCACAGACATGAGCGCGCAGGTCCGCATGCATTGTTTATAAGTCTTACCATCGCATGCCACAAAAGCATAGCACACCTCGTAATGCATCGAACTCGCTATATGGAAGTAACAGTATATACGATTTCATTTGGCTTGGTTTGAAGCATATAAATGTTTTCCAGATTATCTAATACTGAATTCTCTCTTTTTAATAAAAATAGGTAGCCATTGATAAAGTTTGCAAGAGAATGAATAGGTAGACACAGGTCTGGTTTTCACTAGAGTATATAAAAAAAAGCTAGACATAGATTCGGTTTTCCCTAGAGTAAAAATGCCAGAAATACGTTCGGTTTTCACGACGCGACACTGAGATCTGTGGACGTATTAGGATGGGCAAGGACGCATTCCGAAAATTGGAAAGACTATTGCGAGACAGGAGAATTTCGTTGGTAACAAAGAAAAGAATACTGAGATGTTACGTGACATATGTCCTTCTTTGCGAATGAGGACGATTTCCTCAAAGATGAAGAAGAGACTCGAGGCGACGGAGATGTGGTTCTACAGAAGGATGCTAAGGATATCATGTAGCGAGTGTGTGAGCAAAGATGGAGTCTTAGAGATGTTTCAAACAAGGAGGAGGCTTATACTTAACATCAGGGAGAGAGAGAGCTAAAGTGCTTAGGACACATAATGAGGAAGGAGGGCCCGGAGAATCTGATACTCACGGGTCGAATAGAGGGAAAGAAAGACAAGGGAAAACAATGCATGTCATACCTAGCGGGCTTGAGCAAGTGGATGACAGAACGTGGTCTGGGGGATAAAGGAACTTGTTAAAAGCTGCAAGAGATAGAAAGATGTGGAGAGCCATGATTGCCTATGTCCTGAAAGGACATGTCACGTAAAAAGAAAAATATAAAACTAGATATACGTCCAATTTTCATGAGAGTGAAGAAAGCTAGTCCTATATCCGACTTTCAAGAGAGTTAAAAAACGTTTGACCTATATCCAGTATTCAAGATAGTGGAGTAGTGGATAGCGGCTTGGATTGAGGAATCGGAGAGCCAAGTTCGAATTTCAGTCGAATCCACTTACGTGCTAACACCCTTGGGAAAGGTGTGAATCCTTTTCTTCTCCCTCCAGCTATGGCTAAATAGCAGGACAGACTGGGTTCTATAGCCTTGGATGGCAACTAGTCTAGGAGAAGGAAAACTCTGAATTCAAACCTGCTCTTAAAAAAAAAGAAAAATCCAAGGAGCGTCTGCATCGGAAACCGGCGGCTTCTGGTCGTTCCTGTCTCTGCGTCTGTGGGAACCCCGCGGCAAGCAAGAACGTTATCCGAGTAGGCCTGGGTACCCTACTTCTGTAATTTATCCCAAGAATCTTCTTCTCACATGACTACGAATGAGTCAACAGGAAGAAGCCGGCTCAATCCGCCCAGGGTGAATGCCGCATCAATACAAAATAAATACAGTATTCAAGAGAGTGAAAAAAGCTAAACGTATGTTTGATTTTCAAGAGAGTCAAAAAAGCTGAACAGTTTCGGTTTTCCAGAGACTCAAAAAGTTAGAGATAAGTCAAGTTGCACGAAATTACAAAGGCTGATATAGTTTTGGCTTGCAAGTGAGTCAAAAATACGGTGAGGCAAAACCATTTTGTTTTGAGGAGGTTACACTTCCACATGGGGACGGTTGCACAGACACGTTCTTCTGGCGTCAGCGTGTGTCTTCGTCTCGTCTCTTAGTGCTAACCGAAGTTATTGCTGGGGTACGAATCTCAAATCACGAAGCCTTTAAATCGATATATCATGTCGTTTGTGCTAATGGTCGTCGTAACCGTACTATTTCTGGATGATCTAACATAAACGACGCTCTTACGTGGTGTTTTGTTTCGCGTGGGCATGTGAATTATCACATTCAAATACCGATTGTCACTCGTTATGTCATTTTATAGATATGAATTGGAAAATAAGTATCTGAGGCTAAAAGGAAATCCTCCCTTCTTTCCATATAGACGGTACGTTTGGATTATCACACTTAAAATACGGGTGGGCATCTGGATTATCGCACTAAAATACGAATTATCACTGGCCATATGTCATTTCATCAGAGGAACGTCACAGAATCGACCAAATAAAACGTTGTGGCAAACGCCAAAAATATCAATAAACTAAACAAATATTGGAAGGATAATGTCTAATCTCAGAATTAAAGAAGGTGTTTTCGTACTTTAGAAGAAGGTCGATAGGTAATTAGGTAAGGCATAATGAAATGACAATGATATAAATGAAAATTACCAAATATAGGAGTAATTTTGCTTGATTGTGGAAGAATTTTCATAGAGAACTTAAAGAATATATTCTCTAATTATTCGTGTATAATACGCACTCCTAAATAAACTTTGAGCTAAAGAAATATGGAAAAGAACTTTCTCCTTAAAGAGAAATTAATCTTTTTAGAATTTTAATTGAGCAAATACACAATAAAAAAACGAAGCGTAAGGCAAGGATGCGTCTTCTTACCGGATTTATTAAACCATGAAAGCGAGACAGTCGTAAGAGAACTAAAAATTCTATCGGGATTTATTATTGACGGACAGAATATTAATTAGATAAAATACGCAGAGGACACCGTGTTGATAAAGAAAACTACAAAAACTCCCAGACAACTTAGTAAAGGAAAGCGAGAAGAAAGGAATAAGCATCAGATGCAAATAGTAGTAAGTATGGTCGTTAGCAAAAGGGATAGATGCAAGCTACGAATTGGAGACGTCAAAATAAGTAAGTACAGGAATTTAATTATTTGGGGAATTTTAACGGATAATGTAGCACAGCAATTTGAAGACACTTTGGAAAAATGTAAAATGCCTTCTAAAATATATGCAAAGAATAAATTATCACATTAATTTTATTAGGCATGAAAATAAGAGTCTCTAAACGCTATGTAATATCAATGAATGTAGCAAGGAATATTTGATAATTCCCTCATAGAAGGATAAAGATACTGTGGACAGAAGATGTAAATATTAACATAGTTTTTCGCAAAATGAAAACCAGAAGGATATTTGTAAATTTGGAGACATAATGAGGAAAGGGGAGTTGGAGAATTTGGCACATACTTGACATATTGAAAACAATGGAAGCAGAGAAACTTATCTAAGATTTTGTGTAAATAGGTGTCAGAGAGAGAGAGAGAAAAAAACCTTTACAGAGCATTTGCCATGAAAATATTTGTAGAACAGACAGAGGGAAGCCACATCACATGAGGAAGAAAGAGACTAGAGACAACATGCCTGGGCAGAATTGATTGTATTGCAGATTCTTCTCTGAATTTCGTCAAGAATCTCGAGATGCACAGTAAGAGCACCAGATCGACTGAAAATAATAATAGTGAGCAAATGTTTATTCCGAAAATGCAGCGCAACGAACCAAAATTGTGAGAACTGCTGAATAATTTAACCTCGTTCTATTTTACACATTTTCGTTTGAACCGGTGATATGAATTACTTTCGATCATACAATCCCGAATGTAGCGTTTCAAATCTGAAAAAACAAGCTGCGTATTATACATGAATGAGTACATTAATTACCTGTTTCTCACTCATTCTACTCTAATCCCGTTTAAGCCTATAATTCCCTACTTATATAAGATGAGGATGAAATATATAGAAGCTATAGGACGACAAGTGTAATGCTGAGATCTGAAGAGGTATTGGGATGGCCTAAGACGCATTTACGAGACAAGAGGATTTCTTTGGTAACAAAGAAAAGAATACTGATGTGCTGCGTGATATGTCCTTTACGGCAGCGAAGGTTGGACGGTCTTCTGAAAGATGAAGAGTCTTGAGGCAACGGAGATGTGGTTCTACAGAAGGATGCTAAGGATATGATGAACCTATGAGCAATGTGTTTTAGG
Organism: Acanthosepion pharaonis; assembly: GCA_903632075.3. Taxonomy (NCBI): domain Eukaryota; kingdom Metazoa; phylum Mollusca; class Cephalopoda; order Sepiida; family Sepiidae; genus Acanthosepion; species Acanthosepion pharaonis. The sequence continues at coordinate 1,030,877 of CAHIKZ030004836.1, forward strand.
AGAGGATGCAAACAAGGAGGACGCTTATGAGCCATGATCGCCTGCATCCTGAAGGAACACGGCGTTTAAAAAGAAAAAAGAATTGAATTTATCTAGAATTATATGACTTTTATATAGGAGTCGATGTGCCGTAAAATATGTAAAATATGTTTTACTTCTCTTTCTTTAAGCCCATCTTCATTCAGTTGGCTGCTGATATCGATCCTCTTCGGGCTGAAAGAATCTGTTTTTTTCTTCTTCTATTTAGCATCCATTTCTCCTTTTTATCAAGCCAACCAGGCTTTTGCCGATATAATTAACTAGATAATTTACCCCGTCACCCAAGTGGACAAAAAGCAAGATTTTGCCTCTTTTACCATCAGAACTACCCGTTTTAACTTCAAATATTAAGTACGTGTTTGTCTTTTTGCCAAATCCTAAACTTCTTTCACTGACTATTTAAAGTAGACTGAGTCTCAGGAATTACGGATTTCTTAAACTATAATTAATACGCTAGTTACTAAATCTGAAAAAAAAAATCGTATTTTTTTTTTTACTTCTCAGACAAATCAAGTGAATAGCCTTCCGTTTTATGCTAAAGTAGACAAGGTTTTATTCACTCCACTCACACACACATACATAGAGAGATGTATTAGATAGAAAGTGTATGTGTGTGTGAGAGAGAGAGAGAGTAAGAGAGAGGCAAGAGAGAGAGAGTGAGAAAAGAAAGGGAGCGTATTTTAGCGAAGGAAAGAGAGAGGGTGATTGAAAAAAGAGAAAAAAAAAAGAATGTGAAACGACTGAAGACAACGAAAACGTGACAGAGATAGAATGAGAGCGAAATAACGAGAGAGAGAGAGAGGGTGAGAGTGCGAGACAGAGTTGTATATGAGGGAAAGAGATAACATAATAGAAGGAAAAAGAGAACGACTGATTGAGAGGAAGAGAGGGAGAAATAGAGCGAAAGATAGATTTAGAGAAAGAGAGATTGTGATTAAAAGAGTATTAAAGAGAGAAAAAGTGTGTGGCTGAGAGATAATGAGAAGGTGAGAGAGAGAGAGTAAAAGAGACACAGAGAGAAATATAAATGGATGAAAGAAAGAGATGTGAATGAGAAAAAAAGAAAGAAAGAGTATAAGAGAGGGAATGTAGTGATAGAAAGAGAGTAGGAAAAAGAGATAATGAGAGTGAAAGAAGCGTTTAAATGAAAGCAAGAGAGAAAAGGATGGAAAAAGAAAATGGAAGAAGCTTTGGGTGAAAGACATAATAAGAAAATCAGAGAGAATAAGAGAATGCAAGTGAGTGAGAAAAGATGAGCTAGTGTGTGTGTGTGTGTATGAGAGAGAGAGAGAGAGAGAGAGAGAGAGAGAGAGAGAGAAAGATTCTGTGTGAAAGAGAAATGAGAGCGTGAGGGAACGTAAACAGAGATCCTGAGCGAGAAAAAGAGGGAATATGAAAGAGAGGGGAAGATAGAGTCTTAATGCGAGTAAGAGAGAGAGGGAAGCATAAGATAGAGAATGAGAGAGAGAGCAAAAGTTGAAAGTGAAAAATATAGTGAGAGAAATAGAGGGAAAATATGAGAGTGTGTGTGAATAAAGGAATGGGAGAAACTGAGAGGATGCGAGAGAAAGGGAGAATATTTGTGTGAGAAAGAATACGATTGAGAAAAAGAGGGGTTGTAAGAGAAAAGTGACATGGAATGTGAGAGAGAAAGAGGTTTGACTGAGAGAGAAAGGGAGAATGAGAAAGAGAGAATTTAAAGGAGATATAAAGTGGTGCATGTGTTTGTGTGTGTGTGAGAGAAAGAGAGAGAGAGAGAGAGGGGGAGGGAGGGAGGGAGGTAACGGAAGGAGAGACGGTTGAAAGAGGGAGGAAGAGAGAGAATCTCCAAACATGAGCAAGTATCCATTCTTAAGGAACTGTGAATTAAGCTCCGCCATGACCCAATGGTTAGCAAGTGGGTCTTGTAGGCCGTTGTTACCTTTTTAAGAATTCAGTCTTCGCTGGAGTCTTTACTTTTGTATGCTCAGTAAATATCAACTTTGAGCACCTTCTTTTTTTTTTAAAATCCTTTCAACTCAAGCAAGGCGGGAATGCCACTAGTACGCACGGGGTTACTGTGACTGAAAGGAAAAGAGAAGACTGAGAATAGGGAGGGCTGATTAAAGGATACAAGAAGAACGGGATTCAAGAAAACAGAAGTTGGCGGTAGCGATTGGTGTTGCATTTAAATTTTTGAAGATTGTAGTTATTAGGAAAGCAAGTAAACGGAAGGGAGTTCCACAGGCGGGAAGTGCGAAAAGAAACTATTGGGGTAGAAGTGGCTATTGTATTTATCTAGTTCAACAGTAAAAAGGTGGGAGCTATATGTCAATGTATTAGCAGGCTTAAATTCATGTAGTCGGGGCAGAGTAGTTACCATGATAATATTTGTAGAAAAGACAGAGGGAGGCCACTCACATAAGTGAGAAAATGAACGCAGTCAAAATGACTGGTCAGGATCGATTACATTACAGATGCTGCTTTGAATTTTGTCAAGAATTTCTAGATGCACAACAGGAACACCAGACACGATAAGGCAATAGTGTTCAATGCACGGACGAATGGCAGATTTGTAAATGTACAAGATGGATTCAGAAAAGAAACATTTTCTGATACGAGACAGTGACCCAACTTTCCTTGCAGTAGATACAGCTATTGATTCGATGTAGCCGCTCCACTTCATGCCAGAGGAAAACGTGAGGCTAAGAAGGCGCGGTGTATTCCTCTCCTGGTGTCTAGTGTCTGTCATACTGTTGATAGGCAGGAAAGTTTCTCTATGGTGATTATCGTAGAGCAATGTATAACAGTTTCATCTCTCTGAATAATTAGCCTCATCAATAAGTAACTCTTCTGACCTTGTTTCAAACTAAGCTAAATTTATTAATATCCTAGGCATCTTGCGTAAGTCAGGTCACTACGATTGCTAATGGCAACATGTAACTCAGTAACTTGCCCGATTGTTATGGTCTGCGCTGACTAAATCGGTTCCCCTATCATGCATTTCTGATGTGGAGAGACACGCAACAGGATTAAAAGTTCGTCAAAGAGCGGATGGACCTTCTTGAATTGAAGACGGTTATCTAGAACAACGTGGTAGACTGCGTTCCATAGCTACGAATACAGCCAGTGCGATGAAGACAAAGAATTACTGGGATGACAGTCTTCTAAACTGAAGGGCCAGGTCGGAAGGTTCAACCGATTAAATCAAAAGCCACGTGTCCCTGACCAAGGCGAGCCTCCAAGTTGTAGGACATCTCCTGACCTCTGATCTGGAGAAGGATAGGCTCCGTCAGGTTTACTTGTCCAAGACATGCTACGTATGAATGAATACTCGGCCTTTCAATCTCGATATGTGAAGGGAAATTCTCAGCTGCGCAGCTACCCTACAAATCCACCCGTTCATTGGAATAATGATGATGAAAATCATGATGATGCAACTTGCAATTCATTTATACCGTAGTAAGTTCGATCCCAGCCAGATAACTCATGGTTTTCTCCTTTTCCGAAATCAGTCAACTAAATTCTTTTCAAAGATGGATAAAGAGAAATGAACAAATGCAGGAAGTGCCAAATTTCTGTAAATTGTCGTTTTAAACGACTCACATAAAAAAGTCGCAATATTCGGTCGTTTTTCTTTCATTTTATTCAGCGGACTAAACAGAGAAATCTAATTTAGAAACATGACAATAGCCAGTGCCAGACCGCTATTTAAATCCCTTATATTTTCTCAATATGGCGTGTTCCTTCAGTACCTTGAAGTACTTCAATCAAAGCTGTACACAATTCCATATTTTTAATTTTTTTTTAATTACTGTAATTTCTTGAAAAAGGTATCAGTGCGGTTTTCGATTGTTTTGTCTACAGTTCTGAATTCAGATTTGCCCTTTATCTAGGATGACTGCCATCAAAGTTTAGAGAGTCCAATCTACTTTAGTATTTTATCGATAGGCGGGCGGGAAAATGATGGAGAACTGAACGTGACGACCTCGACCAGAAGTTGGACTTAACCGATTTCAGTTTGCGTGCAAAAAGCCGTCACGCTACTCACGTATCTTGCTTTCACACCAAAGATGCAAAAAGACTATCCTCTCATTTTCACGACAAATATCGAGACTTTAATTTAAAGTTCCATAATCTTGATATATATATATATATATATATATGTGTGAAAATATATAGAAAATAGGAAGGAACTGGTTAGGTAAATAATCCAAAGTCCCTTAGTATTTTAGTTATTATTTTTAAAAAATAGTGCTCGATACAAAAGTAGAGCATAAATATAATTATTTATTTAAAAATATGATTCCAAATCGCAACATAAGAAGTCCCATGTTTCAAAACAAGAGCCGAAAACTTCAATATAATTATTTAAATTATTTAAAATATTTAAATTAAATTGAGTTAAAATAAGCTCTGTTCCATCTTCAAGCGAAATTTTTTTTGGAATAACGTGTTTCTGAAATTTACGGGTTTTAAAAATTGAAATCAAAATTTCCATGGTAACAGCTAGGGCGAATTGTTTAAGTTGGGTAGGCGGGTGTTGGGTGTTAATAATAAGTATCAGTATAGAGTTACTTTCGTAGATGTCAAGTCAGTGAAAGGTGGGGGTGTCTAAATTTGAAACGGAAGATGTATTAACCCTCGTCTAGTTTGCATGTCTATGGAGATTTATTTATTATTTTATTTTTTTATGAAAGGGATCTGTGCCTATAAAAAAAAACAAACAAAAACTGTCGTAACGTTTGTTTTTTGACGCCTTCATAAAGGTTTATCTTTTTTTAAGTTATTTAAACTATTTATTTCGGATATGGATTATGAAGGGTGTTATATTGTATGCATGTTTTTAGTTAATTATTCAAATCATGAATCTGATGAGTGGGCTATGGATTAAACAAGTTATTATATTGTATGCTAGTTTTTAGCTAATAGTTCAAACCAAAAATCTGATGATGCCTACAAAAAACCGTTAACTCGTGTCTATTGTTTAATAGATTATTATTATTTAGAAGCTTAATTATGTGTAATTTCTCATGGAGGCATAAAGGGCATGGGTCATCCCAAGTTTTACATGTTCTAGCCTTGTTAATAATTTTCCATTTAACTTTAGGTGTCCTATTTGTTTCCTTCAAATGCCAAAAATATTTAGATAGGGAAGTTTGATTTATTTTGTTTATATTATTGAAAGAACACTTATGCTGCCTCCATCTATCTTTAAAATTATTCTTCGTGGACCCAATGTATATCTTATTAGTGCTAGGGCTCTCAGTGGATGATATAGTACATTAAATCAGTGGTGTACCAATAATAATCTATTAAACAATAAAAAAACTAGCATACAATATAATAACTTGCTGTGATAGTCATACCATTCTCAATTCGGTATTTGTGCAAAACTGGACGTAACCCACTCGGCTGGGATTCGAATTCGTGCCGTTTATTTATATTTCTGAGTCTCTAACCGTTACACTTAGTTAAGGGCCATATACGTTTGGGCTATCATGTCTCTTTTGATTCATAACTGACGAGGCAGAAGATTTTCTCGTTGTAGGTTGCCCTTTCTTTGCCAACCATAGCTATAGGTCTCAATCTGTCCTGCTAAATACACATAGCTGGAGAGGGAACGAGATAGATTCATACCTTTCCCCAAGGGTATTTGCGCGTAAGTGAATGAAACAAACCCGATTGGAATTCATACACGGCTCTCCAATTTCTCATTCCGAGCCGATATTCATTACACCACAACGAGTATCCATGTAGTTATCAGTGAAGCAGAAAATCGGAAGGGAGTTCCGCAGATGGGAAGTGCAAGAAAAAAAACTGTAATGGAATTAACTCGTCTAGAATTCGAACTCGGCTCTCAATGTATTTCATTCTATTTACGCAACCAGAACATTAGGCAGATAAATTTTCGTATTTGATTTCAGCTAAAAACTGCGTGTCATAGGACATACTTATCAGTCCATCCTCACAGACAAGGATATTAACACACAAATATTCAAGACAAATAAGCAAAATTATATTTAGACTTTAAAAGAATAAATTATGAAATAATATTACGTTTATTTATATTTCCTTCTTTTGCTGTAAATACATTTCTTCCCGTATCTCACGTTTTCATGTCTCCTTGACTAAATAACCAATGAATGAAGACTATGGATTATATTACCAAACAAGGATAAACATTATTCCAGTCGTTGCTTTATTGAGAAGGATTTGTCACGAGTCTGCATGAAAACACTTTGTCAGGTAAGCCATAATTTTCGGAGGTAAGTATAGAACTGCATTCTATAGATAAATTTCTTTTTTTCCATTTTTATACTACATGTATAAAGACATAAACTCACAAACACACACATACATAGATACACACATACATTTATATATATATATATATATATATATATATATATATATAGATAGATAGATAGATAGATAGATAGATAGATATTAGTGGTAAATATACATATATACAAAATATATAAATATATATATATACATAGATGCATACACATACATATATATTTTATGAATAAAAAAATTACAAGAGGATAGAATCCAGGTGGAACTCAATGTTCAGGACAGAGTAAGGATATAGTAAAAAGGCTTAAACACTAATATTCCATGGTCATAATTTATTCCATTGGAATCGTAAATACGATCCAATTCATCAGACCTACAAATTCAAAAAGAAAACAGAAACAACTCCGGAAATAAAAAATAGAATTTAGAGAGAGTGTAAGTATGAGAGTGTGGGACGAATGTTAGAGCTAAAGAGAGGGGTAACAGACGAGAGAAGGTGGGAGATTAAAACTTAACAGAGAGAAATTCTAGAGGTGAGTTAAAGAAGGTTTAAGTGACAAAAATATGAATATTGTCGGATATATATATATATCTATATATATCTATATCTATCTATCTATCTATCTATCTATCTATCTATATATATATATATATATATATATATATATGAAAGAATATGATATATACATTTCTATATGTCACATCAATATTAGGCAAACGAATGGATAATAATTCTGTGTAACGCACTCAATGCTCTAGAAGGACTTCAGACTAAAGTAAGTTTCTTTTTTTTTTGTTGACGGAGTTATATATGTCTAAAAGTGGGAGGGGAGATATAAGAACGTGAATGTACTTTATAAGTATGCACTGACAAAAATACTGAAGATATTGGAAAGCAGAAATTTAAGATTTTTAAATATGTTTTTTTTTTCAGGCATGTCTGGACATATAATGTAATTGATTTCATTCAGTTTCCTTAAGTTTTTTTTTTCATCACTTTTGTTATTAAGTAACCCACATTAAGGAAAATCTGAAAAGAAACGTGAAACGTTGTAAGAATCAGGATATAAAATGGCTCTTGTTGATCTAGGGATCAAATCACTTTCTATTCGCTTTCCACTACATATCCAGATACGTCTGAAAAAATGTAATGGATATTTTTAAGTAGGTATATTGAGACATAAATAAATTCCGTTTTTGGGAACCAATTGTAATAACGAATATATCATACTAAATAACAGTTCCTTAAATATACCTTGACAGCTAATGACAAATGAGAACCAATTGTAATAACGAATGTATCATACTAACTAAACGTTCTTTAAATATACTATGACAGGTGATGAAAAATGGGAACAAATTGTAATAACGAATATATTATACTAACCAACCATTCTATAAATGTACCATGACAGCTGATGACAAATGAGAACCAATTGTAATAACGAATGTATCATACTAACTAAACGTTCTTTAAATATACTATGACAGGTGATGAAAAATGGGAACACATTGTAATAACAAATATATTATACTAACCAACCGTTCTTTAAATGTACCATGACAGCTAATGACAAATGAGAACCAATTGTAATAACGAATGTATCATACTAACTAAACGTTCTTTAAATATACTATGACAGGTGATGAAAAATGGGAACCAATTTTAATAACGAATATATTATACTAACCAACCATTCTTTAAATGTACCATGACAGGTGATGAAAATGAGAACCAATTGTAATAACGAATGTATCATACTAACTAAACGTTCTTTAAATATACTATGACAGGTGATGAAAAATGGGAACCAATTTTAATAACGAATATATTATACTAACCAACCATTCTTTAAATGTACCATGACAGGTGATGAAAAATGAGAACCAATTGTAATAACGAATGTATCATACTAACTAAACGTTCTTTAAATATACTATGACAGGTGATGAAAAATGGGAACCAATTTTAATAACGAATATATTATACTAACCAACCATTCTTTAAATGTACCATGACAGGTGATGAAAAATGAGAACCAATTATAATAACGAATGTATCATACTAACTAAACGTTCTTTAAATATACCATGCCAGATGATGACAAAATTGTTATATAGGACATTGTTTATCGCAAAAAGCAGTACATGGACAAGAGTAAATCTCTCTTTACTCTATGGAAGAAAGTTAATCTGGTGCGTGTGGTCATCGTCGAGTTATTGTTCATTTTTTCTTTTTTTTCTTATATATGATGTGTCTGTAGAAGTCGTGGGCGACCATGACTCTCCATAAATTCCTGCTATTCGTAGGTATAAATAAGGCTTGTTTTTTGCTATATCTCCTAATTTCTGTTCTGCCAACCATTAACAAGCTCGTTTGGTAGGTTATTCTCTGCTTTTGTCTGTCCCCTTTTTCCTCCAGTATGTACTTTGTGTGAAATTCCCGCATCCCATTTTACTCATTATGTAACCGAGTATTTGAAGTATAAATGTCATTTTTGTTTCAAGTTTGCCTAAAATTTCGCTGCTGCTCACATTTTCAGTCCGTGGATTATCGGCATCCTTCTGTGAAAACACATTTCTGTTGCATCAACTTTTTTTTTTAACGTTTCAAGAGATTTTGCAGCATTCACTACTATATAGGAGAACCGATGTTACATAACGGTTCAGTATTTCTTAAAACGCTATGGGACTCTGCACATTTCCAGCAGCTGTAATATTTCCATAAATCTTTGGTCGAAAACAGTGTGAACTCGTCAATAGGAACAATGTCTCTCTTCTCTTTGATAACGCAAGACCACATAGACAAGAATAAGAGAGCAAAATATCATGGAACGCGTTTGGTCAGTTCTCGTCGATCAGTCGTATTCAACATATCTTTCGTCAGTCGATTACTATCTTTTCCGATCTCAAACTTTTTGCTGTGGAAAACATTTTTTAATGGAAGCTAGATTTTGTAGTTCATCGAAAACGTTTTTCCATCAAAAGCTGTGGAATTTTACTGAAATATATCTCTTTTCTGCTTGATAAGTGGGAATAAGTCATTGCAAAAAAAAGAAAAAGAAAATGATGAATATATAATTGAATAAAATGTAATTGTACTTTATTTTTTCAAGAATAATTTTCATTATCAAAAAAGTCAATTATTTATAACTCAATGTATTATTACTAAGAAATTGAAATAAGTCTAGCTTATCGATTTTTTGCTAAATATGTTCACTTATCTCTACACCTGTAAATTAATTTTTACACTTCATACAGCATCATATCGACTCATGTATTAAAACTGGAAACTAATAGTATCAGTTTATTAACCCCCACCCCACACTAAAAATAACAAACCCCAGACCAAAAAACAAGTTAAGGAATCGTAAGATATATTTTACCTAGTTATTAGATCCCACTCCACCGTAATAATAAACCCAGGAGAATAATCTGTTAAATAGAAACACTTTCGTTTCAAACTGTATTTTTGAATAACTTTTCTCCACTTTCCATTAGCGATGATATTTTGTTCTGTATCTATAAATGTACATACATTCTTGTCTGTCTAACTCTAAGCGACCGTTATTGTTTTTGCTTATTTTCTGTTATGTTAACCATGTTGATTAACAGTGTAGTATAGGGCCATGACCCGCCACGCTGCGTGTTACTGCACTGGTTTCCGTGGCAAGTAAGGTTTTTACGGGGTGGTGTGTTTATGTATAGAAACATTTGTTATTGTTTGTTCCACCACCCACGCACACACCTCCACAAACATACCTTTCGTATTTGTTGGCAAAAGAATTTTGCATTATTGAAGTCTTCTTAGTCTTGGCCACATCAGGCATAAACAACAAATATGTTTTATCTTCAGCAAAAGAACGCACTGACTGGGCTTAGCTTTCAATGGCTGCTCAAGAAATGTGCTAAGTAAATATGAAATAATTTTACATTTACTTATATTTTCTACGACTACAGATTTGTTATTTGTTTCCTGTTTTGGATTAAGTTTTGAATTCCTTTTAAATTCCACTTCAACTCTATGCTTCTAACGTCTCCGCCTAAACTCTGAAATTATAATTATTTATTTTTTATCTTTTTTTCCACAATAGGAGTAGTATGTTCCCTTATCATCCAGTTTACACACTTCTTCGGACTTCTGAACAGGAGTAAATGTTTATCCGTAGCTTCCTGTCTAGGGCTGGTTTACGGTTACTTATAAATTCTACTTCAACTTTTAATGTCTCCACCTAAACACTGAAATTTATACTATTATTGTGTTTCCAGTTCCTTATAAAAAAAAAATCCTTCTCTTTCACTTCCAGTAGCCATTTGTGTTTTAGTAGTGTTATCGGGTTGTTTAGAGTGAATTGATTGAAAAACAAACAAACTTGTATCTTCATCTTGGCTGTTGTAATAATCACATTTCTGCTGTTGCTGCTTCGGTCTATTCCAGGTGTTTGTCGCACTCGATAATCTCATCGGGATTTTTTATTATTAAAATACACCTTTAAATGCCAAATCTAGATGCGTCGTCAGTGTTGTTGCTCCCATGTCACTAGAAGTTTCGGGTCTAAATAAACAACAGACTTCTTCGATGGGCGACCCGACCGAATATGATCAGTATTCGGCCCGCACCTAGAACAAAAATTTGCCACTAGCTTTAGGACAACAGTAGACAACAAGTAATCAAGACTTCACTTGGGCTATTCGAAGTTATAGATTAGGTATGCATGGTTGTATTAATCTTCCGACATGCGGCCAAGATAAGGTGTTTTTTTTTTGTTTTTTTTTTGAAGAATAGAAGAAAAGAAACCAATAAATTTTAAATCGAAACCATTTATTCATTCCACGTAAGCGTATTGATCTCATTCCGTGTTTCATATAGCGGGGAAACAATTCGTATCACTGAATACACACCAATCAATCCCTGGGTTTCCGACTTCTGAAAAGTCACATACTCTAATTTTATGGAAGTGACCATCAAGTGACACAAGGGTAAATAAATCTGGTAAGTATTAATTGATATGAGTTATCTCCCCTAAGCATGGAAAGTAGAATGAAAACAATCTGGCCTCATAGACTTAATATAGTACTTGATCCCTAATTCCAAAAGATTGTTGAAGAAATATCGAATGTACAATGGCCGAAAAATGAGCTTAAGAAATAATATGAACCATGCAGATTCAAACTACCAAAATATATGTCTAACCTTGTCTTAACGCAGTTCTCAGACAATGACATGTCAAAGGAATGTTCTGAACAGAAAGAAAATAATAATAATAATAATAATAATAATAATAGTAATAATAATAATAATTATTATTATTATTTGATTTCTTATCCTGTCTGACTCTTAGATGTTTCGGCCGAGTGATGATAGTAGATCCTAACTAAAGCTTAGAGACAAAATTCTTTCCTCAGCCCATAAGCTGTTCGAAACCGAGGTGCCACCTTCACATTCTCAATGGCCAGGTGTCCCCAAGGCGTCCAGTTGGCAGAAGGATTCCTGGAAATAGTCGAGTTCGCCCAATACAAATCAGATCACTTCAGCTAGTGCTTGTGATATTTCTCTGATTTTCCCTACAAGGTCTTGATAGCTCTTTATTAGTCAGATACGCCAAAGTATCGCAACGTCTATCAGGATCAGTTTTTGACTACTGTTGTGCCCAAGTGTGATATCAGGGCGATTACCCTCCAAGCCTTTGGCATTCAAGATAGTTGTAACCCACATAAACTTCAGTAGCTCATTCTCGATTACTGACGATGGTGAATGCTCATACCACTTATCTGTGCACTCAAGGCTATACCTAAATCGTCACCAATGTTTTTTGATGGATACTTTTTAATTTTCTTATGTATATACTCTTCATTTTGTCAGATTTCCATTCAACTTTATTCGCACACACACACACACACACACACACACAAAATATATATATATATATATATATATATATATATATAAATATATTTATATTTAACATTTCATTTTTTATAGATACTAGTATTTAAGTAAATGCTCTGTTTATAATGTCCGAGAAATTTCCATAGAAAATATTCGTCCTTTGACAGGATTTGAACCTGCATCCTATACGGAACCGTCATTTACGCTGACGTGCCTTAACCGACTCGGCCACAAAGGAGCGTTCGGTGGGCAAGGTCGAATTTACTGCTTATAAACTTCAATCTTCCATGAATCTCGTACATTCATAACTGCTCATGGCGTATCAAATGTAAACAGCGTAAATGACGGTTCCGTATAGGATGCAGATTCGAATCCTGTCAAAGGATGAATATTTTCTATGAAAATTTCTCGGACATTCAGGCCGGTAAATGTTATTTAATACTGTTTATTATAAACAGAGCATTTACTTAAATACTTGTATCTATAAAAAGAATGTTAAACATAAAATGTCTTTAATAAATTGTCGGACTTTGTCCAATTCTTAATTTATATATATATATATATATATATATATATATATATATATATATATAATAGCAGAATTAGCCGAACCTTTTGAATGTTACACACATTATTATGTTAGAAAATGATGATTGATTTTAAAATCATTGTTATAAATTGAGGAGAAAAATGATTCATTTCAATATTACTCAATAATCATGCCGATGTGACCTCAATCTTCTGGTTTTCTCCTTCTATATTTTGGATAGGAGTCATTCAATTGTTCAAATTTAACTTTAATTTAAATCAAAGGAAAATTATTTTCAGTGGGGTGTTTGTGCCCGCAGCCCCCCCCTCCCCGATCAAAATGAAATATACTCATCCAAGGACCCTAGGAGTCATTCTTTTGTTCAAATTTAGATTTAGTTTAAATCAAAAAGAAAAAAAAGTCACTGGGGTTTCACTCCCCACTCCTGGGGATCCCCTTTCATCAAAATGGTCTTGCCGATATGATCTCCATCTTCTGGATTTCTCCTTCAGAAGGGGGTTTATACATCTCCGGTGACCAACTTTAATCAAAATGAAATATACTTATCCAAGTACCCTGATAATGTAGTTTCAGAATATATATGGTTATAGATGTCTATCGCGAAAAACCTTGAAGTTCGATAACGAACAGACAGACAGAGGCTACAAATTTATATATATGTAGATATATAATTTGGTCTGTGTTGAAGAATTGTCTGAAACATCGACATTCAAAATCCAAACATTTAATATATGGTGCTCAATGTCAACAAAGCAAACTCAACCGTAAGATCCCTAATAAGTGAATATATCTATCTATCTATCTATCTATCTATCTATCTATCTATCTCTCTCTCTCTCTCTCTCTCTATATATATATATATATATATATATATATATATATATATATATATATATATATATGGGTGTAATCAAATAAATAAATATAAATACATGTACCTGCAATTGTTCACACACACGCACACACATATCAGCCCTGATAATTACGTTTAGCATGAAACAGTCTGTCGCCTTGGAGTTTGATGGAAGAGGCTGAGCGCGAACAATTCCCACGGCAAACCTTATCAACATACACTAGGTGAATATATATATATATACATCAACTCCGAAGCGAGACCCATTACTCCTGCATAAACAAACATTTACTTATAAACACCATGGGACATACCAAGCATAATTATATGAGTTCAATATAGTAACTATATGACATATTGGCAGTGAAGTGACATTTCATTTCGTGTGGTGGTCTTGTAGGTTTTGTTGAAATGTTCATGAGCTCATCACAAATATGGCGGCTGACGACAATTTTTTTAAACAGCCCCGATTATTGCCTTTTTCTATTTAGCTGATTTGACTAATTCTTCCGCTTTGTTCTCTCTTGGAACATTCCTATTTAGTAACTTTTTAGATTCAGTAACAACAGTGATTTTACACTAGTAGTGACGTATGGTCATCCTTGGAGATCATGTGACAACATGACTCCAATAGATTCACCCCCTCTTTTCTTACGAGATTATTTTAGTAATCTTCTTTCATTGAAATCCAATTCGTGTTAATTTCCATGGTAAGTGTTCTGATGATCTTTCCTCTTTGGAACAAAATTTCCAACTTATGCACAGTACTAGACAGTCAACTAGGTCTCATCTTTTTAAAGTTGAAATTTCTAGACATAAACCTGAGTTCTATGCTACCAGTTTATTCTGTCGCACTTCTCGCTTGTTAACCTCTTTTCCAGTCTCTTGTTTCCACTTTTTGATCTTCGAAAATGTAAATGCAATGTTAATCGATATCTTCTATTTTCTCAATTCCTGTTTTTTTCTGTATATAATTCTGAGCCGAGGTATTTTAAGTAATTACACTATTTACATTGTTCTGACTGTTGTCCTCATTTTTATTGTGATATTCACGACGTTTCGGCCGTTGTACACTCCGGTCTTCTTCAGGGGATATACATTGGAACTTTTAGTTGGTCCCTTTATTTTTTCCACCGGGGTAAATTGTTCTAGTTCCAAAGTGTCTTAACCTTTCTTTCACAGTTAATTTCCTTTAGTAAACCAACTCTCAAAGTTTTGGTTCATCTCTGCTGGGGCCAGGTATTGAACTCACAAGCCGTTGAGTTAAATCACTGGATTACTTTAACCAATCATTTTATCCACTGGGCAATATGAACAATCTACACCGGTGGACGAAATAAAGGGTTTGGTTTGAAATTTCAACCTATATCAGCTGAAGCAGGCCGGGGTGCACAACGGCCGAAACGTTGTGAATATAACAATAAAGATGAGGAAAAAGTCCGAACAATGTAAATCCTATTTTTTATTCTTTCTCTTTAATAATGTTTTCTTTTTCTCCTATTCTTTACCACCCTGTAGCCTCTTTGGTTTTAGTACGTTTATTGTAATGCTTGGGGCAAAAATTATTTTCAAAATTCATTGAACTCTTTTACAATGCTCTGGCGAACTGTTCCAAGTAATCCAATAAAGATGAGCACAAATGCCAACTGTATGTTTCATAATATTTATCAGATGTATAATCTGTGAGTAGAGAGTTCAAATCCCGGACTAGTCTGTATCATTCACTTCACGCCAATGCCTTTGTGGATGCCACCTCTTCTTCCTCGAGCTATGGTTTAAATATCATGGTATACTGTCCTTTGAAGTCTTATGTGACAGTCTAATAGAAGGAAAACTCTATTACAAACCATGGATATATCAATGGGGAGCCAATCGAATGACTCCGTCAAGGTGAAAGAATTTGTGGAGACCCATTTTCGGCTACATCCTGAGAGGATATAGTATTTAAATAATTTTAATTTGTGAGGGTAAGTCTGTATTCCAGGATACTGGTAAATGTTCTAAATTATTTTTGCAACACTGTCTGCTCGATGGTTTTGATTCTGTTTGGGTTTTATATCCTTCCAATCTTTTTGTGATTGGCGCTTTCGGACTGTTCTAGAAAGGAATAGAAACTGCACCAGCAAAATCTCTGGCAGCACCAAGGTATAAGAATCCCAGAGGGCTGTCTTCTCTGGCACTGCTTTCATGCTAAGGAGAATACTTTTTATGAAGTAATTCCATCAGTATCTCAGGTTCCAAGAGATGGACTGGATTCCATGAGTGAAGAAATCAGGAAATTATGGAGAGATTCTGAGTAATGCTGCTTCCCATCTGTATTGGTGCGTATGAAGGAAGTCGAACAGCGATGGTACTATCACAGACTGGAGACCGTATCAGTGAGGCCAGCACACTGGTTATCAGTCAGTCAGTTAAGCGCCATACATGATGCACACTTGGGCGATCATGTATCTTTCGATACATGACTGACGAGGCAGATTTTTCCCATTTCTTTTTGCGGGAGACTGATTGCCAACCAAGGCTAAAGAACCCCGCCTGTCCTGCTGTTTAACCTATAGCTGTCGGGAAACAAAAACACACATATAAAAAAAAAACAACACAATTCCTTCTTATTGATTTGGCTGTTAGTGGTGGCCATAATACCAAGATAAAATTAATTTGAAAGTGTACATTTTTAAGGTTAGTGTACTATTTATTACACCGACCTTCAAATTGAAGTCGGAGGTTCAGGCTATTATTATTGCCACAATCACCCTTGAGGACTTGGGCTCTATACTCCCAAACGTAAAGATCTGTGCTCAGAAAATAGGAATAAAGCCTAATATCCCATCGTTTCAGAACACTGCGTTGTTTGGCCCTGCAAATATTCTGCGAAAAGTGCTACCAGTTTGAGTTCGTACGGCTTGACAGAGAACATCCCGTTGAAAACAAAAACTATGTAGAATAATAATAATAATAATAATAATAATAATAATAATAATAAATGATGCTGAAATAAGAATAGATCTGGTGGCTTCTGATATTAACTGATAGGAGCTGTTTATAAGTTTATGTCGTGTCTTTGTGAATTATTAGGGTAAATATATAATAATACATAATAAAGAGTAAATATTTCAGTTACTCCATTGATACCCTTGTCGTGAGCCTAGCCTTAGCCAGTTAAGCATGTCCTTTTAGGCCTAAAGCATTGTTCATGTCTATTCCTGAGCGGAAGCATTTGGAGAAGCATCATGACTGGGTAACTAGAGCGTTGTTTTCTTGTTTCTAACTTTGAAGTATCAGGCAGCTAAGGTGACTTGGGATTCACAGCTAGAGATTCTTCTGAATGGACTGGTTTACCTGAAGATACTTTTCAGCTGGGTCCCACCAAGATGGTTTTGTGCTGCCTTTATGAATACCTGTCACCATATCGCGCAGATTTGGCTGCGATGTATGGGCCAGGTTTATTTTCTTTTATCAAATTAGGTGTTATAATATTTGTACTTTAGTGTGACGATATGAGGCAACCTGCCTCTGCTGCTCCCTCATACAGTAATAATAATAATCTCTCTCTCTCTCTCTCTCACTCACATACAGACAGACACATACACACGCACACATAAACAAACATAATATTGTGTAAGAATTGAAATCGTTCAAAGATAAAGACGGTGTCTTAGAAGATTTTAAGAAAAACGCTTAACATATGTGGAAACTCGCTTTTTTTTTTAAATGATAACCAAATGATTTGAATAAATAAAAAATGGAGGTAGAATTGAAACAATTCAGATTACAGTATTATGGGTATGAGCAAGGACATTAGTTTTGAGGAGACTTGCTGTCAGTTAATATCCCGATACGAAATACTACTGGTTTAAAATATTTAAAAAAATAATAATAATAATAATAATAATAATAATAATAATAATACACAGCACTACATCTATCTACACAAACTGAACTCTTATCACTCGTTGAACAGAATGGTCCTAAAGAAGGATAAGCCTCAAGGTCTTTCCTTCTTTTTATCAGTTCTGTCGGCCGTTAGCAGAACTACGACCGCTCTATCTTACAATATTTCTCTCCCACTACCGCTGTCGGTTACCCTTGACAACGGGTCATCTGGCAATCCGGCAATATGTGCATCTGGATTGATAACGATGCTGGTGGGGATGAAGAAGTCACTCCAAGAGAGAGAGAGTTATTCTCAGAGAATCTAGTTTTCAAGATAGAATGACATTGCACAGTTTCTGTCGTGGGGATGTCAGACTGGAATGTCTGCGTGTATGTATTCTGTTCAATAGCCATAAACCGGAACAGATTGCGATTTGTATATTTCGACTCACTGAGGGCTCGGCTGAGGCGGCATGACAGAGGCCAAATAAACGAGAGGTCTGTTGTGGCAGTTTGTAAAACGTATACTTCCTACCAGCAGTAGCAAACACAGCCAGGACACTGAGTAGTTTCATATTTTATGTACCGAGCCTCTTCAGGACGTAGCCGATCATGGCACTTCTCAACTTCCCTTCCTATGTAGCTTTAAGTTCTCTTGTTAACCTTCCCAGTACCTACATTGTATCCATTTACATAAGCGGTAGGTATGTTAGTCGATGTTTTATCTGCTTTCTTCCTTCCAATATGTCTTGTCAGTGCTAAATTCTCCAAGTCCTCTGTTTTATGTGTCACAGAAATCACAACTGTCTCATTCAAACTCAATATACAAGTTTCCTTTTTAGTTCCATTTTTCTCGTCGCCCAAACATTCCGCTCGTGATATCCTTAGTGTTGTCGATTCCGAGATGAAATCCGGTCTTCAATGAATGACAAACGCAGGAATGAAATATAAAAAATAAATGTATTGACGTAATAATACAATTGGTAATACGGTTAGTAGATCTAGAAATGCGGTTAGTAGCAATAATAATATATATACAGTCTGGGAAATTCAGTATCGAAGTAGGACTTCCTTCTGAGTCTACGTGCTCGCAACTGTGACTCCTACAATGCGGTTACCTCACACTCTTACTCTCTCTATTACTCTACCTCTCGGGTATTCACCGGCAGCAGTACAAATACACACTGGTCGAGTTCACTTGTATGAAAAAGGGGTGAATCCCTTAACACTTAGCATAATTCTGCAGAACTACGTTTCTGTCGCCTCAGACCTCCTCTTAATCGAGGAATAAATTATCCAATAGTCACAACCATATAGGAAGACGGATATTACATAAACCAGCAGTCTGCTTTTATTTCCAACGAATATTTCCAAATACTCTGTCTATCTTTTAGAATGAATCTTTGCCATAATGCAAAGACTTGATTCAGTTTTGAACACCATTAGGTACGACTGGTAAGACATGTAAACAATTCGGGATATAATTAACGAAACCAACAAGAACAAAATTCGGAGAAAAAAATAATATGGCACGACGGATGAGAAATATATGTTGTCGCCAATTTTAAAAAAGAAAACTTTAGTGCAGAGGGCACTTAAAAAGGGAAACACGGAATGTTATCAAAAATGAATCATCCAAATTAGAAGGACGGGTATTTATTTTTTATAGGCTATGCAAAGGCCTTCGACAAAGTACGTCACACGTATCTGATGGAACTGATCAGCAACCTTGATATATTCGGGAAAGATATCAGAATAATCAAGAACCTATACTGGCAGCAAACAGCATGCATGTGCATAGGGAACGAGTTCAGTGAATATACAAAATAGGAAGGGGCGTAAGGCAAGAATGTGTCTTCTCCCCTGATCTGTTCAACCTATACAGCGAGGTAATTCTGAGATAATTGGAAACCCTACTGGGACTTAGCACTGGCGGCCATAATCTTAAAAACATAAGATACGAAGATGACACAGTGCTGATCGCAGACACGCAAAAGAAATTACTAAATCTCCTACAGAAGGTAGCGTCAGAGAGTGTGAAGAAAGGACTAAGCATAAACTACACCCCCCACAAAAAAAAGAAAGAAAGAAACAGAATGCATGGTCATCAGTAAAAGGATGAGCTCGAAATGCGATTTGAGTGTCGGGGACACTACACTAGAATCAAGTAGACTCGGCAGTTTAAATATCTGGGAAGCGTCCTGGCAGAGGACGGTAAGTGCGACACTGAGATCCGTGAACGTATTGGGATGGCCAAGGAGGCATTCCAAAACTGGGCAGAGTATTGCGAGACAAAAAAAAATTCTTTGGTAACAAAGAAAAGAATACCGAGCTGCTACGTGACATCTGTCTTTCTTTACGGCAGCGAGTGTTGGACGATTGACTCAAAGATGAAGAAGAGAATCGAGGTGACAGAGATATGGCTCTACAGAAGGATGCTTATGGACCGAACGTGTGAGCAATGATGAGGTCTTAGAGGGGATGCAAACAAGGGGGAGGCGTATACTTAACATCAGGAAGAAACAGATGAAGTTCCTGGGACAAATAATGAGGAATGAGGGTCTGGAGAATCTGATACTCACGGGTCGAATAGAGGGAAAGGGAGACAAAGGAAAACAACGCATGACATACCTAGCGGTTTTAAGCAAATGGATAATAGAAAGTAATCTGGGGGATCGGATGGCAGAGGGACGGAACTTGTTGAGAGCTGCAAGGGATAGAAGGAGGTGGAGAGCCATGATTGCCTACGTCCTGAAAGGACACGGCACACAGAAAGAAAGACCCAGAAGCAGAGGCAATTTAAAACCAGATGTGTTAAATCTCGTATTTACAAGAGAAAGGAAAACAGCGAATGTTTTTGTAAGGACACAGGAGTGTGGACTATATTATGAGTGAGTACAACATGCAGTCAAAGAGAATTCAAAAGTACATGTTACAGAATAGGAACAGTGTCCCACTGGGAAATCTAAAGCTCTGCTAATCGCTTATAGTCTGATTTCTATATCCATCCCGTTTCTATCTATCAATCTATCTTGACGATAAACTACATCTGCGTCCTGGGTACGACGATAAACTGCGTTCAACAGCAAGGCCTCTGATCAGGAGGCTTTGAGGAGCGTAGAACCACCTCTTAATTGCTGGTCTTCCCAGTTCTACCTTGACCTGGGGTGGTAGCATCTGTTAGGGTCCCAGCTATGGGCAAATAGTTAACCTTGAAACTGGGGTAAAATTACTATGAAAGTGTAAAAATAGGTTTTAATACCAGAAATACTCTGTAAAAAATATTACCAGCAATATGTTTTTGAAGAAAAAACTATTTTGAAAAAATATTACCAGCTATACATTTTTGAGGAAAAGAATATTACAGGCAATATTTTTTGAAAAGAAAAAAAGAAAAATTACCAGCAACACATTTTTGAATGAAAATAGTGCCAGAAATAGATTTTTGATTAAACAACATATTACCAGCAAAAAAAAAAAAAAAAAAAAAATGGCGGCATTAAATAACCCATTGATATGCCGTAAAACAAACCAAACCAATCTATCTATCTATCTATCTATCTATCTATCTATCTATCTAAGGAGTAGATTGATCCGCCTATTGCCGGCCGGTTCAGCAACAGGAGAAGATAGGTTCACCTTTCATTCGGTTCACACAATTCACCGGCCATCTGAGTAGGTAAGTGTTTAGCCCGTGTTTCCTGTTTAGGACTGGGTTTCTGGCTCCTTTTAAAGTCTACTTCATTTCTTTCTATACTTCTAGTCTACATTTTGGTGATTATTTATTTTTTCCTCGATAGGAGTAGATAGGTTCATCTATCATCCTATTCACACACATCTCCAGACCTCTGAACAGGAGGCGAGGTTAATTCGTGGCTATTTCCTGTCTAGGAGTTCTTTTCCAGCTCCTTCTAAATTCTATTTCAGCTCTATACTACTACGTCTCTGCCTCAACTCTGAAATTTTTACTCTTTATTTTGTATTGTTTTCTGGTCACAATAGAAATAGACAGGTAATCCTATCGTCCGGTTCACGCTCGTCTTTTATTTCTTGTTTCCGGTTCGTTCTAATGTCTTCTTCTTCTCTTTCACTCTCAGTAACCCTTATCTCTTAGTGGCATCATCACCTTTCTTGAGGTGATATGATTAAAAAAATAACAATATTATAAACAAAATAAAAATCATAATCGTGAAAACCTGTACACGAAACACGATATATACAAAATCAATTTAACGGCAAAAATTCTTGTCGATACCTAATTGGTAGAGACGCGGTAAAAGGTAGGCTGGTTTTACAAATATTTTATATATTTATATAATTGGCCTACATATTCGCTTTACGAAAACTGTATCGAGCACTTTTTATCAATTTAGCCATTTTTGCCAAATATTGTTCTTTTCAAAAGTTGTAATTTTGATCTGAATTCATATATATGTATATATAATAATAATAATAGCTGGCCACTCGTTTTCGAGAATACCCATCTACTAGGGCCCACAAGCCAATCCCTATTGCAGACGCTCGCTTAAAACCCACAGAACCCACCTGTGGTTTATACTGCAACTATGATGAGCAAACCTTAGATACAGTTTTCTGGGAGAGAGCGTGTTATGTAGTGTGATCAACAATTTGAACAAGACCAGCACGTTCAAGCCCTCGGCCACAATGACTTGTGGCTTTGTGCTAGCACAGCTATCGACGGCCCTCAAGGGTTCCGTCTACCCATTTTAACTCACAAAGCTTGGGTCAACCTGCAGTATGGTTTTTAGGAACTTACCAAAGGTGCCGCACGCTCGACTTCGATCAATTCAAATAAAACCAAGAAGTCTCCTTCCTGACAAATCGGCTATGGATATATTCGGACTCAGGTCTCATGGTGATAAATACTGCGCCTCAAGGGGAAGCAGGGAGTTCCGTCTGAAGTCTAGAGTTCAGTCTGAAGTCTGGGGTGAGGTCCGTCAGAAGTCTGTCAGGTGTCTGTCAGCCAGTCGAGTTCAGAGGCAGTCCGAAACAGAGTCACGTTCAGACATGTACTACTAAACCTTATTTGTTCGTACTGACACTTTTTCTACCTCTCTGTATATATTCCTGTTTATAATATATCTGTGTTATTCCATAACCACCTTTGAGTTCTTCGTTATTGGATCTACCTTGGACTATCACCGTGGTACAAGAAACCGGACTATAACACATGGTCAGAAAGCGAACATTTTAACCACTGAGTTAGATACGTACACGTACACGCACACAGACACACACACAGACACACACGCACACACACACACACATATATATATATATATATATATATATATATAGTTTAGAGCTACGTAAATTTCACTCATTCAGTTTGCTTGATTTGTGGCCGCTAAGCACTATTTTAAAAAAATGGTGGATATTAGAAAATGACACATCAACATAGAACAAATTATATATATATATATATGTGTGTGTGCATGTGCATGTCAATGTTAGTCTGTGGGTGTGTGCGTGTGTGAATAGACCGTTTCAAAATGTCTATATTTACAGGAGCTGAATTCTCACTATTGGAGTCATTGTATTTATACATATAGACAGAATGAACTTAGCAATCAACAAAGACTAGTGACTCTAAGTCTCCAGCTTCAAGCGATATTGTGACTATTTCTTATATATTGATAGGTTTATCTATCTATCTATCTATCTATGCGCAACACTTTTCTATATGACTAGAAGTCTTTACTATATAGAAACAGGAAACACCTGTCTCTGTAGAGCTTGTGAATTTCTGATGAGCTAACGAAAATAGATTATGACTTCTTTAAAACGTGACGAATTAAACGCCATAATTTATTTATAGCCAACTATTTTTAGTTGACATTGCTAAAACCCAATTTGATTTTCACTAAATTTCACCCCGTACCAGCCTCAGTATCTAAAAAATGTAGAGTGTTGTCGAAATGGTAATGGTACATGAGGTGAGAGATATAAATAGATAGAAAGTTTGTCGGAAGTGGAGATTAAAAGGATAAACAGAATAGATATTGATGGACACTTTACTTGAAAAGGTTTAGAATGAAGTGTACAAGGAAACACGCAGGCGGGTATCTGTTCCAAAATGTTCCAATTCTTAGGAAACGTTTTTATCTATTTGAAACACAGATGAAATAAGGAAAAACATAAACTACTACTATTACTACTAATAATAGAGACTATTAATTGTTATTATCATTAAATATTAGTATTAATTTTTATTATTAAAACTTATTTCAATCTTAACAACATAAGGTCCAATATTGTTGATTGCAGACGCAAAAAATAATCTGATAGTACTCGTAGACAATATAGTAAAGGAAAGCAGCAAGTAAGGACTAAGCATCAATTGTATGAAGACAGAAAAATGGTTGTCAGCAAGAGAATTATCCTAAGATGCAAACTACAAATTCGCGATGCCAAATTTAAGCAAGTACGAAAATTTGAATATCTGAGAAAGCTCTCTTCTATGGTACCTAGACTTTATGAATTTAAGCGCAGTACTAGATTGGCAATAAGGTCTCATCAATTTACAGTAAGTTTGCTAGGAGTAACCGTAAGTTCTATGATTACACTTTCTTTTCTTGCACTTCTTGCCTGTGAAACAATCTTCCAGAAACGTGCGTTCTAGGCAACATGGAACTTCAAGAATTTAAAGGCATCACTAATTTTTATATATTGTCCTCCTGAATACTTTTCTATTGTTCTCGCTACTCAATAATGCTTCTAATTCTTTCAAACTAGTAATCCCTTGTCTCTCAGTTGTTTTACTGCCTTTCTTGTGTTGATTTCATTTTTAAAAAAACATCTTAACAGACGACCGAAAATACAAAACCGAAACCCGAAGGCGTATTTTAATAGCGAAAAAGTGTCTTCCTCAAACTAATCTAATTATTACGAAATATAACCATTTATTTACAAACAAGAAAATTGTGCCGAACCGTTATTTAATATAAGTAACCTTTTGTGATAGTGAATGCTGTACGATCTCCTAACATATGAAAAAATGCAATAGAAAGTTGTTCTACAGAAGGATGCTAAGAATATCATGGACTGAACATGTGAGTAACGAGGAAGACAAAAATGGAGACAAAAATGATTATGATTACATCCTTTCGTACTAACGCGGAAGTCTATCCTCCAGGGCCCCATCCTTGATCTTACGCTGTTTTTAATCCCCATTAACGACCTTCCCGATGACATTAGCTCTCAAATAAGTATCTACGCTAACGACACTACCATTTACTCCTTCCACAATAGTAAGGCTGATCAGTGCGACAAGGTCAAAAGGGCAGCCGTTGTCCAAAACGACCTTGAGACTGTTGTTAACTGGAGGAAAAATGGCCTGTCAATTTTAACCCTTCCAAAAGTAAACTTCTCTTAGTAATCATCTGAGAGACTCATCTCTGCTTTCTATCAGCATGGCTGATGCTAACCTCCAGGAAAGCGACTCGTTGCACCTTCTCGGGTTAATGTTCTCAGCTGACATGAAATGGAAAGACTTTATTGAATTCACTGCTAGGTCAGCTTCTAAAAAAATCGGTTCACTGTGTCGGGAGAGACAATACATTTCTCCTAAATCTATCTTACATATCTAAAAGTCTACCATTTGTCTATGCTTAGAATATTGCTGCCACATATAGTCTGGTGATCTTGCGATTTACATGGAGATTCTTTATAAGATCCAAAGAAGAATCAGCAATATTCTTGGTCCTGATTTTGCGGCTTGGCTTCAGTGACTTGCCCACCGCCATAAGGTTGAATCTCTGTGCCTTTTTTATAAATATTTTCATGGTAATTATTCGGATGAGCTCTTCGCTATTGTATCTAGACTGTACGAATTTAAACGCAACATTAGAGTGGCGGCGAGATCTCATCAATTTAAAGTTGAGCCCGCTAGATGCAGACGTAAGTTCTATGATAACAATTTCTTTTCTCGTACTTCTCGTTTGTGGAACTCATGCTTTCCAACCAAGTTTAATCTACAAAATTTTAAATGCAATGTCAGTCGCTATCTACTGTCTTCCTGATTGCTCTTTTCTCTTTCTCCTCATTAATAATGTTTCTCTTTCTCCTCATTAATAATGTTTCTCTTTCTCCTCGTTAATAATATTTCTTCCACACCCTGTAACCCCTTGTGTGATACTGGCTGTACTGTCTTGCTTGGTGTGATGCCGATTAAGAAAAGTATCAGAACAAGACAATTGAAATTTCTCGGATAAACGATGAGTAAAAAAAAGAGCTTAGAGAATTTGACAATCACAGGACATATTGAAGTCAAGAGAGACAGTGAAAATCTGTGCATAACCTACCTACAGAGAAGAAGGATTAGGAAGTTGTGGAGCGCCATGGTCGCCCACTTTCTGAAGAGACACGTAACATAGAAGAGGCAAAAAAAGAATATTTACTAACATTTTTAATAATAATAATAATAATAATAATAATAAAATGATAGCTAATGTATTAGGTTGGTGCAAAAATAATGACATAATAATGTCGTTTTTTGACGTATTTTTTAACGTCAAAAAACGACATTATTACGTCATTATTTTTGCCCCAACCTAATATAAACTGTGAAGATTGTGGGAGTGTTCTGGTCATTTGCTGTTACTTGATCCCCAGTTCATAATTGTTGAGATTATTGATTTAATAAAATACGATTTGTGTTCAATCTCGGCTTTCCATCGCACTCCTAATCAGTGGCGTAGGATAGCAAAATACACTATGAGCGGCGCACTGTTTGTTATTCGCGCCAATTGTGCAGATCGATTCGGCGGGTGGGCCGTGATGAAGGTTGTTGGATAAAATTGAGATGTCAGATGGCGCAGCTGGTGAAAAAGGAAGCACGAAAAAAGTTTTTTGCAAAATAGCGCGAAAATAAGCGCGAAAAAAAAAAGAGGAAGTAATTAGTTGGCTTCTCTCCATAGGCACATTGTCGTTTTTAAATATACAGCCGGGCAAAAGTCAGCATTAATTTTATTAAATGTGTTCATATGTCTCCAACATTTTAAAGAAAAGATAACACTTTTTTTTTTACAGTGTGTTCTGTTTCTCGTTTTCAACAATAACTCGTAAGTTTTTGCCCTCATCTAATGACATTGTTTCATGTATTAATAATCTTAAAAAAAAACACAAAAAAACGTGTAAACTGTTTTGTAACTCCGTTTTAAAAGCAATGGTTCTCGACTTATTTCTATTCCTGGTTCTCTTTCGATTAATTATTTTTTGATGGGCCCATCCTAGCCGTTTAATTTAACAAAAGTTAATTTCATAATTTCTGAAAAAATAAACAGTGATATTTCTCATATAAACTTCAAAAATGCTTGTTTTAAAAACCAAACAAATTAAATGAAATAAACTTTTATTTTTTGCAAAAAGTTCTGCATAAATAATATTGTCTGCCAAATATGATATAAAATGGAATTATGAAAAAGAAAATCTGCACTAAACTTTACATAAATGCACACTAGCAAACATAAAAGACAGTTGAAAATCATTTCATTACATAATTTAAGTTTTTTAGAACTAAAATATGTGGGAAATAGTGTTATAGCACTGCGTCCCCTTTCATTGTACTTGTAGTCCACCAAATCTCAAAAATCTTCTGTACCCCATCTCAAAATTTACCAGATACCATTTTTGACCATGTGGCTCCCGTAAAGCATCAACCAATTGGTTAACAAGTGGTTAACACTGCGGATTCCAGCAAATTGTAAAATCAAGCTATATATTGAAACTGAGCACTTCGGCATCGTGTAGGGATTAGCAAGACTGTTTTGCTAGATCAATTACGACTGTTTAGTGAGCTCAATATTACTGGGTGCTCCACGCTTTCAGCCTTGTGCCAGAAGTAAGCTACACATACTAAATCGCTAGGGTATTTCGACGTGTTTTAATGATTAGCGAGCTTGTCTCGCTATGTCAGTTACGACTGAATAATGAGTTTCGATTCTTACTGGGTACCACATAATTTCGGCCTTGTATCACATCTAAGATACAGTGAATAAATCCCTATATTGGTTGAAATCGGGCGCTTAATGATTAGAAGGATTGTCTCGCTAGATCAATTACAACTAAGTATAGAGTTCGATCCTGACTGAGTTTTGTGGAGTTATTTCGCAGTGGAGGCTTGTATTTGCACTAAATCGCTCCTAAAATAGGTTCGACGTACAAAACGTTATGAACTTGATATAATAGGTATTACGCAGAGTAATCTTATTGTGGTCACTGACTACTTTCGTATTCGACTAACTTTCGACTACCGTCGTCCGACATCGACTGACCCTCGTTTCTCTTACTACTCATACTTATATTATGTAGGAGAGTATATTAACTATAGAATAGGTGTGTTTCACCATAACACTAAGTGCTGTATACATTTGACCTTGTGCCATATTTAAGCTACGCTTAGTAAATCTATATAGATTCAAATGATAATGGATGAAGAAAAAGAAGAATAAGAAGACTCGATTACTTATATACCGATATTTTCTAAATTTATCTTAGTGTGGTACAACTTCAAAATATAAGGGGATTGCACGGAATAGTAGAAACGGTTTTAATGTCTGGTGCCTCCTCTGAGGCTTATTCTAATGGAACCTACACTTGAATGCTGAGCTATAGTTAACATCTATTGGAGACAGCATCCAACTATATCACGGCTCTACGGACCCATCCCCCATATTTTTACAATCTTACCTGAACGTAGAATGTACTTTGAAAGACACTGTTTGGGACCAAAACAAGAATTTGCGAGAGAACTACAGCTTTGGACACCTATCCATGGTACAAGGCGGTTTAGTCGCCCAGTAACCACCTACATTAACCAGCTATGTTATGATATAAAATGCAGTAATAATGACCTTCCGATCTTGATGCAGGACCGAGATGGTTGGCGTGAGAGACTCAGGAATGTCCGAGCGAGATCGATTAAATAAAATTTAAAGAATAAAGTGTATGATAAACGCGTGGCTCTATTGTATGCATTGTTTTGACATGAAATCGAAAAACTGGCATTCAGCTGGGCTCGAGAGAGAAAGAGAGGAAGAGAGAAAGAGGAAACATTCGTGGGAGAGGTTAGGTTTGGTTTCGTGCATGAAGACTTTACTGGTGACTGATATAGACAGTTCTGGAATAGCAGACATTCTATAGTGGTTACATATTGAGGTTTGAGAAGCAAACCCAGAATAGGTTCCTCTTGAAACATGGATTATAAGCTCTAACTTTTGTGGTGATGTGGTCAAAATCAAGCTATTTGGGAATTGTTTTAACAAAGGATAGAAAATGTGTGACATAGAAATCCGAAGTCTCTTTTGATTAGCAAAATATGCCTTACAAAAGTAAACATAGTATTAAGAATCAGGAAAAAAAATCGTTAAAATCAAATAAAAAAGTGATGGACTTCTATGAAACATCATTTCTTCTATATGGCAAAAAAACGCTGGAAAATTTATTCACAGATAGACAAATGAGAGGAGGCAAAATTAAAGATTCTTTTATAGAGGGCTGCTGAAAATCTTACAAATCAGAGTGAGATAAACAACAGAGAAGTTTTAAGAAAAATACGAACAAAAAGGACATTTACACTCAAAAAGGGACATCTTAATTTACTGGAACATATATTAATGAAAGAGGATTTGGAAAATTTGATACACTCAGGACATATAGAAGGCAAAAGAGAAAACGGCAGACAGCGAGTAATGTAGCTGACAGGCTTATGTGAATGGATGCCAGATCGGAGAGTGAGAAAAGGGGTCAAAAGCTCAAACACTACTAAGAGCTGCACAGGGTAGGATGTTGCGTGGAGTCATCATCTCTAACTCAGAAGGACGTGATAACGAGGAAGATATTTTCTTGTCATAATTTCATGACAGCCGTAAGCGTTAGTCAAGGTTAAGGTTTTCTTTAAGGATTCTACATAACTCTTTCTCGTTTCATTGCCGGCCCGTTGACCATCGCTGACGAGTTCACTGAACAATAAAAACTGCGGTAAACGAAAATCCTTTACGCTCGACACGTGACGGTATATCTTTTTGTACAGTCCGTCTACTCCTCATGCAAACAGTGAATTGTAAGAACTAGAAGATATCTTTGATAGTCTGCAGTGCACACCAAAAATGGGGCGGAGATATTGCTGGTAGTTGTGCTTCAAGAAAAGTGAAGGTGACGACTGTAGATGACACACGGCTGGTCAGAAGTGGTCAGGAGAGGATTGGATAATTTTTACGTTTTCTCTTATATAAGGCCTTTATAATTCGAAAGTTCTTTGTACATTCTTTCAAATGGTTAGCCAGACATGAGCAAAGTATTTAGTCTTGAAATCAACCTGAAGAATTCGTTAATCCTTCATCTGGCAGAACAACGGAAAGGTTATCACCAACTTTTGATTCCCATCGGTCAGATGGAAATAAAAACATTTCACATGAGTGCCTACTTATGGTGTTTTATATCTGCTGACACCGAAATAAACAACATAATGGCCAAGGCAACACACATACACACACACATACACCCCCCCACACACACATCAATCTATCTATCTATAGAGGGAGAGATAGAGAGAGTGAGAGAGAGAAATAAACAACACACGCACATACACTCATATATATATATATTTCATTTAAACATGTTTGATTAAACAATTTAGTTATGTTGTGTTTACTTATTTTCAATAAAATCCTTTTGTAATCACGTAAAAGCTTTCTTGTTTCATGATTAAAAACAGCAAGAAAGTTACTGGGGTAATATTTATTCATTTTTATTTTTCCCGATTACTTTTGATATTTTTCAATCTCATCATCAGGTTTTTGATGGCTAAATAATTGTGTTTTTCCGAAATAGACTTTTGCTTTTATGATTAAACCGTTAATTATTCAGGTCAAGTACAAAGTCGGAAACGCTGATTTTAAAAATTTTATCTTCTAAGAAAAATTCTTTATGAATATTCTCGTGAACATAACATTAGTTTCATAATTTTAACATTTTAATGTAAGGGATTTAGCCTAGCTAATAACTTAAAAGTAAATAGAAGGTTATAATTTACTTATTTTTAAACTGTTTAGATGAAAGTTGGATATTTTTTAAAATTACATATATATACTATAAGCAGTTCATAACGTATTACATTGATAATTAATTTTGTTAACTATTGGTTTTAATTTTTAATAAAAATAGCTTCAAGAATTTTTAGTTTCTGCTTATTACTTTCTTGGTGAAGTATGCATGTATTGTCCACAAATATTCTAAATTTTGAACTTGGAAAGGAATGTTTTTGCAGATTTTGCGCAATGGAAGATGAATCATCTATGTGCAAAGAAAGCCTATTTGATAACGTGATAGTGTTTTAACCAACATATATATATATATATATATATATATATATATATATGCTTTTTTTGTCGGAGATGCAATTTCCAAAGGAACATTTAAATTGATAAATAATGTTCTTTTTTTTGCAATATGTTACTTGGCGGTGAGGATTTATTGCGGATGATTAAGTTAGTAGTATTAAATTTAGTATCGTATATAATTAATTCTATTTTTTACTGGGATTTATGGGGGATATATTAGTATTAAGGATTTTTTTAAAGATTTTTTGTCTTGTTTATATTTATAATGCATCTGATTACGATATAAAAGATTGATATGTTTAGGATTATTTGAGGAAGTATTATGTTACCTGTTAGAAAACCGATGTTACTCGCGCGATTATTTTCAAATAATTTATATGTGCGTGTATATATAAAAGGCAACGTAAAAATATGACCTAATCGAACACCGTGTATCAATTGAATGTGTTTTTTTTTTAATTTTTTACTGTATTTTCGCAAGAATTTATACAATACTCGGGGGGGGGTGACTGAAAAAGATTGTGGAAACACGTATTTAGGCAAATATTTTTTTTCATTCTCAAATTCACCGAAGTCGAGTTTGATTGCGTTTTTTTATTATATATGTATATGGCGAATTGAACTTTCCATCTCATTTCATGCCGATTTCTGTCATACAATATGTAGGTAAATATGGCTTTTGTTTTGCACGAGAATAAAAAAGGTAAACATTGCTTTTGTTTGACGTGTGTCAAAAATATAGACATAAGTTTCGTTTTCAAACGAGTAAAAAAGGTAGACATACGGTTGATTTGTACAAGAGTCAAAAAAGTAAACATAGGGTTTGTTTGCACAAGGGTTAAAAATGTAGACATGCGGTTGGTTTGAACGAGAGTAAAAACATGTAAAAAATCGGTGAATTGTTGACTCCAACCGAAAGGGCGTCATGAAAATTTTAGGTTACATCACGGATATATATATATATATATATATATATATATATATATATGCGTGTGTGTGTATAGATAGGAAGAAAGTATCGATAAACTGTTTGTCATTAAACATATACGGAATGAGTTAACAGGCATAATCAACATTACGTTTTACTTTATTCGTATATACGCTAAGCAAATTAATAAAAAAAAAATAGAAGTTTTTTTCCGAAAAAATATCAGAGCTTTACTTTTTAAGATTATGGTGACAGATTGATTTTGAGCTGAGTTTTAACTCGTTCGAAGATTCAAGAAGATCGATATTAAAAAAAAAATCTTTTTTAAATAAAGAAATAAAGTACAAAAATGAATAAATAATATAGAATGGATTTTACAAAATAATAATAATAATAATAATAATAATAATAATAATAATTCTGAAGATATGACGTTCTTTTAATATCTTCCTTTAGCATTTCTTCCCCTTCTAACCTTGTGGAGGTTTCGGGTCGATATGATGTGTCATCTTCCCGTTGACAGGAAATCAGATGTTAACGCGTGAATCACATCGAAGCTTTTTAAACATCATTCCCAGTTACGCGCCCGGATAGCTTGTGCCTCTCCCTACCCGATTCCTAACTCACAGGTTGTTTGTACCCACTCTCCAAATTGCATCATGCCACAAGCAGTTCTTTTCTTCCAACGCCATTAGTATCACGTGGATCCTTAGGATTTGCATGTGTTCTCTCTCTCTCTCTCTCTCTCTCTCTCTCTCTCTCTATTTCTCTGACTTTTTTTAATTTTATCTTTCTTTCATTTTTTATTAAAAAAACAAAAGCAAAAAGAAAAAAAAAGCAAAAAAACAAACAAACGCTATCTTGCAACATAGTCACCGAAGTATTTGGTAAAATGCAAAATTAGTCCAACTGACCTGAAAATGCCAATATTAAAAAAAAAAAAAAAACTCTCTTAAAAAACAATTTGAAAATTTATTAACATAGAGTTTCGTCGATCTACTCATCACAGTTAAACAATATCGAGCCTGGTCATTATTTAAATGGGTGACCGCTTGGGAACACTAGGTACCGTAAGCAATCTTCTAATACCCAAAATAAGTTTCGATATTAAATAAAACACAAAGGGTTGATATACCGTAAAAACAAATGTATCAGTCTTCTCGTAAATGTATATTATTCTTATCTCCTAAATACAAATGTCAGTATGCTTAATTTATTTCCATCAATTTCCTCTAAGATGATACGATGGATACTTGCTACGGTACGTTTACTACGACGGTCATTCCAGAAGTTTTGATCTTATTTTTTCTCAGATTGCATATAATAATATATAATAAATCAATTTACAAACTAATATGTAGCTTTATTCTATTGGCGTCGGATTAATTTCCTAATAATAATAATGTAATTGTCTCAAAGTTTGTTAGGAAAACTGAAGAATTAAAATAAAAATGAAGTAATTCTGTTTGCATGATTCATAGCCATGAAATAATAACATTTTGTAAAAAACTTACTCTTATAGAGATTAAAAGTCCTAGATTATTGTAATTTCAGATACTATAGATCTAATAAGCTGACCTGCCAACTTTTCTTATTCCAGATTAAAGGAGACAGCTGTAAGCACTCTTTCAACAAACCCTACTAAACACTATCGCAGATGAATAGTTTGAAGAATGTAGACGAGACCTGAAGACAATTTAGAAGGTCGCTATGCAATAAAGCTTTCTCTTAACAAAAATTGGCATCAAATTTGTCCCTTACCTTTTCTACTGTTCAGAACTTGCTGCCTGTGAAATTTGGTTGTTTCCCAAGCTGAACGAGAAACTCGTTTTGAAGGAGGCTGTGAAAAGGATATTTTGGATTATTCCATGGGGCTTTCTCTTAGTGGTTGGAACACTACAAGTGCATTGAAATCCGAGGATCTTAATTAATTAGAGTTTTTTTTTTATTTCTTTGAAATTAATACATATCCCTAAAAAAAAGGCTCAAAATATCTGCAATTCACCTCGTATTTTGCAAATAACTTTTTTGAGTGGTATTCTTATTTGGTACTGCGTTTAGTACAGTTTTACAAACGTTTCTGGCTGACCATTTATAGGAACGCGCATGCTTGTTTACCAGGGGTAGCTTAGATGTGGCACAAGGCCCAAAATACGGTGCACCCAGTGAAGATCGAACTCACTAATCAGTCGTAATTAAAGCGAGACAAACTTGTTAATCATTTGGTACACACACACACACACACACACACACATATATATATATATATATATATATATATATATATATATGAACCGACAGCAAGACACCACCACATGTGATTTGATTATAATGGTGAAAGTTTTGTGCAGAACCATCCACACTTTCTGAGTCCGGCCACAAGGTTCCCAAACGATCTTCCGCAGGTTTTGAATTTAGAGTTGTCCTTCTCCTAGACCAGTTGCCATCCAAGGCTATAGAACTCAGTCTGTCAATGCTGTTTACCCATAGCTGGAGGGAGAAGAAGAGGATTCATACCTTTAGTCACCGTGCTTATACACTGCGTGCCAAATTATTATCGAGATAACTTTTTTTATAATATTTCAAAAACCGTCCAATCAATTCACACAAAATTTTCACACAATGTTGGCAACACTGACCGGCGCAATCACTGAAAATTTCGACCTGATCTGCGCAATCACTGAAAATTTCGACCTGATCTGCGCAATGTAAACAAACTGGCGCCATATTTGTTATCAGTACGGTGATTTCACCGTGCCAAATTATTAGAAAAGTGTAAGAATTTAGTAAAAAGATGGGCCATAAAAGCATTTTCAGTAATGCTAAAAAGAAAACTATCACCCTAGAACTCTCAAATGGTAAATCTACCCTCGAAATTTCTAAAATTTAAAACTGTGCCTTTGTTTGTATCTGTTATTATTTGTTTGATTATCTTATTTATTAGCTTCTTTTGATCATAAACATTCACGTGCAACATTAATAAATGTTTTGTGTGCTCAATTCTGGGATTTTTACTAAACCTTTCTAATAATTTGGCACGCTCAAATCACCGTACTGATAACAAATATGGCGCCAGTTTGTTTACATTGCGCAGATCAGATCGAAAACTTCAGTGATTGCGTTGTTTAACTTAAATAATAAATCAATTTACAAACTAATATGTAGCTTTACTCTGTTGGCGTCGGATCAATTTCATAATAATATTAATATTTTTGTCTCTACGTTTGTTAGAAAAACTGAAGTATTAAAATAAAAATGACGTAATTCTAACTGGTTGCATAATTAATAGCCATGAAATAATGATATTTTGTAAAAAACTTACTCTTATAGAGAGATTATTTTCGTAAAATATTACTTTTATAAAATACTATTTCATGTAAAATTATAAATCTCTTCATTCCTCTATACTTTCAATCACGAGCATCTCAACACTTTATTGAAAAATGATAATAATAAATTGCAAACATGTATTGATAAAAATAACTTAAACCAAGTTTTCTAATTACGAATTAGTATGGTAAATAAAGCTTACTTTCAATTTTCTAATTTTAGTCATGTGTACCCTCGAAATCATTTAAAACTCGATTCTTCCGTTTGCATTCAAGACATAGTTGTCCCTGGCTCTGTAAAACTCTCTTGTGGCTCTTAGCAGTATTTCTACTTTTGCTAAAACCTTCACACACCCCGTGCACAAGTTCATGCAAGCTCCTCAAATCGGTACTTCACTGCCTTCAATTAGTCTCAAGTTTTCCATTCTCTCCTTCCAAATTATATATCCAAGAACTTTCGAGCGCTTTTGACTAATCTGTTAGACATTATCAAGCATGTTTTTGTTTAACTGAATATGTAAATTTTTATATATATATATATATATATATATATATATATATATATATATATAGGATCAGGTTACGTTATTAATTTCTGAACGCGGTCAGAACGCTGTGACCGTGTTCATAATTGATATTATTAAAAAGTTGCCTACTTTTTTATTATTAACGTTTCAAGTATTTTTAAGTATTTTTAAAAGATCTAGGTAAACGCGGTGACCTCCAACCTCTGTCCGCAACATACTTGTGGAAAATACGAACATGACAAACTTATCCACATGCAAAACACGGTTAAAGATAAGTATGTAAGTACGAGAGACTGAAAAGAATGGTGATGAGCAGGAAAACTCAAGTGAAATGTCCGTAATTGTCTTCATGGTAATCTTTATGGGGATGTTGACACAGAATTTGATCTAATGTGTAACGAATGTGACAGTGTCTATCTAAGCGGGACAGGCCTCAAAATCAAAGATTCCACATATTGAAAGTTCACCAAATTACTAATATAACAATCACTTCAAGAAGTTCGAAATATTGCCGCATCTATGCGCAAGGATATATGACCTTAGCAAGACTAAAATGTCATATCTACGCTGCCCGTATTTGATATGGGCACATATAAGATATATATATATATATATATTTTTTTTTTTTTTTTTAAGCATTTCACCCCAAGCAAGGCGGGGAGCCACTAGGACGCAAGGGGTTACAGAAAATAGGAAGATCAGATAGGAGTGATAGAAGAAAAGATGAGGGTAGTAGATAGATTAAGGCAACTGGAGATGTCGATTGACATTACACTTGAATAGCTGGAGATTATAACTCTCAGGGAAACAGGAGAAGGGAAGAGAGTTCCACAGGCGAGAGGTGCGAGACATGGAAGCTATTAGAGTAGAAGAGACGGCTACATTTATGAGTTTCGACAGTGAAGGGGTGAGAGCGGGATGCGAGCCTCGTAGGGCGCTTGAACTCATGAAGTTTGGGAACCAGCGAATGCAGTTCCTCGGAGCAATTTCCATGAAAGTATTTGTAGAACAGACAGGGGAGGCGACGGTGCGTCTGTGAGAAAGTGACTGTAGACGAGACGCCAGGGTAGGGCCAACCATATTACATATCCGCTTCTGGAGCCTATCAAGAACCCGAGGCAAACAGAAGGGGCGCCAGACCATATATGGCAGCAATACTCCATGCAAGGGCGAATTGTGGATTTGTATATCTGGAGGATCGACTTAGGGGGGAAAAACTTCCTAGCACGGCTCAGGGGCCAACTTTCCCTCGCAGTGGACGAGGCAATTGACTCGATGTATTTATTCCATCTCAGGTCAGCAGTCAACGTGAGACCGAGAAGCCGCAGAGAGTTGCTCTCAGGAAGTTGAGCGTCAGACATTATAATGGAGGGGAAGGAAGGCTCTCTGTGGTGATTAATAGAGAGCAGTTTAGTCTTCGAAGCGTTGAAGTTGACCAGCCAAATCATGCCCCAGTTCACAATCGATTGGAGGTCCTTTTCGAGGCGCACGGCAAGGTGAGTTTTGTCATGAGACTGGATTTGTTTTTGAGGCAGGAATAAATTGTGGTGTCATCCGCGTAGATGCCGACTTGAGAAGTTACGGCGTCAGGAAGGTCATTTATATAGATAAGGAATAGAAGTGGGGCCTAGGATGGAGCCTTGAGGAACACCTGCGTTCGTGGGGTAGGAACTGGAGGAGAATCCGTTGTGAACGACCTTCAATTCACGGTTTGACAGGAATGATTGTATTACGTTATATAACTGACCCGTAATGCCATAACCCTGGATCTTGCGGAGAAGGCCGGTGTGCCAAACCCTATCAAATGCTTTGGAGATATCTAGTGCCACGGCTTGGGCTTCCCCGTTATTTTGGAGAGTTCGGTAGACTGTTTCCGTGATGGCTGTGAGCACATCGGCTGTAGATCTGGCAAAACGGAAACCATATTGCTTGTCTGAGAGCAGATTATTGGATGTGGTGGTTAACCACCCGGTATTGATTAGAGCTTCGAAGATTTTGCCGAAGAGGGGAAGGAGACTGATAGGACGGTAGTTAGAAGGGTCAGAGGGTCGCCGGAGTTCTTGAAGACAGGAACGATCGAAGAGGACTTCCAGCAGTCAGGAAAACAAGATTCCTTGAGGCAGTAGTTGTATAGTTTCGAAAGGGCGGGCGCCAGTTCAGGCGCGCATTTCTTTAAGACAATGGCTGGTATCCCATCTCCACCACTCGCCTTGTTGAGATCTAAATTGGAGATAACGCCCAGTACCAAGGTTGGGGTTATGTTTAACCCACTCAATATGGCCTCAGTTCTAAGAGGAAAGTCGGGTATGGGTACACCAGAAGAGTCGAGCGTCGAGTTGGATGAAAATTTCCGAGCAAAGCATTCAGCCTTGTCGGTAGAGGAGGTCAAGACTTCGAACTGGTTGAATAGAGGAGGTATAGAGGGTTTGCACTTATTCAATACCTCTTGCAGAGACGCCAATAATCTTTGGAGCCAAATTTGCGAGATGCAATACGTTCCTTCATTCGAGCCGCAAATAGTGACTTAGCATCATTTAGGACACGCTTACAATCGTTACGGGATTGCAGTCAGACATGTCGCTACGGTATAGGTGGAAGTAGTGGTTCCTATGGGCGATGGCGGCTGAGCAAGCAGCCGAAAACCAGGGGCAGGAGCGCGACTTAACCCTATATTTCCTTGATGGGATGAAAGCGTCGATTCAGCTTTAACCCAGGAAGAGACCTCAGAAGCACATTCTTGGACGGGGAGCTTAAAGACTCCATCCCAGGGGACATCGCGGAGGAAATCACGGAACGCGTCCCAGTCAGCTCGTTGATAATAGAACGAAGTTCTAGTGGTAGGAGGTTCTTTATAGGGGGTGGAGTTAAAGGAGATGTTAACCGATACTACTGCATGGTCAGAGTTACCAAGTGGGCATAGTTGCGAGGCGCTGCAGGATTCGGGGATGGAGGTAAAGCACAGGTCGAGTAGAGAGGCTTTACTTACCCGGTTGAGGGCAAAACGAGTGGGGAAGTTAACTATCTGTGTGAGAGAATGGGAGATTGAAAAATTAAGCGTTTGAATGCCTGCATGGTCAGTAGTAGCATTCTTAAGCCACAGAGTGTGATGGGCGTTAAAGTCTCCAAACACAAAAAAATGTGAGCAAACGGGTGGAGGGAGAGAGCCTTGTCTATGTTGTCTGAAATGCTATCAAGTATCTCACAGTCTTGAGAGGATGGAGAGCAGTAAAGGAAGAAGAGATAGCTTACCGCATTGAGGAGAGAGAGACGGAGACACATGTATGACTGGTCAGGCGATTCAAGAGAGGACTCTCTGGCCAGGGGGAGATGTTCCTTGACGTAGACACCAAGACCGTGCATGTGGGTTAGAGAGTCTTTTCTGAGGAGAGGAAGATAGCCGGGGATCGAGAGATCAGAAGAGGGGATAGATGAGACAAGGTTTGTCTCGCAGAGAGCCAGTACATCCGGGCCGTTTGCAGTGAGGAAAGATTCAGACTGTAGAAGTTTGTTCTAATGCCCCGGATGTTGGAGAATGAAATGTTGAGGGGGTTTAGGTGGTTTTCTGAGATGCTGGTTTAGGGTAAATCTTTCGGTTTTGTAACTCATGTTGGATTTATTTGCAAAGATGAGGGCTTAGAGAGAAAACAGACAGTTTCGACCGTGACGCGGGCAGAGAGGAGTTGGCAAAATCCGCATCATTATGTGGCCTCAGGGCTGCCCACCGGAGGTGACTGCAGGGACACCTTTCCACGCGCGACATGGCACTACAAACACCCCGGTATTATACAACTGTTGATCAGAGCAGCCGCTCAAGACGCTACGCAAGAGTTAGGGCTCCCTAACTACCAGTCGGAAACAGCAACCAGAGAACTGTCAGCCGTGTACCCTCAGAATGAAGAGATGTTGCCACAGACTGCACGCATCACGGGAGAAACAGACCTGCACTAATACAGAGGCCGGAGAGAGAAGACAGTACCGGGAACCCCATCCTAGACAAGAAACAAGGTGTAAGCCTCTACTCATGTCCAATAGAAGGGGGAGGAGGTTGACCGGGCGGTAGAAGGGACTACCTATTCCTATTACAGATAACACAAAAAGGACGACACAAAACAGAGGGAAGGATTGGAGGGGGAGATAACAGGTAAGAGTCCTGGTTCACAAATGGCTATACTCTATCACATTAAGTTTTAACTTAGTATAAGTCCCATTGTCTATTCTAAAAAAATTTGAAAATACGGTTACCCGGATTTATTATCACATCAGTAGAAGACATTCAATTTTCCATTTTTCTAGTTTTTTACTTTGTTAACATTTCGGATCAGGATTCCTTACTAAATTATCAAATAAGTAGCATCATTGGGACAAAATGCCTTTCGGTAGGGGGGGGGGAGGGAAAAAAAAAAAAATTTAAAAACGGAAAAACGAAAAAAAAAAAAAAAAAAAAATGTAAATGCAGTCAGCTAGAGCGAAACGATACTCACATGGGCCAACAAGTGGGTAACTGCCTGCGTCGTCATGATGATGGTGACTGAATATACGGCTTTACCTTGTGTCCAAGCGTCGACCTGGTGGCGGGGGGAGGAATCATCGGCCAATCCTCGGCCCCCACCAAGTACTGGGCTAGGGAGATATGCTTTCAATAAGATTTCAAAAGAGGAGATAGAATGGCGAAAAAACAATTCCACTTTCAGACAATATATCAAGCAAAAAGATACAGTCACAACATCGTTAGGATACTGACGAGACACCCTCGCATCTAGTCAAAGACATTCAATTTTCCATTTTTCTAGTTTTTTACTTTGTTAACATTTCGGATCGGGATTCCTTACTAAATTATCAAATAAGTAGCATCATTGGGACAAAATGCCTTTCGGTAGGGAGGGAGGTGGTATATATATATTAAGTGTGAGATCCAAAAATTAGAATAAAAAATAGGAAAATTTTTTTTTTTTTAAAAAACAAAAAACAAAAACGGAATACTATTTAAATACAGCGGAAAAAAGTGCTCAAAACTCCAAACTGGAAAATAGAAAAGAAAAAAAAATTGAAAGCAAACAAAATAAGAGAACGAAGAGACGCTAGATTTACCCTGACCCCTACACGCAAGTCACCAATTTGTTACTGGATTGGATGGCATGCCATTAGCGTTTGCCGCTGGTGGACCGCTGTCGGGCCTCCGGTTTGTTCGACTCGGCAATGTTAACATTGGCTGTCCGCTAGACGACCGCTGGCGTTGTCATCGGCGGACCACCAGCGGGGCAATAGCAGCATGCGTGTAGGGAGTTTCACGCGAAAAGCTATCCTGGGACGATTCAAAGAACACTTCCAAACATTTGAGATCGCGTGAAAATAAAAATCAAGCTAAATTTGATGACACACACACACACTTACACACACACACACACACACACACACACACACACACACACACACATTTTTCTTTCAGTGGGGTGCAGATTTTTTTCAACTAGGAATCATGTGTCTCTTGTAAAACAATATTTAAACGTTTTACACATGATATATCATTAGATGATAATACTCAATTGATAATGTTTTAGCTTCAATGAGTGGCAAAACAGACACCAAAAAAAGCGCATATCGCAACTGTTCTTCGACGTGCTGCAATGGTCAGCAAGTTTGTCTCGCTAGAACAATTACAGCTGAGTAGTAAGATCGATCCTCAGTGGGGCGGGGGTCCACACTTTCGGCCTTGTGCCACATCCAAGCTACGCTTAGAAATCATTTGGTTAGCTAATCTTTTCGCACTATATCAATTACGACTGAATAATGAGTTCGATCCTTACTGGGATTCCCGTATTTTCGGCCTTGTGCCAAACCTAAGCAAGACTTAGAAAAACACCATATAACGATAATACAGTTCGCAGTTAATGATAATCAAGCTTGTGTAGCTAGATCAGTTAGAACAGAATAGTGAGTTCGATCCTCAATGTGGGTTCCACACTTTCGGCCTGGTACCAGAAATAAGCTATGT
>CAHIKZ030004836.1:1075000-1140000 GCA_903632075.3 Acanthosepion pharaonis
ATCTATCTATGTATCCCTTTCCCTCACTCCGTCTCTCTTTCTCTCTCTACACAAAGACAGATACAAGAACACAAAAACATGAACAAACAAGCACATATATATATATATGTGTGTGTGTATGTAGAGAAAGAAAGAGAGAGAGAGGGGGGAGAGAGGGATAACGAGAGAGAAATAAATATAAACAAGATAGTGGTCAATAGAATGCACACACATTATCTATCTATCTATCTATCTATCTATCTATGTCTGTCCTTATCTATCTATCTATCTATCTATCTATCTATGTCTGTCCTTATCTATCTATCTATCTATCTATCTATCTATCTATCTATCTATCTATCTATCTATGTCTGTCCTTATCTATCTATCTATCTATCAATCTATCTATCTATCTATGTACAGAAGCCACCTACGGTTTATACAGAAAATATGCTGAGATTTGACATTAATTAAAATTTCTGAGAGAAAGGCCACAATCAGTTTGAAGTTTGAACAAGGCCACTACGCTCAAACACTCGCTCACGATGACTTGTGCCTTTGTACTATCACAACCATGGACGGATTCCGAACAGTTCCGTCTACCAATTTCAATAAGCAGGCCAGGGTTAATCCGTGACATGGTCTTCCCACACATTCCAAAGATACTGACGCTGCTATCGACACTTCAGACAAAATAACTACGGTGGGGTTCGAACGCATGTCTCAGAGAACGTACTTACCAATTGTGCACGTGACAAATATATATATATATATATATATATATATATATATATATATATATATAAACCTTTGTACAAATTACTTGAAACAACCGCTTTAGTTTCCTTTGTTTCAACATACGGTCAGATTTTAGATCCCTGGGTGATGGGGTGAAATCGATTTCTATTTTTTTCCACCGATTAGGTCATTTGCAGTAGTGTACACTAATATGAATCTATTTTCGTCGTGCATGATGAAATCTGTTTGGCCTTGGATGAATCTCTAACCGCAGACCAACATACAGTATTTACTACTATATTTATGCGAATGAGGACATACCCATTATCGTCCCTAGGTATGCTACAACAATTATTATTATTTTTTTCTTTTGATTTCTGTTGTATACACATTTCCTTCTGGGTCGCAACAGGAGATCTAAGGTCAGAAATGGCTTCATGACATTTTCTACTGATCATCTTTGTAAAAAAAAAAAAAAAAAAAAGTATGAAACTTAATATCACACACATTTTACATAAGCAAAGCTTGTCTTATTGTGTGAGCTGTACTTGTGGGTACAATTTTTTGTATTTCTTTAAGGCCTGGGCTACCATGTATCCTTTCAATGAGCCTATCGGGACCTTTTCCAATCAATCCGAGTGCTCTAACTACAACTGGATGTCTTTGCGTGCTACATTTTTGAGATT
Source organism: Acanthosepion pharaonis (assembly GCA_903632075.3). Lineage (NCBI taxonomy): Eukaryota > Metazoa > Mollusca > Cephalopoda > Sepiida > Sepiidae > Acanthosepion > Acanthosepion pharaonis. Next base: position 1,076,404 of record CAHIKZ030004836.1, read on the forward strand.
TCCATTTTATCCTTGTATTGTGATAGTTTTTTGAAGATCTTCAAAGATACACTACAACATGCAGGGACTGCCATGTCAATAAGAGTACGTAATCTGCTTTTGTGGTATTTGATGATATTATTATTATTATAGACGTAGATATTATCTCCTTTTTTTTGCTACCATTTTTATCATCATTGTTAATATTGTATTTATTATTATCATCGTTATTATTGTTGTCGCTGTTTTTCTTTTATTATTATTACTATACTAAGGTAATTATTACTAATAAGGTAAAGTGGAAAAAGTTTCTCATCTATGCACCTCCCATCTGACCACAGTGGCAGACAGATCCGTGAGAAGAGAAAAATGGAGAAGAGACAATAAAAATCTTTATCATGTACACCGACAAATGGAGTGATGATTCTCGTACTGAGACTGAAAATTTAACCAAGTTCAGTAAACATTATTCAGTAGCAGAATCTGACGAATGCTGTCGAAATTTTTAAATGCCCCCAAAACTTTTACTATGCCCCTAAATGTCAACATATCAGCATGAAATTTATAGGCGTCTGTTCAACTAACACCGTCCACATGTAGGTTAGACTGCAACTATACTGAGCAGACCGTTGTCACAGTTTCTGGGAGTGGGCACATTATCTGGCGCGATCAGTTGTTTGAACAAGGCCAATACGCTCACACCATCGGTCACAAACCAGCAACGGCGTCCGAGCGGTTTCGTCTACCCAATTTCACTCTCAAACCTTGAGGTAACCCGTGGTATGTTTTTCTAGGAATTTTCCAAAAGTGTCGCGCGCTGGAATCGCATTTCCAGGCTGATATTATAAAGAATTCACCTAACTGATAAATTCGAACCTGGGTTTCATGGTCAAACGTTCTAATACTTCACCACTCAGCCACTTTATATAAGTCAGTTGTCTTATTATAAATTTCAAAATTATTGCACATTTTATTTCTTTAACTTTAATTGTTCTTATATTCGTAATTTGTTTGTGTCTGGCCTCTTAGGCTTTGTATATTTTGTGTTTGCTGTTTACATGATTTTATTAAACACCCCCATATATATTTCTCTCCCTTCATTTTAGTCTAATAGTTTGACAGGATAAAGGTTGTATATGGTTTCTAGAAGGCTCCTTGTGGAAATTATATTTTATGAGTAAAACCAAATCCTTCTTTAATCCTTTAATATGTGATTCTATTTGCAAAATGTATTTGAACTCCGGTTTGTGTTTTGCTTGTCGTCTCTTAAATGAAGACGCTAAAAGCATGCATCCAATATCATCAATGCCAACGAACGGTTGGTTGAAGTGTGTAGCAACAGAGAAATTGTTGTTATTGCCTTTGATGGTTATTTTTATGGTTATTGAACCGAAGACGGAACACCGGGCCTGTTTCTTCGCATAATTGTTTTCTTTTTCATTTGTGACAGTAAAGTAAATATGTAAGATTTATATTGTCACAAGTCAGAGCCAGTGGTTTGAATATTAGGGAGTGTGAAAATTCAATTAGTGGTTATATTCTTACAGATTTGGCATCGGGGTTTATTTAAGGTGATGTTCCTTTGGTGAAGTAGTGAGTTATGTATGCCAGATGAAGCTATGAGTGTGTGTAGGCTGAGGATGGGTGTAGCTGACGCTTAGCACTGTGTGGGTTCTAAATAAGCACAATCCCAGCAAGAGTGAGTTCCATTTCATTATTTCTCGTCTCGGTGAAAAAGGACACAGGCGTGTTCGAAAATTCCGAGTTTAAAATCTTTCTCTTCATGCTTCACTTTAATCAAAGGGCTAACACATAATAAATATCATCAGTCTTTAAATTTCATCAACCAGCCTATTAAATTTACATATTATAAAAGCACACGTGGACCATCTTTCGTCTTATCTATCTATCTATCTATCTATCTATCTATCTATCTATCTATCTATCTATCTATCTATATACATATATATATATATATATATATATATATATATATATATATATATATATATAGATAGATAGATAGATAGATAGATAGATAGATAAATAGATATAGACAGTGCAGAGAGTAGAGGTAAGTTTAGGACTCACAGTTTCATCTCTCGAGCAATCTTCAGACCACGTGTTATTACTCCCTTAGCGGGCTCTCTATATAGACCACTGGTCGATTAACGTAACTGACGGAAGGAAGGAACCAACTCTTAGTATTTTGATTAGATCTAATGCTTCTGCTCATGAGTCTTAGATTGTTTTTACCTATATATTTATTGATTCATTTTTCTCATATATATATATATATATATATATATATATATATATATATATATTATTTTATTTATATATTTTGCTTCTTCCATCTAACCACATTCCCACAATGGATAATATATAGAGCTCACTGAACGAGTAATGAAATATATTCTGAAGAGCGTTTGACACGTGAAACTGACACTCATCATGCTGTGTTGACTTTATATACGCCCTGTGTTTATCTACTAAATGCTCTCCGATATTATAGCATAATACACACACACATATATATATATATATATATATATATATATATATATATATATATATATGTAATTATATCGATATATAGATACATAGAGAGAGAGAGACGGAGGGAGATAGAAATATATAGAGAGAAAGACAGGAAGATAGAGAGGGGTTGAGATATATATAGAGAGAGGGAGGTAGAAACAGAGAGAGAGGGAGGGCGATAGTGAAGGAGATAGAGGGAGAGAGATTACGAGATAGAGATATAGAGAGATAGAGAGACAGGAAGATAGAGATAGAGATGGAGGGGGAGAGATAGAGAGAGAAGGGGGATGGAGATACAGCGAGAGAGGGAGATAGATAGATAGATAGATAGATAGAGAGAGAGAGAGAGAGAGAGAAAGAGAGATTGATGGATTGATATATAGGTATCAATTTTCTATTTATAGATGTATTATTGAATACTACAGACAATGAATGTTTTGCTAATTTTTGTGGGGTTCCTCTTGTTTTCAGGTAAAGAAAGGAATGATTGGATGATAATTAATTGTCTATAATTGCTATCTTCACTAAAATAGAATAATTTTTACTCAAGTTCCTTGTAGAAATATAGAAAATCCATTGGTCACTGTTTTGGTGAATTTTGAGAGTGTGGCTGAATAGAGAACCAGAAATATTATAAAAGATAGGAAGTTGTGGAGAAACATGATCCTTCACGCTGTATCCCTAAGACCTTGCCTCACTTTTTCTTACAATTTGAGAGAGAGAGATAAGTTTAATAAATAGCTAATCGATTTCTATTCATTATTTGTGCCACTGGGCGTTTCTTTATTTTCGTCTTGTGACAGATTAAGACATACTGTCTTCTGCCATGCTGGAGACTTATAAGAGTCAATTCAGACCAAAAAGAGCATTGTCTGGGCTGGAGCTACCCCACTCTAACTTTTCAAGATTGACAGATTTCAAAAGAGTTTACGCAGCCTTGTGGGTGATGAATTATTTTCCACCTTATAACCCCTTTCCCACAAACGAAACGTTCTTAGCCTATCGCAATTCAATCACTATTTTCATAACAAATGTTCAAATATACTACATTCCGTAGTTTCTTTCTATCTATCTATCTATCTATCTATCTATCTATCTATCTATCTATCTATCTATCTATCTATTTCAATCTTCTAATTTTACTGTCAGGATACAATACAAAAGAAAAATATTCAAGGGAAAATATCACTAAATGTAACTTAAATATGTTTTAAAATGTAAAGGCTCCTAATCTGTACGCAACACTGAAGTTAACCTAACTCTGATTTAAAGGAAAATACTTCGCGATATTGTCTGCCTTCCCCATGTCAGGAATTGAATAGGTATTTAAGCTTCCTGTCATTACATAGATAAGAAGCCAGTTCGTCTTCTTAAATTCTTAAATAATTCTCACTTCCTGTCATTACAGGACCGAATAGCTAATCCAGGCGTTCGGAAATTTAAAAAAAAACAAAAAAAACGTATTCAATCGTTACAGAACCTTGGCAATCATAGAATTATCTTTCCTTTCTGTTTTTCTTCGCGTCCTAATTTTGGTTGATTTTGTGTAGTGGCCTATCAACCTCTACGGGTTATTTAATGCTGATATGTAAATAATTTGTACATTTGTATGGATTCAACTAAATACATTTTGAACTTGATTGTATGCTTTCAACTACAGATAAAATGTGTTGTTGGTAAATTTGTTTTTGCTTGTATTTTTAGTATAAAAATGAACTTTTATATTTTCAGTTTGTTTTGTTATTGTTTCGCGCCCTAAAGCTTAATAGGATTCTTAATTGATTTCTTTAACATACAGCTTTTGTGAACACTATAAACTGTCGCAGATTCTAATGTAACTCCCACGAAAAATGTGTCTTTTGAATTGGATCGGAAATATATTTTCTCAGAAGAGGCTTTGTGCTTAACCTAGTATTTGTTTAAATTTACATCATTAAAAAATAATCTCAAACAGGCTACTTAAAGATCAGATCGATACACCTACACTAATGACAGTTTGAAATAAGAGTTTTTTTTATTGCTCTAATATGAGCATTTTTAATTCGTGATTCTTCCTCGATCAATGGGAATGGTTTCTCTGAACGCGGGATTCGCCATTTTTTCTCCACTTATCATCGTTAAGGAATTCTTTCCTTGTGTTATGTACAAGGAACAGGTTATATGAGCCAAGCATTGGGCTTATAACTGAAAGAATTTTATATCAACTCATTACGGATACGCACACAAACAAATTAATCGGAGAAATAAAAACGAATAACACTGCAAAATAAATTTTTGAACAAATGTCTGAATTATCAAACTGTTTGTTAATATTAGCTATATTATTATTTTTCTTCTATGCTCCATGTCTCTTCAAGACGTTGAAGATCATGGTCCTTCACAAATTTTGTCTTTGTATTATCTTTCCTAAACCCTATTCTGTCATACACGTGCTCTCTAGGTAGGTTGGACGTTGTTTTCCTCTGGCGATATTCGTTCTGTGCTGTGAGTGTCAAATTTTCTAAGATCATTTTCCTCATTATGTCTCCTAGAAATTTTAAATGTCATTATCTGATACTAAGTATAAATGTCCTTTTGTTTTCATTGTCTCGTCGCTTCTCACAATTAGGTCCTTGGTATCCTTAGCATCATTTCGTAGAAATACATCTTCATTTCTGAGGAGATTGTCCTGCATTTACTACCATACAGAAAGACTGATACGAAACAGTTCAATATTCTTTTCTTTGTTTCTCACGAAGTTTTGATGTTTCTTAATGCATTGTTTAGCTTTTGGAAGGCATAATTCGCTATCCCAAGGCACCGTCAGATTTCAATTTGTAATATGCATTTTAAGCTGTTCCTCTTGCTGACAATCCTGCATTCTGTTTTCTTGCAGTTGATGTTTAGTCATTTCTCTCTATCACTGCATTCTGTTGGAGTTCTTGTGTCTGCTATCAACATTATGTTATCCGCAGGCTTTATGCTAAGACTGTGGCCGCCAATACGTAATCCTGGTAGGACTTCAATTTCTGTCAGAATCGCCTCACTGTAGAAGTCGAATCAATCCGAGAAGAAGACACATCCTTGTCTTACACCTCTTTCTTGTTCAAGAAAAAGAATAACCAATAACTACTTAAGGAAGAGAGTACATGAATAAGGTTGTTGTAAGGACATATCTCGTACAATTAAGAAGTGTATATTATGAAAATATATAGGATAGACAATAGTCGACACTAGACTTGGAAAGGTTAAGACGGTAACATTCAAGAAAGCATCCTCTCGATAATAATAAGTAACAGTTCTGGAGCAGATTACTGTTTGAGTGGAACTCGCTCCTTACCAATAGAATACGAAGGCGACGGAAATGAGTCGAATCTGTGCATGTGTCATGGTGGATGCTTGCTGAGAGGGTCTGAACATGAGGAAAGGAATGTAGCGCTTTTAAACATCGGCTACGAAAATAGTGATTCTGATAGATACATAGATAGATAAAGTAGAAATTAAGATACATACATACATGCATATATACATACATAGATAAAGTACAGATTTATATATATATATATATATATATATATATATATATATATATATATATAGAGAGAGAGAGAGAGAGAGAGAGAGAGAGAAAAGTGCAAATTAAGATAGATATCATCTGAACATTTGCGTGGTTTAGATAGATAACGTGCAGGTTAATATATATATATATATATATATATATATATATATATATATATATATATAAAGACAGAGAGATAAACGTTAAATTAAGATAGATAGATAGATAGATAGATAGATTACAGTAGATGTATCGATTAATAGATAGGAACTAAAGAATATAGCTCATTTGGACATTTGCTAATTAACAATGCTCCTTTTTCGTCTGATTTAATATATAAGTCTAGAACAGGGCAGACGGAGTCAGGATTTTTTTCTCTCAAGAGGCGAAAATATAGTAAGACGCAGTGGCACAATTATTGAATAGAAATTGTTTAGGTATTTATTAAAATTAACACTCTCAGTTGATAACAATATGTGAGGCAACGTACTAAGTCATCGAATCGAAATCAAATCACAAGCAAAGATTGGAAGCAGATATTTGTTAAGCTTAAATTAATACCACACACTGTCATAATATGTGGTAATTAGATTCGAATTCAAGATTTGTTCATCGTTTTAAAGCCATAGTCTAGGAGTATGCACTGAGAGAAAGAATAATTTGAGATAAGAAAGAGTGAAAATGAAAGAGTTTAGATGAGAGAAAAGGGGAAAAAAAGAGAAATTTGAAGAGAGAAAACAAGGAAGAAAAGTAGGCGAGAGAGAAAGAAAGAACGAAAGAAAAAAAAACAAAGAAAGAAAGTGAAAAATAAAGAGCAAAGAAAGGAAAAGCAAGATATAGAAAATGAAGGATTCTGAGAGGATGAAACAGAAAGGCTATGATACAGGAGATAGGAGAAAGTTAAGAGAAGGAGGAGATAAAAAAACTAGTAAGGGAAAAAAAGAGTGGAAAGAAAATGATAAAGTCAGAAAGGTTAAAGGTAAAGTGTAAAACAGAAAAAAAAGAGAGACAAAGGAAAGGCTAAAAAGTACAAGAAATGGGGATAGAAATATGGAGGGAGGGAGAATAAAATATGTATGACACGTTCAGCGGAGGAGGGGCTTATTCAACATTTAATAACTTTGTGGCAATACACGCTTAAAAGTTTTAGGCAGTTTTTTTCATGGACAGCCGCAAGGAATTGTAAATATAGGAAGTCCTTACACTTAAGTAGAATAATAGCAATGATAATATTAATTAAGAATTTATTATAGGAAATATCACGTTTTACGGAAACATTGTTGATAATTATGTGTTTAGTTACATAACAAATGAATAAAAATAATATAAATTTTGATGCTATATTCGATTTGTTGGGTATTTTTCATTTTCTTCTTTGTTATTGGCAGCATTTTAGAATACTTTGGCTACAATGCTAAGTTTCCTAAGTTGTACAAACTGAAGCTATTTGGTTTACGCTGTGTTACACCTCTTTACCATTGTTGTTTTTAGATCTCTTTCTTCCAAACATTTTGATGGGCAATAGCGAAATTCTGAAATTTAGAATGGTCTTATTCCTTTCAAAAATAGAGCCTGTAAAAAGGAATATTTTAAATTAATATACGACCAAAAATAAAATTCTTTTGACAAAAAAAACTTAATGATTTCATAATAATTATGTAAGAATAATATAATGGTATTACGCAGTTTATATTAACTTATCTCATTGTGTAATTGGCTCTAATTTTTGTATAAAATACTTGGATATGATATAATGAATAATTTGCTAAAAAGCAATTTGTGATTTTTTGTTGAATACACCTTTCCTCCGCCGACCGGGTTATATATATATATATATATATATATATATATATATATATATATATATATATATGTGTGTGTGTGTGTGTGTGTGTGTGAAAAAAGAGAGAGGGAAAGACAGATAGAAAAAAGATTGAGAGAGAGAGAAAGAGACAGAGATAAATTTTCAGAGCAAGGTATTCTGGGAGAATGAAAGGAAATCACTGAGAAACGATACACAAAAGGTAACTAAAAGCAAAGCGCAACAGAAAGATGGGAATGAGTGAGTTAGAAAGAGGGAGAGAGAGAGAGAGTGCAGACTAAGATAGATAGATAGATAGATAGATAGATAGATAGATAGATAGATAGATAGATAGATTTTAATATAATTCTTCTCCGTATACTCATTTCTTTATTCGTATCATAAAATAATAAAACATTCATAAGTACAGAGTAAGATATATAAGAGTAAGATAGCATATATAAAACATATATGTGTGAGTGTGTGTATATATATATATGTGTGTGTGTGTATGTATATATATATATATATGTGTGTGTGTGTGTGTATAGAGGAAGAGGGGAAAGAGATGAAGAGAGAGATTGATAGCTAGATAATTTGAAGACTAATATAGATAGATAGATAGATAGATAGATAGATAGATAGATAACGAGATAGATGTATGTGGAGGAAATTGAAAATTATAGAGAAAGAGTTGGTAGTCAGGCAAATAAGAGAGTTTTAGAAACAATGGAAATGAACACAAAAGGCTTCGTGTATACACCGACCAAGCGTGCCCTGTACTGAGATGCAAGCTTTTAAAATATTGAGTGATGAGAGGGAAAGAAAGATACCTAGAGAGTGTGAGAGAAAGGTAGAGCGAATGACATAGAGAACTAATTGGTTCTAAGTGCGAATTTTTAACAAACAAACTAAACAGGAAAGTAAAAAGATCAGACGAAATTTGGATTGAATAAAATCGCATCAAACAGAGAAATGAAACCCAATATTCTTGAAACAATGTTTGCAAAAGTAGAATTATTGCTTGCTGGACTTAAAACGGAAGCGCTTCCACATTCTTCCCCTGACACAAAAGAACATCGATATCAGATAAAGAATCCAATCAGAGAGCAAGAATGAGACTGTAATTACAAGAAGACAATTATACCTTTTATTCCAATTTCCAGACCTTATAGAACGATTGATGTTCAGCAAAGACATTTTGTCTTTCCATCTTCTTTCCTTTATTTTTCTTCTGCTTTTTCTTTTCACGTTTTCCCTTTCTTTTTTTTTTTTTTTTTTTTGATGTTTCAAATTTGAACCAAGATAGTTCGCTTTTCATCCATTTATTCCACGATCACCTAGGATATTTTTTGCTTTTCTCAATCTTATACGGTAAGGCTTGGCGCGCGAAATTCGACGCGAGAAATTTTACCCGAGAAATTTCTATGTGCGAAACGCTACACCGATAATTGATTCTATTATTTTAAACGCGTTTGCCATTGTGTTATTTAAAGCCTTCGTCATCTTTACAAGTTGAGTGAATAATAATAACAATAATAATAATAATAATAATAATAATAATAAGAAGAAGAAGAAGAAGAAGAAAGGATAAATGAAACAATAATACAATAATAATAATGATCTAACTTTGGGACGTTTGGCGAGGCTGAATATATTCATACTATTTTGTATCATTAACACGGAAGTTGCACATTATATATATATATGTGTGTGTGTGTGTGTGCGTGTGTGTATGTGTGTGTGTGTGTGTATCGGATTAAATAAATTACAAACATTATGTCTTCTTAGTTTTAGCATAATCCTTTCATATTCACGAATATTTTTCCGTGTATCGAATGATGCAAGAAATGCACTAAAAGAGAATTTGCTGCCAAAATATACAAACACACACACACACACACATATATATATATATATATATATATATAATTTTTTTAAATTAAAAAAAATTACTTGCTATAAATTAATATTCGTATTTGAATTATTTTTAATCCTTCTCACAACTACGCAGTTTCATACCTCATGTTCAGTTTTCAAGGGATTTTTGTATAAATGTTTTTTTTATATTATATTTGCGTTTTTTTTACTCAGTGACGCACACACGCCAACGTTCGCACGCTTGGCCATCAATCTGTTCACTAGTATATTTCAATGTATGTTCATGTTCCCATGCGGACTCAAAAACGCATCATTTCTTATGTAATTGTCTTTTTTATTGTGTATTTTTGCTGTGTATCTTTTAAATTATTACATGTATATATTATTGTATTATCATAATTCTGAATTTTATATTCCATACACGCATACACACGTATATTTTATTTCAAATATGAATTATTGTCATTGAGTTAATTTTTATTATTTAAATTGAATTTTAGTTATATATGATTCTCCCAAAAAATTGTTCTCTATTAATCATCTAAGAAACAGCTGTCTGCCTTCTATCGACATGGCTAATCTAACCCCATTGAGAGTAACTTGTTGTGCTTACTTGGACTAACATTCTCGGCTGACATGAAGTGCAAAGACTTTATTGAATCCACTGCTATGTCTGTAAAGTTGGTTCACAGTTTTGTGCTCGACATGTTTTTCTCTCCAGAATCTATCTTACATCGCAATCACGCACATCTATCTATCTATCTATCTATCTATCTATCTATCTATCTATCTATCTATCTATCTCTCTCTCTCTCTCTCTCTATATATATATATATATATATATATATATATATGTATGTATTATTCCAACATCTATACATATCGAAATTAAAATTAGATATTTTTTAAGTTGTATGAAAATGATGTAAAACTTTTTAATTTAAAAAAAAAATACGCTTTATTATATTCTAAATATTGAACACTTTTAAAATTCCGATGTTCAGGAATGCAAGGCTCAGAGAGTTAAGGCAGAAGTTTCCATTCAGATATCTGTTTCCTCGGAACTGTTGCAGTGTGGAACTTTCTCTCGAGAGGATGCTTCTCTGATTACTAAAATCTTAACATCTTCAAATCTGGAGCCAACCGTTATCTATCCTACATATCCTCATAATATGCATATGTTTGTCCCTCTTTCTTTGCACTTTATATTGAGTGTCTTTCTGGCCTTAAATTGGGTGAACAATAGTATAAAAGAAACACAAACAAAAGAAAAGTAAAATAGGTCTTAGAATCAATTACTTTTCGACTTCTGAATTCTGGCAAATTTCTAAATTGGCCACACTCAAAAGGAAATCTAAGTTTCTGACTATACGCCATGATAAGTAAATTTTCTAACTCTAGTTCACAGTTTATCACATTTAAAGCCTTTTTTCATATGCATATAAGGTAGGTGTCCCCAAGGTCGCTATCCTTGGCTTTACTCTGTTATTAGTTTTCATTAACAACCTTCCTGATGGCATTAGCTTTCAAATTTGCATGTATGCTGATAATATAATAATTTATTCCCGTCCTGACTGTAAGTTCGATAAGGTCAAATTAGCGACTGGTCTCAAAAATGACCTACTGTTTGTTGTTAACAGGAACAAAAATGGCTTGTTAATTTTAACGCCTCCAAAACAAAATTGCTCTCTATTAATCATCTGAGAAACAACTGTCTGCCTTCAATCAACATGGCTAATCTAAACCCCTTGAGAGTAACTTGTTGTGCCTACTTGGACTAACATTCTCGGCTGACATGAAGTGCAAAGACTTTATTGAATCCACTTCTATGTCTGCTGCTAAGGAAGTTGGTTCATAGTTTTGTGCTCGACATGTTTTTCTCTCCGGAAACTATCTTATATATTTATAAGTCTACCATTCGCCCACGCATCGACTATTGGTGACACATATGGCCCAGTGCTTCTGCTACATATTTAGAGATTCTTGATAAATTCTAAAGAATCAGCAGTATTATTGACCCTGATCTAGCATCTGGGCTTCAGTCGCTTTACGACTGCCTTAAAGTTGCCTTCGTTGTGTCTATTGTATAAATACATTCATAAATGTTCGGATCAGTTCTTTCCTATGATACCTAGACTTTATGAATTTAAGCTCAGTACTAGATTGGCAATATGGCCTCATCTATTTGCAGTTGAATTGTCTAAAAGAAACCGTAAGATCTCTGCTAACAGTTTCTGTTGTCGCACTCTCTTATCGCTCTCTACTTTCCAGCCAACTTTGATCTTCAAAAAATTGAAATGAAATGTCAATCGTTATCTACTGTCTTCCTGATCACTCTTCTATTGTTCTCGCTGCTTAGTAATGTTTCAGTTTTCTATTTTTCCATACCAAGTAACCCACTTGCGTCTTAGTGGTTTTACTGCCTTGTTTGGTGTTGTGGTAGGATCCACCTAATTTGCATAGTGGAGTACCGACCATATAAATATGGTTGGTACCGGGAAGAGAGGGAGGAATCAAGAGATCCAACCAGAGACTGTGCCCGACTGCGACTCAGTCAACACATTCTCCAGGAACGGTCTTACCAGGAATATACAAAAGACTATATGTAAATATTGTGTACACTTTCTTGTTCAATACATTTTGTTCTAAGTACATTTTGTGTTGCATTATTATTCCATGCATTAGTCAAGTTTCAACATTTGGGATGAATTCGATTTTTAAAAATTCTTATTACGTCAAAAGTAAATTTAATGGATACTCGTGTTTGAAATAGATGGGCATTCACTAAAAATAATATTTGAATAATAGAAATGTTGGATTAAATCCATTAATTCTTTGGGAATTGCTTTGTTTACGTTTCGGAAAACTGCGTACATATGGGCTTTCGGAAATAACTGAACGAGAAATGGTGTATTCCTTAAAAGGGAAAATGGAACATTGTTGGGCTCTGAAGCTCTCTTTGACCGAGCGGTCAAGAGCACGTCCGATAAACGGTGGTTTGTTCAACAAAGGAGGTTACACGTTCGAAACCTGCCAGAGGGCATATTTTCTTTCACAAGTTCACACGCCGAAAAAAATATTGAAGAAAAAATAATAACATCATCAAAAGATTGGCGCTCCCTACTATTTCGAACCATAGATTAGGAAGGAAGCTTTTATAAATGTTGAAAAGTGTGGTAAAAGCTAATAGACTTGTGAGAATTATTTCCCTTAAACATTGTTTTAAGCGGAAGATTTGATAAATTTCAACTGAGAATAACACTGGATGTTTGATTAATAAATAACGAACGTCTGCTTTAAAGAAACCGCTTATAGATGAGAAGAACAGATACCACACTTTGACCAAAGCTTGATGACTTTGGAGTGAAGAAAAAAACATAACACGGTCAATGCATGATGCATGTTTGCAAGGAAGCAGCTTTTCCATTAGAGATGAGGAGAATAAATATCACACTTTGATTCTAACCCGATAACCTGGAAGTCAAACAATGTGTACCTTAAGTAACACTGGCTCGTTTGTCTATGAATGCCGAATGTTTCCTTGTAAGGAAACCGTTAATATTACCATTACCATTAGAGATTGGGAGAACAGATACTACAATTTGATCTCCGTCCGATGATCTAATAGCGAAGAAAAGCATAACATAAGCTGTACTGTCTGCTCGATTAATGAAGATTCCTTATAAGGAAAGGGCTAATGTTACAATTACCATTTCCAAGTTCTTTTTCACTCTTTTTGAATTATTAATTTTCCAGTTTATTTTTTTTAGGTTTAGCTGCCCGACATTGTTTTTTTTTAAATCCCATTCTTCATCTGTTGCATTAGCTGTCTTTTCTCTTTCATTTCTTTATTCTTCACTTAACTCTCGGGTCTCTTTGGTATCTTTTACAAGAATTTTCACTTTTCATACATTTCATTCATTTTGACTGGTTTTTCCTCTTTGGCTTCCATTTTTTTTTTTACACTAGTCCCTCTTGTTTAAGCTTCTTTTTCTTCCTCTTCATCTGCGCAAAGTTAGGTTTCTTTTCCTTCATTTTCTTTTTCAATAGACGTTCTCATAACATTTTTTAAAAGCTTATTTTATTCTATATATTTTTTGTTGCTTCTTCACATTCTTTTCCATTTGCATTTCTCTCTTCCTCTTAATTTTCATCCGGCTTTTATTTGTTATACTTCTCTTTTTGTTACGTTTGATCTTGACTACGAGGCCCAAGAGCAACTTAACGTAAAGTATTACTGAATGGTTGTTAAATGTATATAATGGTTAGCCCGAGACTTGAAGAAGTTATGATTATAATGATTGGGAAAACACCTTCTCGGGAATCCGTTCCACAGCGTAGCCATTCTCGGCAGAACGTTGTCTGAATGGAACTTCCACCTCAAAATACAAAGGGAATAAGGATGATTCGACCCTGTATAAGTGGCATGGTGAACTTTAGACCCAAAATTGTGAACTGCTCGAACTAAGGAATACATCTTGGCCGAATTTTGGCCTTGGAAATACCAATCGATTGGTGATAGGTTCGCGACATTGTATCTTGACGAAAAGGGGCTGTAGGTTTAAAAACTAATTTATCACCCTGAAGATCACGAAGACGCTTTTGAAATCTGTCAAGTTTGGAACGTGAGGATTAGATAGCTCCAACCCAGGTGTGGCAGCAATACTTCCTTTTTGGTCTGATCTGGTTTTTGTCAAGATAGAGAATAATATTTTTTTCTCGATCGTTCCACCTCCTACGCTAGCTTTTCATAATTTTGTCCCCATCTTTGCTGTTTCTCTTCAAATTAGACTGACTTCTCTTACTATTTTACTAGTTGTCCTTGCTCGTTCGTTCATCTTTTTTCTTTTTAATGAAATATTCTTGCTCTTTCCTTTTTGTGTTCTTGATGTTCGCTTGGCGTTTACCCTCCCTCTCCATCTTATTTTGTCGACTTTTATTTCTCTATCCTTTTAATTAATTCACATATCTATTTTTTTTTCTTGGTCTTTTTCATTTTCTTTATATTAGCTTCGCCTGATTTTTATTCTTCAAATGTTTCCATTAGATATTCTTACTTTTTCGACTTCCAGTTTGTTGCCATTCATTTCAAGGACGCTAATTTGAATTACTTTCCTTCCATACTATATTTTCTTAATTTTTTTCTTGTGCTTTATCTTTCTAGACACTATCCTCGCTTGTTTTCTTGTTTTTTCTTCGTAATGTTTTACTAGGTTTTTATGGATTTTTGCCTTGTTTTCTTGTGTTTTCTTCCCATTCTCTTTCCTCTTTCATTTTATTATTCTTTCTTTCTCTTTCTTTTGCCTCCTCTTTCCTTTTTATACTAGCTCCTCTTTCTTTTTAATCTTCTTTCTCTTTCGTTTTCATTCCTCTCCCATGCCTCATCCCCCATTACTCTCCCTTACCATTTATTCTTCTCGATCTTTTTTCATTAGCTTTTCTTTTTCTTGTTATTTCTTCTTCATTTTCATCTGCACAAATTCTACTTTTTTTATTCTTCCTGCTCCTTAGATTTCATTATCCTCTTTTATTAGCCTTTCTTATTATATTTTCCTATGATTATTCTATGATTATCTAGTGTACAATTGTGTATTTTGCGTTATATAATCGCTTAATTCTTCTTCTACTTCTTATTCTCGTCTTTTGTATTAGTTACTTTTTATTTATTTATTATTGCTTCTTCCTTCTTCATTTTTCCTTCCGTCTTTTTTCCCAACTTAATAAACCCAGGAAATCATTTCTTCTTTTTCCACGCCTTCCTTTCCTTGTTCTTAATAATATCGTTTACTTCTTCTTTTCTTTCTTTCTTTTCTTTCTTTGACTCTGTTTATTTCTTGCTTCTCTTCCTTTTACATTTCATTTATTTTCACTTACTTTTCCCTTTGTATATTTATCTTCTTTTTCATGGGCCACTTTTTTTCATTTGTTAGGCTTATCTCTTTCGCTTGTGGTACTTTTCCCTATTTTTTTTCTTTTTCCTATTTGTTGCTTCTTCTTCTGATATTCCTATTTGCCTTTCATTTTTATTCAAACGACTTATATTTCTACAAAGCTTGAAAATTGTTTTAAATAATAATACTAATACTAATACTAATACTACTACTACTACTAATAATAATAATAATAATAATAATAATAATAATAAGAAGAAGAAGAAGAAGAAGAAGAAGAAGAAAAAAGAATTATAGGAGAAGGAAGAAAAAAGAAGGGATGTAAAAAAGAAGAATTAGGAAAAAAGTGGACAGAAAGAAAGAAAAAGAAAAATGAAGGAAGAAGAATGAAGAAATGGGAAAAAAGAAGAGAGAAAGAAAGAAAGGAGGAGGAAGAAGAAGAAGAAAGAAGAAATAGGAAAAGAAGACAGACAGAAAGAACGAAGAAATGGGAAGAAAGAAATAGAAAAAGAAAACAGAAAGAAAGAAAAAGAAAAATGAGGGAAGGAGGAAGAAGAAAGGAGAAATGTGTAGAAAGAAGAAATGAGAAAAAGAAAAATGGAAAAAAGAAGAAATCGGAAGAAAATAGCAATAGGAAAAAAGAAGACAGAAAGAAAGAAAAAGAAAGATCAAAGAAAAAGTAGAAACAAGAACAAAGAAGGAGAAGAAAACGAAAGAAAAAAAGTAGTAGTAGATAAGATAAAGAAAAGAAGATGAAGAAGAAAATTAAACATAATGCTTCAAAAGATTCAAATACGCCATTTTGTTATTGTTGTTATTTAGCCGCCAGTTTCATGTCTCTCGTTAACACGTGCCTCGCATTTTGCCCGCTTTCCCATTCCTAACATCCTCTCTTCACTCCGCTATTGCAGTTTTCACAAGGCCTGAAACCAACACCCTGACTGCAACCCACACACTCTCCCCCCCGGCCCCCTTTTTCCATTCTTCTCTTGCAAGCAAGTATCAATCGGAAGTAGATTCGATACAGCGAAATACAAAACCTACTTGTTTCTTTTCTTTCAGATGAGAAATGCCGCAATGATAGAAATCCATGAAAGAACGAAAAGGATGCATACTTTGCAAGCATTGACAAAATGAGCAGTTAGTTGAAACGAATTGGCGGAGACAAACAGAGATTGACAAAAAGAAAAGCGCGGGGGTGGGTGATGGAGAAAAGTTAAAAACGAGCACGTGTTGTTGCGGGGCGGGGGTGCTGGAAGAATAAGAGTGGAGGCGAAAGTTGATATTCGAATTGAAAAGGAGACGTGTCACGTGACTTTGAAAGATTGGGTTTATTAACAGAAATAAATCTTTTTCTACAGTTTTCATTCATTTTCTATTTCATTTTTTTCACTTTTCTCTATTGTGGCATTTTTAATAGAATGTAATTAAAAAAAATTTAAGTGACTAAGTTGTAGTTAAAATCATGGGGAAAACAATAAAGGAAAGAATAATGTGAAGAATGAAAAATTAAATTAGAAACAGGCAGGACAAGAGAAGGAAAAAAAGAAAACACGAAAGAAAGAAAGAAAGAAAATGGGGTAAAAAAATAAAATGAGCAGTGGAAAAGGAAATGTAGAGAAAAAGGAAAAGAAAGAACGAAAGAAGAAAAAGGAAAGAAAGAAGAAAAAAAAAGAAAATTACAAGTAAAAAAAAAAGAAAAAAGGTAAAAGAACGAGTGAGAAAAGAACATAAAATAAAGAAAGTAAAAGAAAGAAAACAAAAATACAAGTAAAAAGAAAAATACGTAGAGGAAAAGAAAGAGGAAAAAGAAATAACGCAAAAAGAAGGTAAAAGAAAAAAGAAAGAAAATTAAATAAAAAAAAATAAGAAAATACGTACTAGAAAAGTAGAAAAATTAAAAGAAAAGGAAAGAAAGAATAAAGAAAAAAGAAAATGAAAAAAGGAAAGAATAAAGAAAAACAATATGAAAGAAAGAAAGAAAGAATAAAGAAAAAGATGAAAGAAAGAAAGAATAAAGAAAAAAGATGAAAGAAAGAAAGAAAGAATAAAGAAAATGAAAGAAAGAATAAGGAAAAACAATATGAAAGAAAGAATAAAGAAAAAAGATGAAAGAAAGAAAGAAAGAATAAAGAAAAAAGATGAAAGAAAGAATAAAGAAAAAAGATGAAAGAAAGAAAGAAAGAATAAAGAAAATGAAAGAAAGAATAAAGAAAAACAATATGAAAGAAAGAATAAAGAAAAAAGATGAAAGAAAGAAAGAAAGAAAGAATAAAGAAAAAAGATGAAAGAAAGAATAAAGAAAAAAGATGAAAGAAAGAATAAAGAAAAAAGATGAAAGAAAGAAAGAATAAAAAAAAAAGATGAAAGAAAGAATAAAGAAAAAAGATGAAAGAAAGAAAGAAAGAATAAAGAAAATGAAAAAAGAAAGAATAAAGAAAAACAATATGAAAGAAAAGAAAAAAAAAAAAAAAGATGAAAGAAAAGAAAAGAAAGAATAAAGAAAAAAGATGAAAGAAAGAATAAAGAAAAAAGATGAAAGAAAGAATAAAGAAAAAAGGTGAAAGAAAGAAAGAATAAAGAAAAAAGAAAAAGAAAGAAAGAAAGAATAAAGAAAAACAATATCAAAGAAAGAATAAAAAAAAAGATGAAAGAAAGAATAAAGAAAAAAGATGAAAGAAAGAAAGAATAAAGAAAAAAGAAAATGAAAGAAAGATAGAATAAAGAAAAACAATATGAAAGAAAGAATAAAGAAAAAAGATGAAAGAAAAAAGAAAAAAGATAAAAAAGAAAGAAAGAAAATTGAAGTTAGAAGAAAACGGAAAAAGAAGTAGAGGAAAAGAAAAAGGAAAAAAAGAACACAAAATAAGACAAAAGAAAGAAAATGAAGCAAAAGAAAAGAAGAAAAATAGGTAATAAGGAAAAGTAGAAAAATGGCAAAGAAAAAAGAAAAAGAAAATACAAGAAAGAAAGAAAAAAGAAGTAAAAAGAAAAAAAAAGAAAAATATACGCACAGAAAAAGGAAAATACAGGAAAAAGAAAAGAAAGGACGAGAAATGAAGATAAAAGAAAGAAATAAAGTGAAAAATAATGAAATAGAAAGAAATAAGATATGCAGAGAAAGAACGGAATCTAAGCAAGATACAAAGAGATTACAATAAAAAAAGAATATACGAGAAAGAAAAAAAAAGAGAAAGAAACAGATAGAGAAAATGGGACCTGGGAGAACGATATTAAAGTGAAAAATAATTTTAAATCTTTTTTCTGTTTCAATGATAGCGTCAAGTATTTTGAATTTCATAAAGTACTTGCAGCATTCACTGTAAACAAAGACGGGGGGGGGTAATTGAAGATATCCTTTCACTATAAAGGTAAATTTAAAACATGGGTAAAAATTAAAATCTTTGTCCTCAGGTAGTATCAAATTTCCAAAATATGATTCCTATCATGCATCTAGGCATGTAAATATAATATCTTTAAAATAAATAATATGATTCCTTACATGTTCTAAGCATGACGTTACGTATATTCGTTACACAAAAAATTAAATCAGAAATGTAGCGTTCCTACATAATTTGAAGAGAAAGATTTTATTATAGTGCAGATAACATACTATAAGATTACACTGAAAAAACATTGGAGAGAAAAACATTATAGAACTCGAACAATTTCTCCGTCAATTTAATCCGAATGTGTAGCAATTATACACAAACAGGAGAATAATGTAATAAAATCAGATAGTTTTAATAAAAGTGTTTGAATATATATATATATATACAAGGCTAGAATATGTAAAGCTTGGGATGACCCATGCCCTTTGTGCCTCCATGAAAAATTGCACATCATTAAACTTCTAAATAATAATAATCTATTAAATAATAGACACGAGTTAACGGTTTTTTGTAGGCATCATCAGATTTTTTGGTTTGAATTATTAGATAAAAAAAAAAAATTTATATAACTTGTTTAACAAATAGCCCAATCATCAGATTCATAGTAGGAATAATTAACTACAAACATGCATACTACATAACACACTTCATAATCCATAGCCTAAATTAGTAGTTTAAATACCTTACATATAGATAACCCTTTATGAAGTCGTCAAAAAAACAAACGTTACGAAAGTTTTTCTTTTCTTTTTTTTTTTTTTTATATGCACAATTCCTTTCATAATAAAATAAAATAAAATAAATAAATAAATCTCCATAGACAAACAAACTAGACGATGGCCAATACATCTTCCGTTTCATTTTTGACACCCCCCACCTTTTCCCTGACTTGACACCTTGAAAGTATCTTTATACCGCTACTTAATATAAACACCTACACTCGCCTACCCAATTCAGAAAATTCACCATAGCTGTTACTATGGGGATTTTGATTTCAATTTTAAAAACAAGTAAATTTCAGATATACGTTATTCCAACAAAAATTTCGCTTGAGGATGGAACGGAGCCCATTTTACTTTCAACTCAATTTAATTTAAAGGATTATATTGAAGTTTTCGGCTCTAGTTTTGAAACATGAGACCTCTTATGTAGCGATTTGGAATCATATTTTTAAATAAATAATTATACATACAAGAAAATTGGTATTCTTCAAGAAAATGATCACGCTAAACTATGCGATCTCGCCCAGAAACCGTAACTAATGTCTGCTCATTTTTTTGCAGTGTAATCAAAACGTGTCCTCTTGATTGAGCGGTAGTCAGTAATAGAGATTTGTTAGCCGCCCTGGTGTGCTCGGAAAAGAATAGCCAAACACACACACACACACACACACACACACACACACACACACACACACACACACACACACACACATATATATATATATATATATGTGCGTGTGTGTGTACAATAAATCCTAAAAAGCCAGGATCTACCTACCTATGTTTCACTTGAACTGATCTTCAGGGTATCCAGGGGCGAAAGAGAAAATGACAGGGAACAATATTTATTGATAGAACCAACACTAAAAATTAAAATTATCATAAACCTGAAAAAAAAAAAAAAAAAAAAAAAAAACACGTGACAAAAGAAAGCAAAATCATAACCGAATCTCTATTCCAATAACCAGGATTTCTTATGCCTGAATCTCTTTAAGATTTCAGATCTTTGGTTTTATAAATTCTTTGGTATAAGGTGGCTATAGCTAACTTTTCCTCTATACATTATAAGCAATATTTGTTACCTGCTTTATACTTATAGCATTTTAATATTTTCCCATTTTAAAATGGGATCAGTTAGATCTTCCTGTTTAATATTCCATATATATGGAGACAGGCTAGTGGCGTGTTTTTCATGATTAAAGCTACTTATATGTTTATAGTAACGCTTTTTGAAATTACCTTGGGTGGATTCTATGTAAAATTTAATGTTTTTGTTGGTTTTGGTTCTTTCTTTTGTCACGTGGTTTTATGCTTTTTAGGTTAATGCTATTATTAGTTATTTGTGCTGCCTTTAGAAATAAATATTGTTCCGTGTCATTTCCTCTTTAGCCCGGTTTACCTTAGCCAGGTGAAACCAAGGTAGTTAGTTCCTGGCTCTTTAGGATTTATTTTATCTTTGCTCTACTAAGCGTATTGAAAACTCTACGTTTTAGCTTAGTTACTCGCTTGTTTTTTTTTTCTTTCGACTGAAAACTTAAGGCACGGGACATTTTTTTTGTCCTGTTCGGACGTTTGTAGTTCTATTTTCCCCTCGGATACCAGTTTGGTTTGATATACTTGCAAGTTGTGCTATTCGAGGGTTTTTTTACCAGCCGAGTATAATTATTAGTATAATTATCTATCTATCTATCTATCTATCTATCTATCTGTCTATCTATCTATCTATCTATCTATCTATCTATCTGTCTATCTAGCTATCTATCTATCTACATACACACACACACACACATATATATATATATATATATATATATATATATACATATATATATATATATATATATATATATATATATATATATATATATATATATATATATATATATATATTTATGGGTGTGTAGGTGTGTGGGTGATAATTAGGCAGCTTGGATTTTTTATTTTGAAGTACAGTCAGAAATATTTGAAATATCTGGGACACATAATGAGAAAGGTGGGCCTGGACAATCAAATACATAACCATGACACAATAACGTCTAAAAAAGCAGTGGGAAAATAGTGAATAACCTACTTAAAGTATGAGAATATATAAAAGAACAAGGACACTGGTGCATATTAAAGATTCAAAAGTTATTTCGAGTAACAAATGACAGGAAAGTTTAGAGATCGATGATCAACCATGACCTGAAGGGTACCTGCCTCATCATAGAAGAGACATACCAAAATATTATCTTCATCATTGCATTTTTATATACGTTATATTACACTGTAAACATGTACTTATGTGTATCCCAAAAAATGTATACAAATTTTGAAGCTTTCTTAAGAAATAATTCAAGTAAGTAGAACGAACAATATAAAATTTAAATAATATACCGTATTTATTATATATGTATGATTTTGCCATCGCATATTTTCAAATTGATGTCCGTTGTGATCCAGACATTGCTGGCGCAATGGAATCACAAGCAAAATCAGCATTTCGATAGTTTTTCGGCTTCATTCTTGCTAAATGGAAACTTTCATTTCACTGATTGTTGCTGGCTTTGTAGCGTAGACTTTATCTTTTAAATATCCCCACAAATAGCCAAAAATCTAAATGGCTGTGGTCTGCTCAACGCGGAAGGTATTCTACAGAACCTCGACTTTCGATCCATCTATTTGCCATTTCGGGTAGGGTCGTTAATACACATTTTTTAAGCATTCTAAGATTTAAATTAAATAATGCATAATAAGACCGTATTTATTATAAATGCATGCTCTTGGGATTTTGCCCTCGCATATTTTCAAATTGACGACACTTATGATCCAGACATTGCTGGCAACGCGGCACAATGAAATCATAAGCAACATTTTGATTGGTTTTCAGCTTCATTCTTGCTCTATGAAAACTTTCCTTTCACTGATTGTTGCTAGCTTTGGAGTGTAGACTTAACATTTTAAGTATCTCCACAAAAATCTAAAGTGTGAAAAGGAGGATAAAAGTGTGTATACACGTTTTAAGAATGTGTTGTAAAATATACACATCTGCCGAAATTTTAAATTAATATTAGCTTTCGCCATCGCCTGCCATGGATACGACTCATAGGCACTGACTAAGAGGGATTGGTGCGGGCATATCGCAAAGCCCTTAGAGTGCCATAGACAACGAGCCGTACTAGAGTCCATCAGGACAAAGTGCGTACTGAGAGAGCAGATGACACTAAGGAAGCTCCGTTACTTCGGGCATATTATGCAAGGAAGTGGTTTCGATAAGGGCATTTTGCTGTGCCTAGTGAAGGACAAGCGGCACCAGGGACGCCCACCCATATTTTGGTTTGATGATATTAAGATGTGGACTGGAATGATGGTGTCTGAAGATGTAAGGGCAGCATCAGACAGAAAGAGATGGAGGGAGTGGTGACCACAGTGGGGCAAAATGCGCTAACTGAATTAATGATGATGATGATACATTTTTTAAGACACGTATATTCAGATAGTATCATTATTTTTTCTAAGTCATTTCTGTTTTTGGACTAACTTTAATGACTAACATATCATCCTAACTAATCGATCTTTAAATATATCATGAACGAAAATATTGAAAAATGGGTTACATATGATAATGATCAATTCAAAATGTTTTGCTAAATATTCACAAATATACCCCCGTTGACGAAAAGATCTGTATGTACCGTTTTCGTTTAAAAATATTTTCAGATGTAGCTAAGAGATCTCAATATTTCGAGTATGTACACATGAAAATGGTATATAATGACAACACAGATCCCGATGAAACTCGAACCTATTTAAAACTATATTATTTGATGAATTGTAGCCATAAATTCATTGGTATTAATATTTTGCTAAAATTCCTATTGATATCTTCTTACGGCCAAAGGAATTCATTAGATAAGTTTTGGACTTTCTCCTTAATATTCATACAGCCACCACGATCACTAACTAAGAGAAGTAATTGATTTTTTAAATAATCTTTTCACCAAGCAAGGTAACAAACTCACTAACACGCATTAGGTTACTAAATATGAAAAAAATATAAGAAAATATATTATTAAAGGGTAAGAGTAAAAGAAGCAAAAATACGCAAACAGATGATAACGATTGACATTGCATTTAAATCTTTCAAGTAGAAACTTGACCGGAAAGCAAGAAGAGAGTACCATAAATGCGGAAAAAGAAACCATTAGCATAGAACGTACGGTTGCATCTTGCGATTTCAACAGTAAAATGGTGAGATTCTGCCGTCAAACTAGCACTGCACTTAAATTTATAAAGTCTGAGTACCATAGAGGAAAGTAATATTTATCTTGCAAATACAAAAATGTGGCACAAGGTCAAAAGGGCAATGGAGGAAGGATGGTCAGTACCGTAGAAGAAAGTTCACCAGAACAATTACCCTGAAAATATTTATAGAAATACCACAGGAACGCTTCATTTACTGCTGTGAGAAAATGACTGAAACCGAGATGCCAGATTAGGACCAATAAAATGGCAGATTCTTCTTTGGGTTTTATCAAGAATCTCTAATTATATAGTACCGTGCTTAAATTCTTAGTCTAGGTAACATAGTAAGTAAAAATGGTTGGAAGGTCTTCTTTTATCAGTTCCATAAATTCATGATTTTCATTTTATATGCACGCACAAGGGCTGTAATCATGCCAGCCTATCGTTTTGTTTAAAAAAAAAAAAGAAAAAAAGAATAGTCACTTCGTTACTGACGAGTAGTTTCCATTTTGCCTGTGTGACTGCTATTCTTACCAAAACCTTACCTTTTTCCCCCGTAAACTTTGGAAAAAATTCTGTTTCTTTCACAGACAATTTTTAACTCTATTGAAAATTAGTCGTGATAGTATTTGTATTATTTCACTATTATTTCACTTTTTGTATCAATATTATCTGGAAGCTCCCGTTGGACCACGTGGCCAAAAATCTTTTCAGTACTCTGACTACTCTCATCAGTATTCTCCGTCCTGGCGATCACGATAAGTAAGGCCTCTCATCAGAAGATTGACGATTTTGAGGAACGTAGAAACACTTCTTAACTGTTGTTATTAAGTGCACTCTGATATTAGCTATGGGCAAATAGTGACCTCCAAACAAAAATCAACAGTACATTTTTTATAATAAAATAACCAACAATACATTTAAATAGCAAAACGACTATCAATGCAACGCTAAAAAATATTAAAAATATATTTTCGTATTAAAATTACCAAACATATATTTTATGATCTACAAACTATATATCTAAAAAAAAACATAACTTTATCCTGGAAGTATTAAATTGTGCACAAAATATCTTTAGTTGAAAGCATGAAATTACGTACAAAATATTTAGATCACGGTATTAAATAACCCATCGAGGTGTTGAGATGCCGCTAAACAGATTTAACCAACCAACACTACTTATCTATAATAAAATTATCAATGATACATATTTAAATGAAAATGACCCACAATAGATTTTATCTTCAGTTGATAATTGCGTTCAAAATATATTTAGTTGAAGCTATAAAATTGTGTTCAAAATATTTAGATTTCGGCATTAAATAGCCCATAGAGCAGGGGTCGGCTACCCCAAAATCCCGCACCACATCTGGCCTGCGAAGGGTGTGTATACTCACTAGACTTATTCAACCTTTACAGTGAAACAACCCTGAAAGAATTAGAAGTCCTACCCGGAAAACCAGCCTGTGAGAATTAGAAGTCCTACCAGGATTCATTATTAGCGGCCACAATCTTAACAATATACGATATTCAGATGATACAGTGTTGATAGCAGACATGGAAAAGAAACTACAGAACATGGCAAAGGAAAAGGAGAAGAAAAGACTAAACATCAATTTTAAGACGATAAAATGCACAGTTGTCAGTAAAACCGACAGCCCAGCATGCGTATTACAAATTGAAGATACAAAAACCAAGCAATTTAAATATCTATGAAGTGTTTTAACAGGGGATAGAAAATGCGACGCTGAAATAGGAAAGCGCATTTGAACAGCGAAAGTTGACATCCAAAAGCTAAGCAAAGAGACAGGAAAATTTTATTAGAAAAAAAAAATGACTACTGTTGTTCTACAGAAGGATGCTGAGAATACCATGGACTGAACATGTGGGAAAAGTCGAAATTTTTGAAGAAATGGAAAGAAAAACGACATTTCAGAAAGAGACAGTTGAAATTTCTAGGGCACATAATGAGGAAAGACGGCTTGGAAACTGTGACACTCATAGTACTTACTGAAGATAACATACCGTGATTATATAAACAGGGATTCAGAAAGATAGCAAAAAAGAAAAACTTTAATAAAAGCTATAAGATTTATGGAGAGCCATGATCGGTCAAGTCCAGATTGGAGGCGCCACATTTTTTTTAATTTAATTTAGTTTTAATTATTTACTTATGTTTATATCCTGATATTAATCGTATTTGTACATTTTCATGTTACGTAATAGGTTGTAATACGTATAGTAAATATTTATAGAACTTATCATAGTCTGGCACGAGCATTCTTCTTTGTGCAATAAACCTTTTACTTCTCATTTACCGACAGGGGACTGTAGTAGTAGTAGCAAGAGCAGTTAGAAATATCTTGGCGAAAACTTGTTCTTATTACTGACGATGAAAAAAAAAACATTTCAGTCTATTAATGCCCTAAACGACCTCGAAGTTCAATTGTTCGTACACACGGACACAGTATGGAAACATGGAAAGGGAGTTACGATATCAAGTTTTAAAAAATGGATACAGCAATCCTAAGAAAGTGGAAGGAAGATAAAATGCTTGATTATGTGCTTCAAGAAGGAAATATTTAATAGGGAAGAGACAATACAATCGTTGAGGTGGCGTCACTTCAACGAGATCAAAGGACATACAATAATACATATGAGAAAATAACTGCTCAATTCGAGAATGAAAGAAAGGAAAAAATAACGAAAGAAGTTAAGGAGTGTGAGAAAGACAAGGAGCATAAGCATAGGGTGGTTAATATAATAATAATAATAATAATAATAGTGATAACTTTACAATACACTCATCGCCCTGACATCGCGATGAGAGACTGCAAAGACAAAATGCGCCTCCTTATAGACATAGCTGTCCCTGCAGGCTGCAATGTATCTTTGAAGATCTTCAAAAAACTATCAAAATACAAGGACTGTGAAATCGAAATCTCAAAAATGTGGCACATGAAGACATTAATAATTTCAGTTGTAGTTGGAGCCCTCGGATTGATTGAAAAAGATACAAATAGACTCATTGAAGGAATCCCTGGTAGCCCATGCCTTAAATAAATACAAGAGATTTTTCTCACGAGTACAGCCCACACCTTACGAAGGGCGTTATCTATGTAAAATATGTACGATTTTTTTTTTATTAAAAACTGCTCAGTGGAAAATATCATGATGCCATTTCTGACTTCAGGTCTCTGATTGTGACATGGAAAGAAATGGGTTTTCATCAGAAACCAAAGGAAATAATAATAATAATAATAATAATAATAATAATGATAATTGTAATAATAATAATAATAGTAATAATAATAATGATAATAATAATAATAATAAAATAATAATGATAATAATAATAATGATGTTAATAATAATAATAATAATCAAAGCTAATCACCCAGGCATCGTGATCAGAGACCACAAAAACCAAATGTGCTTTCTTATTGACATTGTAGTTCTTGAAGACTGTAATGTATCTTTGAAGATCTTCAAAAAATAAAAAATAAATAAATAAAATAAATAAATAAAATAAATAAATAAATAAAAATACAAGGACGTTGAAATCTAAATCTGCAAAATATGGCACATGTGGACATCAACAATTTCAGTTGTAGTTGGAGCCCTCAGATTGATTGGAAAAGTTTTCGATAGAAGGGATTCCTAGTAGCATATACCTTGAAGAAATATAAAAAAAATGTGCTCAAAACTACAGCCCATACCTTACGAAGGGTTTTACCTATGTAAAATTCGTGTTATTTTTTTTTTCTCAAAAAATGCTCAGTGGAAAATATCATGATGCCATTTCTAACCTTAGGTATCTGGTTGCGACCCGGAAAGAAATGAAAATACACCAGAAACTAGTAGTACCTCTGACAATTTCGCATATGGATTTCCATTTGAATCTTCTGATGATTCATAATTATTAAGTTAATAAATAAATACGTTCCTTGGGAGTTCTGCGACAATAAACATATCCGTGGAAATCCTGCAACTGCATCGGTAAATATTTGATCTTAACAACTTTAAACAGATATTGCAATGGCAATCATAATTATGAATGTATGTCATAATTTAAAGAAGTAAGAGGGTAAAAATGAAAGCATTGAGAAAGGAGAATGCTTTGCATTCCACGGAAGAAGACATTAAACATATGTTGAGAGCATTATCACATCTTTAATCGTTTTTATTTCTTTATTTCTCTTTTCTTTATTTCTTTTTTTTTAGTTCTTTTTCTCGCTGAAATCATACAGATTCTCAAATGATATATTTTCCATCTTTTTTTTTTGATCAAAACGGAATAGTCCATTATTTATAAGATATTGGCAGGACGTAACATACGCGCTAACTCGCGAAATCAGTGTTTCGCAATCATTTAAACAACGGCACACCTAGGCGCAAATGAAAATAACACTGCACACTTAACAGAATTTTTAAAGGTATAGTGTAGATTTTCGCGTATCATGCGACCTTTGAAGAGCGAATTTTGAAAATAATTTCAATAGGGTCACATTATACATGAGATATAAAATTTGCGTATGTACTGCTGGTACAGGCTACACCGTTGACCAAACTGTATATACATTTACTCTAGTTAAATTAACATCAAAATTAGGTCATCAAAAATTGCATGATACGTCAGTATATACGGCACATTTAAATGTTATGAAATAAAGCAATAGATTTTAAAAAATAAACATAGAAATATGAACTTAATTTATTTCAATGTTTTTATTCAACAATTTTCGCAGCTTATTTAGTAAAATACCCACGCTGTACAATTGCTACTTCCACAAACACATATATATATGTATGATATTAATATCGTCTCCCCACTGAAAAGTGATGTGGCACAAAGTTGGTTTTACTGTGGAGAACCCGAGCGCGTAAACCCTGGCCAAAGACAATAATTGCCCAACCCCTGGTAGTGTCGGTTGCGCTGGCCTCAGTAGCGACTACCCCCTCTCTAGTGGAATGCGAGTGGGGCGCAGCCTAGGGAAGCTGTTCCCTGGGACCGGGCACCTCGCAGTATTTGTTTCCGTCACATGCGTCCCTGGCCGCGGAGAGGGCCACAAATGAGTCGCACTCTGCCCGAAGACAGATACGCAACTGAGAGATAATAAATAGTAAGTATATCTATCTATCTATCTATCTATCTATCTATCTATCTATCTATCTATCTATCTATCTGTCTCTCTCTCTCTCTCTCTCTCTCTATATATATATATATATATATATATATATATATATATATATATATATGTAACAATATTTCGCTGCACATTTAAGAGGATCGTGGCACACTCTTGTTTCGCGGCATGGCGTTTGAGAATCACTGAGCTAAATAAATAAATAAATGAGGAACTAAAGAAGAAGAAGAAGAAGAAGAAGAAGAAGAAGAAGAAGAAGAAGAATCAACAACAACAGCAAGTATGCTAGAAATCGAACGGTAAGGATAAAATCACTTTTGGAATAATTCATTCTTTCTCACTTTTTCTATCTTGTAACTATTTTTTTTATTTTTTAAGTTTTCTTTACGGGTCACTTGTGTAACAGAGATCCACGTATTGAACGTGATGCTTTAAGACATCTCCGACGGCTAATAAATTAATTACAGTGTTTCGCTTGAGGCTCAGTCGTACTGAGGTCGGGGAGGGACCGTAACTATAGAGTGAAAGGTTCTTCAAAAGGGAGACTGCTTCAGCTCCAGCGACGATGACAAGGTCAGAAGGCTTCGATAACTGTGTGAAGGACGACGACGAGGAGGGACGTTTTTGTAAGAAGGAAGTTTATGTGCGCATGCGTGGAGGTAAGGCCGTGTTACGTTCGCCTGGATAAATGTGTAAAAGATTGTTTATTAATGTGCGTGCGTGTGTGTGTCTGTGTTTGTATTTGCCACTGTATGTATGTGTGTGTTCCGAGACTTTTCTTTTTGTGAATGTGAATTGCATTGTTTACGCGCGAGCTACATTATTTTCGGGTGCGTACGACAGAGCCAATGATAAGATAGAAAAAGAGAAAACAACAAAAACTGAGAGAGAGAGAGAGAGAGAGAGAGATGGAAGGAAGGAGAAAATAAGAGGGAGGGAGAAGGCGGAGAACGAGAAAACCATTGGAAAATGACTGAATGAGAATCAAGGGGGAAGAGAATAAGAAAACCAGAGGAAATGAAAGCGAATACACGAGAGAGAGAGAGAGAGAGAGAGAGAGAGAGAGAGAGAGAGAGAGAGAGAGAGAGACAGAGAGAGACAGAGACAGAGACAGAGAGAGACAGAGAGAGAGAGAGAGAGAGACAGAGACAGACAGACAGACAGACAGAGAGGGAGAGGTATGTAAAAACGACAGAGAGTGGTATTTTGTTTTCACGTGTAAACGAAAGAAAAAAATGCAAGCTGAAGAGAGAGCAACATAGAGAGATAGAAAGAGAGGGATAGAAATAGATCGACAGAGAGAGGGAGATAAAGTGAGATAGAGAGAGGAAAAGAGAGATACTAAGACTGAAAGCGAGAGGCAGGGAATGAAAGAACGTGAAGGAAGACAAAACAGAGCAAAAGAATGTGATTGATAGTGAGAGAGAGAGAAAAAGAGGGAGAGATAAATAGATCGACAAAGAATTGATTCATTAATTAGTTTTCTACCCTTTGAAGGCTATTTAAAGCAAGAAAATATTTTTGGATTTTGAGAATTTTTTTTTTGAGATGATAATGTTTGATCGATACAAGTCTTACTAATTAACCCATAACTGTGGCGAAAAGAAGTGGATTCATACTTTTCCCAAGAGTATTTACGAATAAGTGAATATAACAAGCCCAACAGAAATTAGAAATCGGCTTTCCGATTAACAGTTCCAAACTATTATACATTACACCACCTACACATCCAGACTTACGGCATGTCGTCTTCCCAAGCGGTCACCCAGTTAGTTATTGGTCAGACTCGAGATTGCATAACTTAGGTGATTTTACGGGAGCCGGTGTGTCAACGTGATGTGGCCGTAAACCCAGATCGACAGAGAAAAAATGTGAGAGAGATTAAGAGGGAAAGAAAGAGACAAACATAATAAGAGAGAGAGAGAGAGAGAGAGAGAGAAAGAGAGAGGAAACACGAGGAGAGTGAGTGAACATGCGTGAAGGGAAAGAGGGAGAGAGACAAGAAGACAAGAGAAACAGAAAGAGAGAAGAAGGGAGTAAATAAACAAAGAGAAAAGGAGAAAAACAGGTAAGGGTTAAATAGTGAACATTGAAAGAATAAGTGAATCAATAAAAAGAGAAAAAAGAAATATGTGAAAGACACCAAGCTTAGTCCAGTTTGACACAAGGCCACGATAATTGAGCACCAGTAAGAAACAAACTTACTATAGTATCAAATTTATCTACAAAACGAATTTAAGTAACTATATTTTTTAAAGTTACCTCTGTTTGGCACAAGGCCGTAATAGTTGAGTACGTATGTGAGACGATCTTCTTACATTAATCAATGGACTGCGAAACGAATTTGGTAGTACCGCCTCTTTTTAATGAGCTTATGAAAACACACAAGTGAATAGCGAGTTCAATCCTCACAGGTAAATCATATGCGTTGTTTTGTAGAAAAGCTGAACATACTATATAGCGATTTTCCAAGCGTAGCTTAGATGTGGCATAAGGCCGAAATTATGGGGAATCCCAGCGTAGATTGAACTCACTACTCATTCGTAATTGTTTTAGCGAAACAACTTGCTAACCATTATACCGCCTAATGTTTTCCTAAGGCCGAAAGTATGGGGTACCCAGTGAGGATCGAATTCACTACTCAGTCGTAAAATAGTCAACTTCTTGAGAGCAACTCCCTGCGTCTGCTCGGTCTCACGTTGACTGCTGACCTGAGATGGAACAAATACATTGAGTCAATTGCTTCTTCCACCGCGAAGAAAGTTGGCTCTCTGTGCCGCGCCAGGAAATTCTTCTCCCCGGAATCGATACTTCAAATATACAAATCAACCATTCGCCCTTGCATAGAGTATTGCTGCCATATATGGTCTGGGGCACCTTCTGCTTACCTCGGAGTTCTTGACAAGATCCAGAGACGGATATGTAATCTAATTGGCCCTGATCTGGCGTCTCGTCTACAGTCACTCTCTAAAAGACGCGCCGTCGCCTCTCCCTGTCTTTTCTACAAATACTTTCATGGTAATTGCTACGATGAGCTGCTTTCACTGGTTCCCAGACTCCATGAATTCAAGCGCCCTACGAGGCTGGCATCTCGCTCTCACCCTTACACTGTAGAAACTTTTAAATGTAGCCGTCTCTTCTACTCCAATAGCATCATACCTCGCACCTCTCGCCTGTGGAACACCCTTCCCAATTACTGTTTCCCTGAGAGCTATAATCTCCAGCTATTCAAATGTAATGTCAATCGACATCTTCAGTTACCTTGATCTATCCACGATACTCATCCTTTCTTCTATCACTCCTATCTGCTCTCGTTCCAAATCTTCTCCAACCCCCTGCATCCTAGTGGCTTCACGCCTTGCTCAGGGTGTAATACTTAAAAAAAAATTGTTCTAGTGAGACAAGCTTATTAACCATTACACTACGCCGAGGTGCCCTAGCTGAACTTACTGTATATAAATTTGGCGATGTTAACAACCTCGTCT
Source organism: Acanthosepion pharaonis (assembly GCA_903632075.3). Classification (NCBI taxonomy): domain Eukaryota; kingdom Metazoa; phylum Mollusca; class Cephalopoda; order Sepiida; family Sepiidae; genus Acanthosepion; species Acanthosepion pharaonis. The sequence goes on from CAHIKZ030004836.1 coordinate 1,109,008, forward strand.
CACTGAACACAGTGAATATAATGGATTCGGCTATGAGAGTGTTTCATTAAAAGTGGAAGTTTAATTCATTTTGACACAATTTCCCATGGTGAGGGCGAATATGCTGTCAAACAATTCCAAAAAGAGTTTGTCTGCATTGAAAAAAATATCCATCCAAAATCATCACTTTTACACGTGCTCGAATAGTGATTAAATGTACCAATGGAAAATACACAACTATTTATATAGTCAAAGATTTCCTAAAGTGAGAGAGAGAGAGAGAGAGAGAGAGAGAGAGAGAGAGAGAGAGAGAGAGAGGATGAAAGAGTGACAGGATGAATAAGAATATTTTAAGGAAGAGAGTTATGAAGAAATAATATAAAATTTAAGATCGGTAAAACAAAAAATGGAACAAAAGCAAAGAAAATGTTCAACAAAATAGGAAGAAAGGAAGAAAAAGAAAGAAAAAGAAAGAAAATAAGAAAAAGAAGTAACGAAAATAAAAGAAGAAAATGAATGTGAAACAAGGAAAGAAAAGTCAAAAAAAGAAAGAGAGAGAATAAAAAAAGCCATATAGATGGAATGGAATGGAAGAAATAGAAGGAAAAGGAAGAAAAAGAGAGAAAGAAAGAAAAATAGACAATAATAAAAAAAAATAAAAGAAAAAGAAAGTGTAATAACAAAAAGTAAAAAAAAATACAATTGAGGAAGATAGAAATGCAAATTAATTGAAATGATGTAAAATTAATAAAGAAGCTAATAAAAATAAAAAAAATTGATGCAATTTTAATTTCGCAGTTTCCGGAATTAAATTATTCTCTCGTTGGCAGAAACGACACGAGATTAAAAATTTGGCACATTCCACCGGTTATAGACCCTTGGGGATTCGGACTTTTACAAGAATGACACTCTTTTGAAAGTTTCCGGCTGGCTTCAGTTGAAATTTAAAAGACATCCTTGTTGCGTCACGAGTGGAACACAACTATTCAAAAAAAAAAAAAAAAAAAAAAAAAAAAACGAAACAAAAAAACAAAACAAAAATATAAAATGTTATCCTAACATCCCTTTCACTTTTCTAAACTAAGCAAATTCTTTTTTAAGAATCGCCATCACCTCAACTTGTGTTCTACTTAATCTCGTTCATACGCTGAAGTATTACGCGCCTTTAGATTGAAGAAAAGCCAGACGTTGCACGGCGTAAAATATGAACTTTTTTTATTATTTTATTCATTAATCAAATCACCCTAAATATGACGATAATACCACCGAGGCGCAAGGGTTTACAGAGAGTGGGGAAAAAAAAACTGAAGAGAGAGGAAGGGAAGGAGAGTGAGAGAGGGAAGGAGGGATAGGTAATGAAAACTAAGTCTCAAGGAGAGAGATGACGATTGACGTTGTATTTAATTTTTTAAGATCAAAGTTGAATAAAAAAAACATAAATCCGGAAGTTTATTCCGCAAGCGAGAGAAGAGACTATTAGCATAGAATTTGCGGTTACAAGTCTCAACAAGTCAAACGGTGAGACCTAGATGCTATTCTAGCACTGCGCAAAATTTGTGTAGTTGAGGTTACGAAAGAGGAAAGCTCATCAGAAACAATTACTATGAAAATACTTATAGAAAAGGCATATAGAAGCGAAGTTACGGCGATGAGAATGTGAGTGAAACGGCGATACCCTATCAGGACCGATAACATTGAAGACCCTAGAGTCATAGCTTGCAGTGACGTCGAAAGAGATCGCAACGTTTGGGTTAGAATCCAATTTTGACATGTCCAGTTGAGTTACCCCTGAGATAGTTACATCATGTTTTGCGACTTATTATTCTCTGAATGATATTAACAAAAAATCAACTACAACTTTATCTCGGCCAAAAATTAGGTTGCAACGTCATAATTGTGAAACTGGAAATAGCTGAATTAGACTTCAGTACTAAGGAGACAATTTCTAAATCGTTTTGAAATTCATTCCATCGGATAACGTTATTTTCAATGTAGTAACTGTTGTGATCAACGTTATATTCTTAATTAAGAGTTTGCATCCAGCAGAAAAACCTATGATTGGGAGATTGTAGATTTTGAGGAGAGTGGAACCACTTCTTAATTACTATTGTTCCCAGGTCCCAGTTAGGGTACCGGCTATGGGTAAATAGTGAACACCCAATTAAAAACAAACCACTATGAAAGTATAAAAATACCTATTTATAGAGTCTCTTAATTACTGTTGTTCCCGGGTCTGCCCTGACCCGAGGTGGTAGAATCTGTTAGGGTTCTAGCTATGGGCAATAGGAACCCCAAAACAAAACACTATGAAAGTATAAAAAAATATTTTTATAGTAAAAATAATACTTTTTTTATATGGTAAAATAATCAACAATACATATTTATGGTAAAATTACCAATATTTTTCTAGAAAATGACCAACAGTACATCTTATCTATAGTCGAACGCATATATTTGCGTTAAAAATATATTTAGTTGAAGACAAAATTGTGTTCAAAATAATTATATTTACTCATTAAATAATACATAGGTTTTGATGTGCCGCTTAACAAAAGCAAGCAACCTATTTATAATAAAATTCACAACAATACCTATTCATAGTAAAATGCTTTATTTAGGAAAAAAATATATCGGCATTATATGACCTAATGGGTTGATATATCAGAAACTCACATGTAAAGACATTCTTAGGTTTTAGTTATGTTCAGATTAAAATTGTTTTAAATTCTTATGCAAAGCTGGTGTCCATAGCTGCATTAAATTATAGGTGAACTTTTCCCGCCAGATTTTAAATTTGCGCCCCTTCACAACTGCGCCCAGCGACTACCACCGCCTTACCTTGCTATGACTCTGGAGAGCAGGACTGCGTGGTGCGATGTTTTGCCAAAGTTCCTGCACGAGACGTGAAAAATAGGCGGTGACATGGTCACGATAAGTGCGCCGGTCACTCAGTACGCAATTTAACGGGAGTGTCTGTTCACGCATGCGTAGTATGTACGCTTCTGTTTGGTGACCAATTCATATCAAGCGGTTAGCGAGCTGTTTAAAGTAGCTAGTTTCTTTTCTTTTACGCAATTTTTTTTTTCATTTCTGTTGCTGCTGTTGCTTGTTTGTAAATACCGCTGTATATATGTATTCTATTTGCATAGTGATTTTAAGTGATACTTAACATCTAGAATGTGTATATTTTCTTTTTATTAATAATATTCTCCCAAGTAGATGACTTGTTTCCTACAGTGAAATTTTTGCCAATCTCTTGTCAACATGGCCAGTCAGGAATCTTGTTGCTGTTCCTGCCAGTACAGTTTTCCATTGTATCAACGATTTCAATGTTTTAAGACTTAAAGTTAAGCAACGATCCCGTGCGATCACGGAAGTTAAGCAACGTCGAGCCTGGCCAGTTCCTAAATGCGAATACCAGGTGATGTAAGCTTCGGTGTGCGGTTGGTATAATGAATAATGGCACGCAATTGTTAATCGAAGAGCCGAGTTCTAATTCTAGTTGGGTTCGTTATATTCACTTCCGGGCAAATACCCTTGGGGAACTTATGGATCAACCTCTTCTCTCTTAGCTAATAATTATTAAGACTCACGTCGTTAAACCACTATTATAACTTGTTGATAATCCGTAGAAAACGAATCAATCATTTTATGACGCCATATTAGAATTATTATTATTATTATTATTCAATTTACCTTCTTCTTGCAGTGTTTTTCTTTAGAACAATTAGAATAACAATACTAAGAAAAATATTATTATTATTTATATGCCTCCTTTACGAGATTCTATAAATGATTAGACAGTTGTAGCAGCCCAATATCTGACAGATCTGGAATAATTTTCTCATCGATTAACGTACATATTACTACTTATATAAAAAGAAATTATTTTTATAATAAAAAACAATTAGGAAAATCAGTAAAAAGATGCAAATAGAAAAAGAGGAAAAATGGGAAGTAAAATAAAAGCTAGAAAAACATGAAAAGAAAACAAGGTGAAAGGAAAAAGTAAGCATATATGCCGATATAGCGAGAACGGTAACGAAAGAAATACTTAGACTGGTCATCAAGAGACAAGAGTCACAATACTTAAAAGCAGCAAGAGATGAATAGGCTTTTAAATGCCAGACGATTAAATTATGGTGAAGTTGAAGAAAATTAAAATAAAAATGAAGATGGGATAAAAAAAATATTCAGGATTACCTGATTCTTTTTACTCATTAAATTAAATTATTTTTTATATAAAATTTCGATAAAAAAAAATGGACCTGCAATAATGATTGAAAGGGATAAAGGTGAGAATGAAAAGATACAGACAAAGTAGATGAGATGTACATGAACTTAAAATAATAATGAATCTACATCTCACCGTATTTATTATTTAAATTAATCCTTTAGCAATAAATGGTATTTAAACATAGTTTCCGAAATGTGAAAATTATTATTTTCTCTATTACCATTTCATCATATTCAGTAAACAGATATGTGCTGCTTAAGGCCTGTGTTTTGAAAGCTCATAGTAAAGTCGGAAGAAGATGTGGTCAGAATACTGGCATGTCTGTTAAGATTAAGCATCTGGTTTTTCGACGCGTTTACCATAGTTGTTTCAAAGATCAACCAGTAAACAGCACGATGTAAATCAGATGCTTTCCTCTGTTCACAGAAACGCTGATGAAGAATGAGTATCATCTGACAGAACTAACTGCAATCTTAGTTTCTTTACAATAATCAGCTATAAACCAATGATTATAAAATTCCCCTATCTATCTATCTATCTATCTATCTATCTATCTATCTATCTATCTATCTATCTATCTATCTATCTATTTCTGTTCATATCTATCTATACCTATTCATATCTATCTATCTATCTATCTATCTATCTATCTATCTATCTATCTATCTATCTATCTATCTATCTATCTCTCTCTCTCTCTCTCTCTCTCTCTCTCTATATATATATATATATATATATATATATCTATATATTTATCTATATGTTCATATCTGTGTATGTGTCCTATTTATCTCATTCTGCTCATATTTTGGCCCATATCTATCCATCTATCTATCTATTATCTATCATATATTATCTATCTATCTATCTATCTATCTATCTATGTCTGTTCATATTATCTATCTATCTATCTCATTCATCTATCTATCTATCTATCTATCTATCTATCTATCTATGTCTGTTCATATCTATCTATACCTGTTCATATCTATTCATCTATCTATCTATCTATCTATCTATATTCTATCTATCTATCTATCTGTTCATATCTATCTATACCTATTCATATCTATCTATCTATCTATCTATCTATCTATCTATCTATCTATCTATATATATATATATATATATATATATATATATATATATATATATATATATATATATATATATATATATATATATATATATATATATATGTCTTTCTATTTATCTCAGTGTGTTCATATCTGTGTATGTGTCCATAACTATCTCATTCTGCTCATATTTTGGCCATATCTATCTATCTATCTATCTATCTATCTATCTATCTATCTATCTATCCTTTCCTCCTTCTTTTTCAATGTATGAATATATATATATATATATATATATATATATATATATATATATATATATATATATATATAAAGAAAAAGGAGATGTGTGTGTGTACTTTTACTATTACTTCTGTAGGACTACTGGGTCGGAATAAAGTTTTAAATAAATTTCAAAGACATTATCAAGTCGTTATCTGTACTAATGAAATAACGATTTACTGTTGTCTTAATACTAAGTCTGATCTGGATGATTAGTTCAAATTTGTAGCTGATCACAGGAATGACCTACATTCTCTTGATAACTGGAGCAAAGAATGGTTTGCTAATTTTAACGCCTTCAAAACAAAACTGTTCTCTAATAATCGTCTGGGAGAAACCTTTTTGCCTTCAGTCAGCATGGCTGATCCTAACCTTCAGGGAAGTGATTCTTTACGCTTTGTCGAGCTAACGTTTTCCACTGGCATGGATTGGAAAGAATATATCGAATCAATTGCTAAGTCTGCTGCAACGAAATTAGTTTCTCTCTGCCGTGCTAGACAAATTTTCTCGCCCGAGTCTATCTTACATATTCACAAGTCTATCATTAGTCGAAGCAATGAATTATTTTCTGGCTTTTTGCTTTCCAGTCAACTTTCTTTTTCCAAAAATTAAATGCACTGTCAATCTTTATGGTGTTTCTTCTTAATTCCTGCTCGTTTAATAATTTTTAATAATCTTTCCTTAATAATGTTTTCTTTTTTCTCATATTCTCTCACTAAGCCTTTGCATCTTAGTAGCTTTACTGCTTTGCTTGTAGTGAAATTATTTTAAAATTATTAAAATTATTATTTAATTATTATTATTAAATTATATTATTAAATCATAATATTAAATTACTATTATCAAACTATATTATTAAATTATTATCATATTATATTAATATTATATTACATATATATAATATATATATATGTATAATATATATATAATATTTATATTATATATATGTAATATTATATTATATGATATATATTACTTTATATGTATTATTATATTATATTATGTTATATTAATATTATATATAATATATAATATTATAGATAATAATATATATAATATTATATATTATTATATTATATTATATTAAATTATTATGTTATTTAATTATATTATTAAATTATATTAAATTATTAAGCTATTAAATTATTAAAATTATTATTAAAATTATCTTTAAAGAAATAACTTCTAACGTGAAAATATTTAATATTCACAGTCTACGTACAAATCCTATAGAAAGATGCATTGAAATATCAACATATAGATTATGTGTATATGTCATGAATTTATGTCACATGTGAAACTAAATTACGTGTTCAAACGCCATCTATTGAGAAATGCCGTGAACATTTGTCCCAACCCGATCTGTAACCATTAGAGTGAATGAACATTTATACATCTGTTCCTCATATAGCCTACACCCCAGTTTAAATAAACAGCTTGTTAGTCATAGAACGCTGAAATATTATTTACTTATGAAATGACAAATGACGGTTGGATCCTCAAAGGTGAAGCCGTACAACTAGGCTAGTTTAACTAACGATCGTCGTATCATTAAAGGCTAGAAATTCTATATTTTATTGGAAATTTTATTTCTTAAAAAGGACAATTTATAAAGTTACCCGTATTTTCTGCTAACGAGAAACTCGTCTCAACGTGACTTAAATGACAGGTTACTGATTCGCATCGTCTCGTCAACTTCAGGATATATGGCATCATTTGCATGAATGCTGCTGTCGCTGTTGTCGATTTTTGTTTTCTGTTGACGTCATCCCTAGCCAGCTACCGGATCCCTAGAATATGCCGTCGTCATTGTACCCATGCTTAATCGGGACTCGATTCATCATGGAAAACAACATCGTCATAATGCTGACTGCCGCCATATTTGCGTTTATGTCATTCGCTTACGTCATCGTTAGCGTTCAAGACACTTCCGCTGATATCATAATCTGTCTTGTTGTTTGCGCCTGCGCCGCCTTTGCCAGTGATGACAAGCCTTGTAATGGCTGTCAATGTCGGGGACGAGCGGACAATTATTATAGTTAGTATTCTTGACTTCCTCCGCCTCTTCATTCTCTTCTTTCTTCGCATCGACTTTCCCCTCCTCCAGTTCTTTCTCCTCATTTTCAATGTAATCATCAACTGAACATCGAATTATCCTCCAGCTCCTCCTCATTATCATAATAATCAATACAATGATTAACTTCAAGTATTTCTTGTCACAAGAATATATTTTGTGTCTATCAGCGTCGTGAAAAGAAAAGTCAATTTGTAATTACAGTTATTGATTACCTCCGGAGGAGGCGAGGTGGAATAATGTATAGCTGCTCGGGTTGAGGAATTGGAGAGCCGAGTTCGAATTCCAGTGAAACCCTTACGAAAATCATTGGGGAAAGGTATAAATCCTCTTCTTCTCCCCCTGCTATAGGTAAATAGCAGGTCAGACCGGGTTCTATAGCCTTGGATGGCAACTGGTCTACAGCAGAAAGAAATGGCAAACTATTGCGGAAAATATCTGCCACGTCAGTCATGTATCAAAAGACATGGCACTTAAGTGTCTATTGATTTTAATATACTTATAATGACGCTGCAGTAAACTCTATTTATATATCTTGTTTGTTTGATTGATTTGTTTTTTTTTTCGGTTTATCAACCTTTTCTAGGTTATTTAATGCCGAAACATATTTTTCCGATTGTAAGAATAATTGTTTTTTGTTTTTGCGATTGAATATTGCATTAACTAAACTCCTGGTAGAGTCACCCTTAGCAGCAAAGTCAAAAACGAGGATACAGACTCAGCGTGAGCACCCCCCCAAAGACCCCAACGGTGGAAAAAGCAGATTACGATTACAACAGATCTCAGCGGTTGAACTAGGAGATGAGGAGGGCTGTGCTTAACTGACATGCTACAGAAGGCGCCACTCGAAATTAAAACAGAGTTAGTTTCAGTTCGTTACCATTACATAACTTGATTTTATATTTCCCATTCCATATATGCCGCAGAGGAACGTCATGAATCAAGTGTGTGGGTCACTTTTTGGCAAGTTGAGGCCCACCTTAAACAAATAACGCCATCGGCACATTCTTTTACTCTGATTTTCTTTCACCTCCAACCAAATATTGCAAAGCCAAACGGTGATAGGGAATGGATAAGGGGAGCAGGTCCTAGTAAAACTGGAAGCTTCTACTCCTGACCCTGCACGTTGGCGGTGAAGCTAGACATCAACGACCTCATTATAAAAGAAACAATCAACAAAGAAGAAATTAAATATTTCGATACGAGATAAAGCCGACGACGTCAACGACGAGATTATTGACAGTTTTTTTTGGAGGAAAATAATAATTTTTCAGATACAAATCTTACTATTTAACCCATATCTGGGCGAGTAGAGGTCGATTCATACATTCCCCAAGGGTATCTGCGCGTACGTTTATATAACAAACCCGACTGGAATTTGAATTCGGCTCTCCGATTTTTCACACTGAGCCTCACATCCATGCTGACAGCATCCGACATTGCCAAGCGGTCGCCATGTAGTTACTGACCAGGCTCGACGTTACTTAACTTCGATGATCGGGCGAGAACCGTGATATGGTTATAAGCCATAAGCTCTAATCGTACATTATTAATTAAAACATTTGTAATGGCCTTACGATCGAATATTACTATTCTCTCCAGTCAATGGCACCCATCATTTGCCGTAAGTCTTACATGCATGAGAGAAAACATCTATCAATTGATTTGAAACAGCTCTAGAGCATTGTATTTTGTAAAGAGACGGTTGTAATGTCTAGGGCACATAATGAGGAAAGACGGCTTAGAAAATTTGATACTCACAAGACATTAAAGGAAAGAGGGACAGAAGAAAGCAGAGCATAACCTATTTAATCTACTTGTGTAAATGGGTGGCAGAACAGTGATCAAGATAGATACAAAACGAAATTCACTAAGAGCTACAAAGAAAAGGACATTATGATGGGTCTTGGTACATATTAGCAAAAGAAGAGCATTAAGTTGGTTGCCCCATTACTTTGAATCTCCAAGTAAGTTCTCACAATATCAAACAATATCTGTAAACTACATTGCTTATACTTAGGGAATACGTTGCATTCGGGTGAACTTACTCACCGTGCATAAGAAGCAATAATCCGAAAAGAAGTGCTAGTCTACATCAGCATATAAAAAACAACAGTTACACACTGAAAGCTTTTTTTCACCATTGATCTTAGGAAGCGATTGTATCTCTCTATGTTCGTATGTAAGATCCCAAAAGAAAACAGTTGTGTTGTGTGGAGTATAGATGTTGATTGACTTCAAGACTAAAGCAAATCAGTTCGATTTCTGTCGAAGTCAATTACTTACCACTATAATGTTCCATTAAAAATGAGTTGAAAATTGACTATACATATTCGCTAGTGATTCTCTAGTTTTAGCGCAGCAATCGCGGACGTGCTTATTTGAGTGGAGTAGCTGAGTTTTATCAGAGGGGTCAAGAGAGTGACATTTCCGTTAGGTTTTGGGAGGCCTTGAAAGAGAAGCGCTACGGTCGGAGTTTCTATGTAAGGTTCATGACTTCTGTCAATGTTCAATTCAAAGGTTACACCATTCAGTTCCAAGAGGAAAGAAATTCAATGAAAAGGGAGAGGTGTGCGGGTAGATGGTTTGGTTCTAGACAAAAGAAAAAAAAAAGAAGTGAAAAGTGGATGAATGATGATGAAAGGACTTCAAAATTAAAACTTCAGAATAATGGGCAAGAAGCCGGATGGTGACAGAGGAAAAATGGAAGGACAGACAAGGAAGAGAAGAAAGAAAATAAAGAGGTAGGAATATAAAGAAAAGCAAGACGGGTTGTAAATAAATAAATAAGAAGAATGAAAAGGAGAAATAAATAGAAAAGTAAAGAAAATTCAAGAAACAACGAAAGGGAAAAACTGTAAAAGCAAAGACAGAAAAAAGATAGAAGGGAAAGCTAAAAAAGAGGATAAGGGTATAACGCAAAAGAAAGTAAAAAGGAAAATTCAATTAGGAAAACCGCATGAAAAAAAAAAAAAAACGAATGAAGGAAAAACAAAGGAAGTGGTAAAAAAGAAGACAAAACAAAAATGGAAAGAAAGTAAGGAAAGAAGAACAGGTAACAATATGAGGGGGAAAAACTGAATGGAAAGGACTTGTAACAGATAAAAAAGAAAAGACAAACTAAAGAAGTAAGTGAGAAAGAAAGAACAAATATGGAAGAAGTTAAGAATAAAAAGAAAACATAAAAATAAAATAAAAAACAGGCAGAATAAGGAACGTAAAATATGTGAAATATCTAAGAGATAGCACCCTGGTAAAATGATATCTAACCTGAAAGCAATTACAGAAGACAAAATTTAACTGAATTAATCGATCTAGTAAAAGAAAATCCTCCATTAATATTTGTCGACGATTGTGGAGACTAAACAATAAATGTAAGCACAGTTAGGTGGTGAGTAATTAGTGTCGGTACTGGCGACAGGGACAAGCCACGTTCTCAGTGGTGCATGTAGCTGCACATATTTTAGCCTATTTCTTTCTTTTCTCTTGACTTCGCTCCTTGCTCTTGTCAATATTTTCCATTTTTGCTTAAGAGCGCTAGTAAAAAGGCATCACAAACGATTTGGAAAAGTGTTGCTTTTTGAAGCTGAAAAGATGTTCCATCCAACCGGATTATCGTCTTTTCTCAATGTTTGGTAATTGCCATAGAAATAAATAGGAAGTGTTACTTTTGGAGCGTCCCTTTCCGATAAACAGAAATAAACAAAACATAGATTTTCAATTTTTATGGGAAGGGGGTGGAATCAGCTACGCAACAAATCATTTAAAAAGGAAAACAGTGAATATCGTGTGAAATCATCAGGAATTTTGCTTCGAGGCCAAGGCAGCTTTTAATAAAGACATTCAGAGGCTTTGGAAACTGAAATTCTGGTCACAACGCAGTGAGGGAAAGATACGACAGTGTGTGTGTGTGTGTGTGTGTGTGTGTGTGTGTGTGTGTGTGTGTGTGTGTGTGTGTGTGTGTGTGTGTGTGTGCGCGTGCGTGAGAGAGAGAGAGAGCGAGAGAGAGAGAGGAAATTAGTGAAAGGAAAACGCTGGGAGAAAAAGGAAAAGGAAGAAAGGGGGAGAGCTCAGGAATCTAGCGAAGAAGAAAAGCGAAGGTAAAGAAAGAGTAAAATCGAGAGAGAAAAGTAAATACAATAAGGAAGAGAGAGAGAGAGAGAGAGAGAGAGAGAGAGAGAGAGGAGAATGAAAGCGGGAGAAAAAGAAAGAGAAGGGAGAAATTAAGGAAAATAAACTAGGATATATAGTAATAACACAAAATATTCATAACACAAAATTCTAGCACCTATCAAAATACGACACATTACAATAATTCAACGTATTCCAAGGTGAGGATAATTTAAAGTGATGAAAAGAATGAAAATATCAATAAACTGTTGGGGTTCAAATGTCGTACCTTTTGACCGACTTCAAAGTTTCGGATACATAACGCTCATCAGGCTCAGCTGATAAGTGCAGTGTACGCGAAACTTTGAAGTCGGTCGGTAGATAATTAAACCAAATTAATTTATTGGCTATGCGCACATACATATATACTTCACAGTAAGCAGTCTTATTTAGTATTACGTCCTTCGTGGTCGAGTGACAAAGCATGCTGAATCCAACGAGAGTTTTCCCTACAAAGTGAGACGCAATTTCGAACCCTGGCCTTGGGCGCAATTTCTTTATTCAAATTTCTCAAATGCGCAATATTAAACACTGCTTAACAATTAATTAAAAATTGGAAATCTATTTCAAATAAGAAGTGTTCATTATAATCAATTTTGAAATAAATATATTGGATTAAGAATGAATCAATTAGTTCTAATAGATTTTTTTACGTTTTCAGCCAAGAAGGAGTGCAAATATGGTATTTTGAGAAAAATAGTGAGTGAAGAGAAGAAACTTTCCTTAAATAAGTTAAAAGAAGCCTTGCAAACTCTGAAGATCTTCGTGACATAGCGGTAAAGCATACCTGATATTTACGAAATTCCCCCTACAAAATGAGACACAAGTACAGTTCCTGCCGGGGGGACATATTTTTCTTAGATTTCTCGAATGCGCAAATAGATAGAAGTATTACACACTGTTAAAAAAAAAATAAAAAAAGGCGCGTCTATTAAAAAATAAAAATAGTCCACGATAATAGTGCTTAAAGTAATATATATATATAAATATATATAAATATATATTTCTTATTATTCTAAACGTTATTTTTAGTGGGCACGCGCGTTTTAATTACTATCCCTTTGTACCCACTGAAAATAACGTTTCTATTAAAGGGAAGTAATATCGGGAAAACATACATACATTATATATATATAATATAACATAAAAAGCTCAACTGTCCTGGACATTGAGTTCTACCTGGATTCTATCCTCTTGGGAATTATATATATATATATATATATATATATATATATATATATATATATATATATATATATATATATATATGACCATAATATTATCTATCTATCTATCTATCTATCTATCTATCTATCTATATATATATATATATATATATATATATATATATATATATATATATATATATAAAATGATAAAATATAGTTTTAAAATAGGTAATATTATAGATAGTGCATGTAAATATAAAAAGTGGACACTGAGGACAACAGCAGTGTTAACATCAGTATCACACACATATATATATATATATATATATATATATATATATATATATATATATATATATATATATATATATATATATATGCTTGTATATATAGAAATACGTATATATATAATGAAGACAAAAGGAAAAAAGTATCTTAGCTGACGTATTTTGTCTTCTGATAGACTTTATCAATATAAATGTGAGGACAAAAGGATAAGCTAAGTTTTCTTTTTGAATTTATTCGTGTTGTTCTTTCACAGAAATATTTTATTTATATATGAAAATGTTTACACATATAATGATATAGAAATGTGAAATAAATTACGAATATATATATATATATATATATATATATATATATATATATATATATATATATAAATACGTCACTATCCTATTTTTTAGTTCTATAATTATTTTTTTTTATGTTTAGATAAAATTCATCAAGAAATGTGGCGTATTTTTTGTTAATCCAAGTATTTTCGACCCCCTCTCCATGATCAGCGGTAGCGGAAGAGAAATATGGAGAGTGAAAGTGAGTTTTCAAAGAAAAAGTATTAAGGATTTAATCTCTCAGGTTCTCAAAGAGTATAAAGGACTTAAAGGGAAAAATAAAATATACCGAAACAAAAGGAAATTGTCACAGAAAAGAGAGAGAGAGAAAGACCAAGAATCGAGAGAGAGGGAGGAAAAGAAATTCGAGTTAAGTGTAAAAGTCAGAAGAAAGAATTAAATAAATAAAATGAAGGAGCATGATGATCGAAACAGATAGCACGAGTGTACTTATTTTATTTTATTTTTATTTATTTATTTTTGACGTGATGGACAATGGTCAAAAATCAATTGTCCATGTTATGGGCTCCTCTTTGCTTTGCATTTCGCATAAGAACAATGACCTCATACCGGAAGTATCATCAGTAAAGAATGTTGCCGCCGGACATTCTAACTGAGAACGCGGTTGGAGATCACGTGACAAGAAATTGTCTCATCTTCACCCATTTGCTCTGATTGAACTCCTCCGCCCTCTTCCACCTTGACTTTTTGTCTGTTCTTCGCAATGGGTTTATTCTGACACATCCCAACGACGTCGTCACGTCTCTACAATTCTTTCAACCTCCGACTTCTTTACAACTTATTACCGCACTAGTAATACTACTACTACTACTACTTCTTCTTCTTCTTCTTCTTCTTCTTCTTCTTCTTCTTCTTCTTCTTCTTCTTCTTCTTACGTTATTCTATATTTATTTGAAACATTCTTTGCTTTCTTTATTTTCTTTGTTTTCATTTTATTTTTTCGTAACAATTATCGTTCTGTTCTTGTTTCCGACCTCAAGGAGATTGCATGTTTTTATTCCGCCTCCCTGTCTGCAAATGCCTCTGATTACGACAAGCAACGTCTTTTAAGGTTAGTGACGAATGGAGACGTAATTCGCTGAGCAGATTCATGCTCCACTTAAAAATAATGCCTCTGATTTTGGTGACACATTAATATTTTTAATATCGCTCTTTCTCTCCATTCTCTTCCACTCTATATATGTACGCACAATCATACGTACACAAACACACACGCACACACAAAAGCATACGTATATATATATATATATATATATATATAAACAGCGGGGACATAAAAAAAATAAATAATGTCTAGTATCTGTAATCAAACCATTTATTACTCCACTTTGTGTCAACTCTGTACAAAGGCAGTTGGAAACTTATGTAAGTTGAGGAAATGTGCGATTAACATTATGTGGCTTGCATTGGTGTTCGTGTGGGTTACGGTCGTCGGTGCACAGGGGGCTGCGTCAGTTGTCTTTAGGCCAATACCCCCAAGTTGCAAAGTCTCGAATTCTTGCTGAAATCAAAGCTCATCTTTTCACTATGCAAGAGGTTTAATCATTATCAAAAATGGCACAACGTGTGGGGTTGGTATCAGCAAATTTTTATTGTTCCCAGCATGGAAATGTTGCCGACTACTCACCAGCAAATGGAGAGATAAAAAATGAGTCAGAGAAGTTCCCTGCGCCAGCCATCATTTTTCATTTTAGGTCATCTGAAGAAAATTTCGGGAAAATATTTTTTTTATACGGAAATCTTACTTTCTTGCTTGTTTCTGGTTAATCTATTCAAAAACAAATGAAAAGGAATTCGCTAGATGCTGCTTTTTTCACAGTTATTTTTCGAGAGACTTGTTTATTAATGATTATGCTAAATAAATGTAACCTTTTGTCAAGAGGAAAAAGTAGGAAAAATAATTTTTATAAAGCAATATAAACTATTAATCAAAAGATAGTTAATTTTTCACAATATAAACTACTAAACAAATATAGCTAATTTTCAAATCCAAACACGAAATTAAATTCCTGTTATGCTACCTAAAGCTACATTACGCATAAACTCAAGATAATATACTTTATTTCAAATATTAAACTTTAGAACCGTAGAAAGTTTACAAAAAATATAAAAATAAAATAAATAAGAAAATGAATAGATAAAATGAGCTAAAAATAAACGACATAAAATGAATAAATAAATATTTTAATAAATAAAAGAAACAAATTCAAGGTTATGACTAAAAATATGCTCAATAATTAACTTGAACAAGAATTTAGTTATACTGGTCTCTTCTCCAAAATTTCCTTAATCCCTCAGTGGTCTGTATATAAAGAGAGCACATAATGAAGATTAACTATGATCGGATGAAAGGTATTGAGTAACTACTGGTTTACTATTTTGAAATTGTTTATCCTTAAAACACTATTTAACCATAAATATACAACATTTTTAAGAATAATTATATATAATTACTGATATCCCCTGAGAAATGGATGAAGTGATTGCAAAAGAGTCCGTTTACGAAATTCTACAGTCGGAATACTGAAGGTAACAAACAATCAGCTAAATGACAATTTTATATTTGTATTTTTTCTCTCTCTCTCATATATATATATATATATATATATATATATATATATATATATATATATATATATATATATGCGTATGTGCGTGTGTGTGTGTGAGTGTGTGTGTGTGTGTGTGTGTGTGTGTGTGTACAGACATACATTACATGGAGGCTGGCGTCTCGTTAGACGAGTATAACCATTTCTAACAAGTTTAATCTATGGCTTTATTTCTCATGAGAACGACTATGGCCCAGGGCAACATACGATTTTGAATTTACGGACAATCAGCCTAATGAGCCAGATATAAGAAAACTTATCAACGGAATTGTGATGAATAGCAGAATCAAACCTGAAATGGGACAAGAAATGTGTGGGTTCGTTAAAGACACTGTAACAAGGAATGCGATATTTATTCTCAGAATCATATTAGAGCGATTAATTCAAATGCAGAAGTATCTGTACCTGTGTTTAATAGATTATGCAAAAATGTCTGATAAAGTACGTCATATAGAACTAATGGAACTCCTATTTAACCGTTTATATATTTAGGAAGTATATTTAGATAATCCAGAAAGAGGTGTAAAACAAGAATGTGTCTTCTCACCGAACTTATTCAATCTATACAATGAAGCGATTCTGAGGGAATTATAGGTCCTAGCAGGATTTATTATAGACGTCTACAATTTTAACAATATATGGTAAACATATGACACTGTGTTGATAGAAAACACAATAGATAAACTACAAGAAGTCCTACAGAATGTAGAGAAGGATAATAAGAATAGGAAGTTGTGAAAATAAAAGAAATGATAAAAATTACACAGTCTTTCTCCATCAATTTTATACCGACAAATTGAGTGGCGAGTATGAGACGATCAATACATAAATACATACGTACATATATATATAATAATCGACTCTCCCGTCGAGATTTTACGTACAAGGGTCAAGCAGATCAGTTTCCAGGAAACCGGCAGCCCGACACCGGCACATGAGATTTGATTATAGTGGTGAAGGCTTCGTGCAGGACCATCCACACTTTTTGAAGGGACGAATACAGAGACCTGGTGCACCGAATGCCACAAGATTCCCAAACGACCCTCCGCAGGTTTTGAATTCAGAGTTGTCCTTCTCCTAGACCAGTTACCATCCAAGGCTATAGAACCCAGTCTGTTCTGCTATTTTATCCATAGCTGGAGGGAGAGGAAGAGGATTCATACCTTTCCCAAGGGTATTAGCACGTAAGTGAATGTAATAGATTCGACATATATATATATATATATATATATATATAATTATTATTATTATTATTATTACTTTTCGTTGTTATCATTTCGAGTTCCCGGATTTATTTCTTGGTAGCCTTAGAAATATATTGTCAATACGTACGTTGGCTTTACTACGACGATGCTAACAAAGAGGCTTACATTGCATTTGGCTGGGCATAGTTCAATAACTCACCATTTAAAGGAACACTCATGCCAACACTCACAGACTAGACGGATATTAGTTTAAAATATATCTATATTACATAAAACAGTAATAAATAGAAACCAAATAACCTTAAAGCCCTATAAGAGAATTAAAACCCTATATAAGAGAATTAAAACCCGAAATAAATAAAATTAACTATGAGTATAGCAACAAATTCCTTAAATGCTTATAATAAAAAAAATGTATATATGAGCAAAAATGAAAAAAATATTTCCGTTATACTGAAAAAAAACCCAAAATATACGTGTACTTTGAACTTTATAATCTAGAAAGATGCATAAACAGTAAAACGAACAGTTGAAAAAGTTTTTAATTTACAAAAACACACAGACAAATTAAGCCCTTGAAGATCGTCTCAGATGAAATTGAAAGTACTTGGGAAAATAAAAACTATTTGAAAGAAAACTTTGGTATTTTTCTTAATCCTTTTTCTAAGGTTACCAAGTAATTAATCCGTGGACTCGAACGGGTCACAACGAAAACTAATCGACATCATATGTCTAAATAATTTAACCAAACCTGTTTGAATGAAACTATGCTGCCTAAATATAAATATTCTATCTATCTATCTATCTATCTATCTATCTATATTATAATGTGCTATATTTATAGTGACGAGTATTCAGTATCAGAGACATAATTTGTAGATATAAACAGTGCTGACAGATATTAACACTCCATATGAATGATAGTTCAGCGCATCAGACCGTCTGATAATCTGGTGAGTCGATTGACGCGTGAAACTGACAATCAATGTGCCGGATTCTTTTTTTTTCTTTGTATGTTTGTACGTTCTACAGTCTACGCGCATCTGGAGGCACATCGAATCAAACATTTGGTCGGATTCTCGAATGCAATAGGTCACACTGACCCGAAATTAGCTTACGTAATATCAGTTCATGAAAAGAATTCTGACCCACTTATCATACACGTTCCATTTGTTTTGGCTGTCTCTGCCAAGTGAATGTCTTTATACATCTACAACTGGTGTAGGGTATAATTGAAAGAACCTATAGTAATTGATTGTGGTCATAGCAGAGGCATATATAGTCCGAGTCAACGGCACCTCCACAACCCTATCGTCATCTGTTCTTATTTTCAGGCTTTCCAATTCGTTTTTCATTTCATGCTCATTTGTTTTGTTCATTTTTTTTTTTTTACTTCGTCTCTTTTTTCGCTTGTATTTTCGGTCTCTTTGACATCTTTCAGCGTTACCTATCATCAATTCAGTTCAATTCCTATAATTCTCTCTATAAGATATTCTTATTTATTTTTTCACTTTTATTCTTTCCAAATTCCAAAGATTTTAGAATTTATTTTTTCTTAAGTTCCAAATTTTAGAATCTTCTTTTTTACTTGTTTCTTTCATTTTTTCATTCTTCCTAAATTCAAGAATATTCTTTATTTCTTATTTATGATATCTTTTTCTTTCTTTCTTTTTACGTTTTCGAATTATTCATTTCTTTTTATTTCACTTATATTTGTCTCTCTTTTTTATTTCTTTTTTTTTCTTTCTTTCTTTCTTTCGTAAATTTTTAGTCCATTTCTACTTTCCTTTTTAATTTTCTCTACTTCATTTCTTTCTTTCTTTTTACGTTTTCGAATCATTTCTTTCTTTTTATTTCATTTTTTATATTTCGATCTTTCTTTCTTTCTTTCTTTTTTAAATTTTTATCCCACTTCTACTTTGCTTTTTAATTTTCTTTTCATCTTTCTTTTTTTCTTTCTTTCTTTCTTTCTTTCTTTCTTTCTTTCTTTCTTTCTTTCTTTCTTACATTTTTATCCCACTCCTACTTTGCTTTGTAATTTTCTCTACGTCATTCTTTTTCTTTCTTTCTTTCTTTCTTTCTTTCTTTCTTTCTTTCTTTTCTTTTTTTTTTTTTTTTTCTTTCTTTCTTAAATTTTTATCCCACTTCTACTTTGCTTTTTTAATTTTCTCTACGTCATTTTTTTTTTCTTTTTCTTTCTTTCTTTCTTTTTCTTTCTTTTAAATTTTTATTCTTCTACTTTGCTTTTTAATTTTTTATTTTTTTTCTTTCTTTCTTTCTTTCTTTTTTCTTTTTTTCTTTTTCTTTCTTTCTTAAATTTTCATTTTTTCTACTTTTCTTTTTTTTTTCTCTACGTCATTTTTTCTTTCTTTCTTTCTTTCTTTCTTTCTTTCTTTCTTAAATTTTTATCCCACTTCTACTTTGCTTTTTAATTTTCTCTACGTCATTTTTTTCTTTCTTTCTTTCTTTCTTTCTTTCTTTCTTTCTTTCTTTCTTTCTTTCTTTCTTAAATTTTTATCCCACTTCTACATTGCTTTTTAATTTTCTCTACATCATTCATTCTTTCTTTCTTTCTTTCTTTCTTTCTTTCTTTCTTTCTTTCTTTCTTTCTTTCTTTCTTTCTATAACAATTCCTATTTATATGGACCTACGAAAATTGAAACTTGAATGTAAAAATAAGATCTAAAAAAAAAAAATCTTATCTTCGTTTTCCTCGTCGTCGTCATCGTTATTTAACTGTTTCTGAAATGACACGCCGTGTTGTACGTTTCGGGACAATTGCACTGTTGGAAGCGCCTGCAATTCCTCGTCAGCCAGCAAAGAATCATGGCCGTAATTCCACTTCTTTCCTTTGACGCACACCACGTCATGTTGCATCGAACAAAGACAACGTAGAACTACTCCAAAATTCCTATCTTCCACTTAGACATCATCGTTTCTGCCTCTTCTTCTAATATGTTTTCTTTTCTTATTTTCTGATATTTTTCACGATTTTTTCGCCCACCTCTAACATGTTTTCTTCATTCTTGCTATTATCGTTTTTTTTTTTCTCTTTTGGTGTCCTTGTTCCTTCTCTCGAAAATCCTCTTTTGCAGTTGATCTTTCTTCTTTTCTTTCCCTCTTTCTATTTTTTTTTTTTTTAAATTTTCCCATCTTCAAGCATTTTCAATTTTTGTCTTACTTTGTGATCAAATTTTCTTTGCTTTTGGTTTTCAAATTCTCGTTTCAAACCGATTCCATATGGCGTAACATTCTTCCAAATTATTTTTTTCTTTTCTTCTCTTCTTTCTTTTTTCCCGATCTCGCTTTTTTTTTAAAAGTCTTCAAGGTTTTTTCTTCTCGTAACGTTCATTTAATTCTCTTGCGTCTATTTCCAGTTTCTGCCGCCATTTTCTCATCCACATCTCACTGTTCTTTTTCCTTCATTTTCTTTTACTTTTCCCTTTCTTCAACCACATGTCGATGCACTCTTTTGACCTCTAGTTTTCCCTTTTTCTTTTTACATTTTTCATTTTACTCTTTTCCTAAATCGTTGCTTTTTGTCTCTTCTCTGCATACTTCTCCCAATTTCTCATCCCACTCTCAGATAAACCGGAAAGAACCGGAAGTCTTGACACAGGCAAAGGCTGATTATGAAACAGAGAAGAATTTCTCTCGAGGAAGTGATTAGTCGAGTCACTCACTCTGACGTCATTCGGTAATTTGCCCTGTGTAAAAAAATAAATAAATAAATAAAATGGTTGTTCTATTAGAGTGACGTCAGGCTGATCAAAGGGAGACAATCGCCAAAGTGACAGCCGTCACATAATGGGCCAATCTGAAGAGGTAAAGAGACCTGGCCATGACAGCCATCAAAACTGTGATCCATTTTCGCAATATGGCGGAACAGTCAAGAAAGGGAGACAATTCTTCCACAGTAAATTTTAAGGAAATCGATGAGAGGTGATATCCGCTTCTTTAATCAAAACCCAAGTGTCAAGGATTTGTTTTCAGTTTGTTGCTTACTGTCTTTGTTTCATTCCCTCTCCCTCTTTTTCTCTTTCTATCTCTCAGTTTTTCCTCTTGTCTACACACACACACACACACACACACACACACACACACACACACACACACACATATATATATATATATATATATATATATATATATATATAAGGCAAGGGGAAAATCTATACTTAGCCGAAGCGGTTCGTTATGTGACGGACTCTATAAAGGCAAATGTTATCTTAATAAAATCCGTCATCTAAGTATAGTTTTTCCGCTTGTCTTTTTATTCATTTTGTCGCTTCTACTGATACACTCCAGCTGAGATTATAAACACACGCACACACACACACACACACACATATATATATCTATATATATATGCTAAAGTTCTCAGAATAAATTTGTAAAGACAAATTGAACAAAATAGAAAATCGGAAATAGTACATAGTCCTTGCCGACGCGTTTCCTCATCCGACTTTATCAAGGCAAGCGATGATAAAGAAAAGCGAAATGTGTAGTTATATGAAATTCAAAACATTTAAAAAGTCGTTCCTGTGTAGGCCTCTTTTTGGATATTATATATATTTTTTTAGACTAACAGTGTGTTTTTGTTTTCCATCTCGACAATCATTTAGAGTTCTCAGAATTAATCTGAAGAGAAGACAAATTACGTAATCTAGTGACGGATCTAGTGACAGTTTTCTGTCGGGGAACGCTGCCGGAAATCGCATATTTTTATCTAATAAGATTTTGCAAATATTCAAACCGGAAGACTAAAATAAATAAATAAATAAATAGCTGGCCACTCATATTCAAGGGTACCCATCTAATAGGCTAAAGAATCCCTTTGACAGACCCTTGATCAGGCGCATTTGTGTTCATTCAACACCCACAGAGCCTACCTGTGCTTTATACTGCAACTATGCTGAGTAAACCTTAGTTGCAGTTTCTGGGCAAGAGCGTGTTATCGAGCGTGATCAACAATTTGAAAAAGGTCAGCACGCTCAAGTCCTTGACTATGATGACTTATGAGTTCACTTCAGGCCCGCACTGGTAAAACCAAATTTAACCTCCGGTTGCCAAAGAAACGCACGAGCGACAATGGAAAGTATTCGAAACAAAATACAGTACAAATCATATATTTTGGACTTATTCCCAATTTTGATCTCCATGTGTGTATGTTCTTCTACGGCCGATGAGGGCCGTAGAGGAACGTAGCCTAACAAAGCAAGCGTCTTCAAGATGGCTGTGAATTAAGAAATTTCCTAGACAATAAAGCCAAGCCTGCACTGGTATTTAATCTATAGCTGAATTTTCCAAGGGAATTAGCGCAAAGTTGTCGAAACAGAAATGATCAAGAATTGAACGTGGTACATTGAATTCCTTTCACGCGCCAATATCTACTACACTATTCGAACCTGGAAAATTCAATAAAATAAAACACAAACACAAACACACACACACACACACACACACACACACACACACACACACACACACATATATATATATATATATATATAAATCTTTTTAAACTCGGTGGGTAAAATAACCCTCGATAGCACAATTATCAAATAAATTGGCATCCGAGAGAAAATGGAAAAAAAGAAACAAAAAAAAAAAGAAAGCAACCTAAATCTCCGAACAGGGCGAAAGAAATCGTCTGCAGTACCTTAAAACTCTGGTACAAAGAAAAAAATAAACAACGAGTAATAAGTTAAAACGATGAGTGCTCAACTTACACTAAGTCGAACAAAAGTAACATAAATAAATCCTAATGAACCAGTTACTACCTACCTAGGCTTCACCGCATCAGAGTATATATATATATATAGAGAGAGAGAGAGAGAGAGAGAGAGAGAGGGAGAGAGAGAGGAGAGGGGGAAGGAGAGAGAGTATAAGCATTTCATGGTAAATGTCAATTTTACTTTTCAGCGCGATCTTCGGACAAGGAGGGATAGCCACCATCAAATGCCGATCTTAATCCGATGGAAAATCTATCGTTTTTTTTTGTTTTTTTTACTTCATTGCTCACCGTTCTGTCTTGTTTATTTTCGACTGAATTATTATTATTACTATTATAATTAGAAAACATAAACACCAATAATTTTTATAAGATTTCTGGGCTTATGATTTTAGAAGACTGTTTTTTTTTTCTTTTACCATTTTATTCCAGATTCTCTTTAAACATAACTATCTGGTGGTTTTATTTCTCGCGATTATTAATATAATATCAGAATTAGAATCCGGATTTGGAATTGCGAAAGAAAGGCATTATTGAGAAAACGACTACTTGTTTGTTTGTGGCGGATGGGCAGGTGGTGTAATGGATAGCAGCTTGGAACGAAATATCGGAGGGCTGAGTTCGAATACCAATCTGGTTCGGTAAACTTACCTACTCGTGAGATATCGTTGGGAACTGTATGAATCCTTCCCTGAGCTATGATTTGGCTTCGGAAAAAAATTGTCTCAAAAAATTGATAATGCAGTAAAGAGTTCAAATCAAATATATCTTTCGGTTTTAAATTACACACAAAGGGTTGATAATCCGTAAAAATCAAACAAACCAATGATTGTACGAGTGTGCATAAAATCTAATACCAGCATTGCTTATTGTCTAGAAATTAAAATTACAATACGAATTTGGATTATAAACCAATTTTTACATAAACGGTTTGTATATCAGTGTTTGTATGTGTGTGTGTGTGTGTGTGTGTGTGTGTGTATGTGTTTGTTTGTATGTATGTCCGTGCATGTATAGAATCCCTCTTTGATATGAATATAAAATTCTCCAATACTGACATTTATTACTAGCTGAGAATGAAACGCCATAATCAACATACAGTAACATGTGTTCTAAAATTGTTTAATAAGTTATTATGGTTGAAGTAGAACAAAGTTTCCAAAGAGATCTACTGAACATTTATGTTTAAATGACATTTGAAGATTTCAACATGGCCCCAAGAAAATCGTAATTACCGTGTTATTGATTTATAACCTTTATATAAATTCATTCTGTATTGGTCTATTTACCAATTTCATGTGGGTTATAGAATTTCTATCGTTCAATCTTTTGCCTAATGTTAGAGAAATACTAGTGTTTATGCAATCAATCAGTTGCAATATATCATTCGGGAGACAATGGAATCCACATCAAGTTGTGGCAACGAAAATCGTTCAGTGTTGAAAAATTTGTCTTACTCAACGCAGAAAGTAACCTTTTTTTTTTTTGAGAAGATAATAACACGTGGTTATTGCTTTATTACGAGAAGACAAAAGGAAGAAGGCCATGGCTCGATTGAAGACAGCTTTCAACTTTCTAAACAAAACGGAATTCCCTGGGTGGAAGTTCGTTTTTATTTTTCTGATATTGCATGGAGATTCTATCTGATGAATTGTGAAACCTGTAAAAACTCTTATTGTGCTGCATCGACAAATTGGTTGTTTTCGAAATAAATTTTGTTGGACAAGGAAGTCGACCACCGAATTTGTTATTAAACAACACTCATTGTCTTGCAAATGCGATGTAGCAAACTATCATGGTGATGGCTTGGGAAGTTTTTCGACATTCGGCATATTTTCATGACCAGTCAATTAACAGATTACATTTTGTTTAGTTCATTGCATTGTCTGCTCAGCGATTCTTGGATTTATGACTTGGAAGAATTTATCGAAACAAAAACGAAATAATGTTATTTTCACTGAATATACAATTAAACTGAAAGTGGTGATTTTTATACTAAAGATCATTCAATACACAGCTCGAGAGTCACTCAAGGTGTTAGGAATGAAAGATAAGTTGTATAAAAAGGATATAAGAGGAGGTGGTAGGAGGTGAAATTATGAGGAGGAGAATAACGATTGACTCTTGACTTGAAGAGGTTTAGATTGCAGTGACCAGAGAAGAATTTAAGTGCGGTCTGTTCGATAAAGTAGCAATCCCTCGAAAAAAGCTGGCTGAGTGGAATATATTCCTTAGAATATGTGGGAAATGAGGGTGATTCGACACCGTGGAGTGGGAAGGAAAATTTCGTTAGAAACAAAGGACAGAGTGCCGAACTACTAGGAAATATTAATCCTCGTTTATAGCAGTAAATGCTTGGCAATTTACTTACAGATGAAAGCCCTTAGTCAGAAAAGATGGGATCTACAGAAGAGTGCTAAAGATACCATGGCAGAGGATGCAGTCATCAGGTACGTTTTTAGAGAAAATGCTAACAAAAAGAACACTTATAATTAGCATCAGAATGAGACATCTGAAAGACATTCTAGTACGTACAACGAGGAAAGTGAGCTTGGGGAATATGACACTCGCATGTCATACTGAAGATAATAAGAACAGTACAAAACAGCGAGTTACCTACCTAACTAGCTTGGACAGCAGAACAGTGACTAGGAATAATAGTAAGGATACAAACATTACTAAGAGGGATAGAGAGTTGTGGAGAGCCGTGACCACCCACGTCCTGAAGGGACATGGTATATAAAAGCAGTTCAACTTTCGCTTAATTAACTGTACAAGCCTTCTTCAGGTATATGATCCATCTGATATTGTCATATAGGAAGAAAATGAGTAAATATCGACACCGAGGGTCGAGAGTGACATCCGCCAGATCTATAAATAGCGGTGTCAGGCTACTGACTGGAGTGATTATTGAGTAACTATTGAGGAGAACTATCCAGTCGAATTAGTGTGCAATATTGCGCGTCGATTATTTGGGTTTTGATTTAAAATTTACCGCACTACTAACGAGGTATTCACTGAAATGGTTAATTATCTTTGGTTAACTTTTACTTCTTTGTTCTTGTTAAGTATTTATTTGCGGTTGTAATTGAATACTGTTTTATCTTAACGTTGAAGTCTTGAGTTATACTTAATTGTTAACGGCCACCGTACGTCACAAAAGATATACATCCGCTTGATAGCGCATCCCCATTGCAGTTCTCACGAAGGAAAGTGATTCCACCCATTCCTGACGGATAGTATTCTATCAGTAAGCAATGAGTGGAGTCACTTTCCTCCAGAACATTTAGCCGAAAGAAAGTAAGGTCCATTTAGCCAATCTTGCTGAGAATGAATTGAGCCGGTCAGTATATCAGCCGCCATTTCTGATCATTTCTTAATTAGCTGTAGATTAAGTAGATTTGACATCTCTAAGTTTCTTTATCTGTTTTCTGTTATTTACTAAGATTAACCTGGTTTTGGCCTAACGCCATAAGTATAGCAGATCTAAATCCATACTCAGTCGTAATAGACATACTAGCTAACTAAAAAGTACACCGTATGATGATCTGTTTTTTTTTAAATAACAAAAACCACACCAGATCCTTTTGAATTAAAGGAAACTAAAATAAAATAGATGAATATAATGGTTATGAATGTTGAACATTGGCGCCGTTTACGTGAGACGACCAAAGCTGGTTACACGGGACCGTACAAAACTTATTCTATGATACGTGCCCCTTCAGGACGTGAGTGTTACAGTTTTTTGTGTATATATGTAGGTAACTAGTGAGCGAGTCAAAATGACTTAATTCCCTTTATAGTCTACCAATAGAAGGTTGACCAATCAGAAGCCGCAGAACACTCTATCCGTCGTGAATAAAGGCGGCCATCTTTGTTTTCCTACCGGAATGACCAGAGCCAACTTGTCAGGCGAACATGACAGACGGAAGAACTACGCTCTGCTACTTTGCTGTGATATCCACTGCGAACCTTCACTACGCTTTCCTACTGTCTCCGAAATATTCACTGCCAACCTCTGGATTCTATACTCGAGGACGACCGTCAAAATCTCTAACAGTGAGAAATGACAGCTCTCCACAACTTTCTCTTTCTTGTATCTCTGACTAACGTTTGTCTTATCAACATTAATTCCTAGTCCCAATCCATTTACAGAAACATGTTAGGGAGGTTATTCGTTTTTTTCCCCAGGGAACTTTGACGTGGTGCAATGGTTAACAAACATGTCTTGTTAGAACAATACAATTACAAATGAATAGTATGTACTCATTTAGTGCTCTATGCTCTATGCTTTCAGCCTTGTGCCACATCAAAGCTACGCTTAGTAAATCGCTATTCGCTTTTGCCTTTGTCCCTGTTGCTGTCAATATGTCCTGTGAGTGTCAAATTCTATTGACCTTCTTTTCTCATTATGTATCATAGGAATTTAAACTCACATGTTTTGGTTCTAATTATAAGCATACTTTTTGCTTCAATTTTCCTTAAATCTTCCTCGTTAACACATGTTCAATCCATAGACTTCACAGCATTCTTTTGTAGAACGATTGTTTCTGTTGCTTCAAGCCTCTTCGTGATCATTTGAGGAGATTTTTCAGTATTCATTGCCCTATAGAAGGACGGATATTATATAACCATGTAACGCCCTTTCCTTTGTAATGATATTTTTCTGTTTCTTAATAGTTTTTTTCGCATTTGGAAGGTATGTTTCGCTATTTTAATATGCCTTCCGAGTTCAGTGCCACATAGGACAGAGAATATGAGATTCTTTCACAATTTTGTTCCGTAACGTTTCTTAAGCTGTCGAAAAAGATGTGGGTTTATCTATACCCCTTCCTCTACGATGGATTGATTGGCATTTTAGGGCTTATCATGTCATCGCAGGTCAACAAAAAACAGAAACTATTTTTAATTCTAAGAATATTTTGCAGCTAATAACGACTTACTGATTCATGTCCTATTAATTAACACCTAGCTGAAAAGAAGAAATGGAGTTATACCTTTCCCGAAGGTATATGCGCATGTAACGAACCTGACCGGAATTAGAACACGGCTCTCCGGTTTCCAATTCTGAGACATTATCCATTAATCCACCCACACATTCACGATTACTGCAGCCGGTCACTCATCTAAGTACTGATTAGTTTCGATGTTGCTTAATTCGAGTAGCGTACGAGACCCGTTGATACAACGTGATATGGCCGTAAGCCTCAATAAGGACGGGAGATATTACATTAAGACATGAAATAATCTATAATAGTAAGATCTGCACTGGCCAGAATGTTTAAAATTAAAGCTGTGCGACCAGATATGGTTGTAACAAAGACTCTGTTAAACGTAAACTATTTCCGAATCGACATTATTGACCGTTTCTCTTTGACTTGTAATCGTCACTCGAGTACTCCGTAACTACTATGAAATAATTACTTTAATCGCAAACGGTGGTGACTCTCTATTCAGCCAATGGCTTACCGTCTAGCACCTTTTTATAATTATGTTTTCAAGAACGATCAGTCAATAAATATGATGCCTCGTCTATGTGCCGTGTCCCTTCAAGACGTGGACGATCATGGCTCTCCACTTTTTTCTATCCTTTGTAGATCTTAATAAATATTTTTTTTGCTATCTCGCTTAAAACCTGATCTGTCATGTATTCACTCAAGTTTACTAGGTAGGCCATGTTCTCCTTTGTCCTGCTGTTCTTTCAATCTGTCTCGTGAGTATCCAATTTTCTAAACCCTCTTTCCTTATTATGTACCCTAGATATATTTCTCCAAAACTTCGTCGTTGTTCACATTGTCCGTTCATAGTATTTTCAGCATCCGTCTGTAGAACCAAATTTCTGTTGCTTCAAGTCTCTTCTTCATCTGCGAGGATATTGTCCAGAATTCACTGCCATCGAGGAGGACTGAAGTGATAAACGAGATATATGAATGTGACGACATGCCAGACGCCACCAGTAAAACTGTTTTAAAAGAAAAACAGCTGAGTTCCATCGAATACACAGCTTGATAAATCTCAGAGATAAGCATAGAATACTAAGGAACAATGTTCAGGTAAAGGAAATGCTGTCTTCTGCATCGGAATACAACCAGAGGGACCAATACAAATACATAATGACTTATATCTTTGCTTCATAGATTTTTTTTAAATACATATTCGATAAAATACAATACACAAATACATTTGAACTAGGGAGGCTTAACGGAAGATATAAGACTAATCCTCAACATTTCTTAGGAAACAAACACCATACCATGCGGAAGATGACTTAAGTACATACAAATAGAGAGCAGGAATAAGATGCGTTTCATGACCGGATAAGTTTAACCTATACAGCGAGACGATCCTGAGAGAACAAGAAGACTTACAAAACATCTATTCACCGTGTAACAAAATTTTGATTCTTTCTTTGTCTTTGGTCATTAAGGAAAATTTCCTAATTTTGTCTGTCTTGTAATCAAAGGAGATGACCATTATTTTGTTCAATCTTTGCTTTTGGCATCGAAACATCGATGTTTTGAAACTAACCCATTTTCCATACCATTCTAGACCGATTCAGTGCTGACATGCTGACATGCTGACAGGGAATGTTCTAAAAAATTCTATAATTTTCAAGAACTTTCTAAAAGTTTCAAGAATTTCTAGAACCTAATCTCAACAGTTAATTTTATTTCTACCAAGGATCGTATAACGAAAAGATGATGGGAGACTATAGATGGGGATTGATTCGTGAAAGTAATTTACAGTATAAGCGTTAATCGCTGAAAAACTACTCATTTCTAAACTTTTGTCTCTCTTGTGTAATCCTAGAATAAATAAATGCTACTTTTGAATCATGTCTTGTCCTCGTCCTTTGTATGAACGACAGTGTTCACATTCGTCAGTTTTACTAATGGGAATAGGTAAATTTCAGAAATATCATTATCCTGCTGACAAAAGCGACGTTTGACAAAAAAATTAGGTATTTCTCACACTTTATAAAGAAATGCAAATAGGAAATTTGAATTACTACCCAAGGACAAGAAGGTGCTGTAACGGTCATACTCTTAATTAAACAAGTTAAGCAGATTATAGTGCATTGACGGCAGAATTAGAAAAACAACTGCAAAAACTAAAGCAGTGGTTACCAAACGGTGCAGCGCGCCTCACAAGTGCAGCGGAAGAGGATAACAGGTGAGGCGGAAAGATTGAAAGAAAATCAATGATTTAGAAACAGTTTAAAAAACTTCATATGCCAAAAATAAATATGATTTCAAAATTTAAAATATTATGGATTACTTGTAATTGTATGCATGAGTCCCAGTATAAATAATTCTAATAACTATTTATAGTAATAATTAACTATTTATAATCAATAATTATTGACCGCTTTTTTCATTGTCATATTTTAACATTATATCAAGTAATATGGTAACTCGAGTCCGCAAATTGGAGGAGAGAGTTATCAGTGATAAGGTTCTGACGTCGAATCAGCGGTTACCTCTCTTTAACCCGCTCCTTGTTTTTATTTTTAAATGTATCTTTTATCACATAAAATTTGGTGAGGCGTGAGCAAATTTTAATTCTGAAAATGCGGCCCAGAAAAAAAAAACCTTTGGAAACCATTGAAGTGAAGAATATAGCAAATGAAAGTTATAAAGGACCAATCATCGAGGATAAGAAGACATAATTTATAGTCATCATCCAGAAGGCCAGTCAAAAGTACCAACTTCGTCTTGGAAACGACAGAATCAAACAGATACAGAAATTTAGCTGTGAAGATTTTTTCTTTTTTAAGCATTTCACCCCAAGCAAGGCGGGAGTGACGCAAGGGGTTACAGAGA